>CM029367.1:1067029-1282029 GCA_017165825.1 Hepsetus odoe
TGTCCACTGCTTTATCTCTTCTCCTCTCCTCTCTTCTCCTCTCCTCTCCTCTCTTCTCTTCTCTTCTCCTCTCTTCTCTTCTCTTCTCTTCTCCTCTCTTCTCCTCTCTTCTCTTCTCCTCTCTTCTCCTCTCTTCTCTTCTCTTCTCCTCTCTTCTCCTCTCTTCTCCTCTCTTCTCCTCTCTTCTCCTCTCTTCTCCTCTCTTCTCTTCTCCTCTCTTCTCATGCCATATCACTTCATTCCTTATCTTTTCTGTTCTGTTGTCGTCTCTTCTCCACTTATATGTTCTCATGTCTTCTTTTCTCTCATCTCTTCTCTCGTGTTACTTTGTTTTTTCATCCCTTCTTTTTTCTTAAAGCCCCTTTTACTTCCATTTCCTTTCCATTCCACCTCTTCTCTTCCTTTCTGTTTACTGCTTTCTCTTATGCTCTCTTTTCTTCTCTTGCATTTTGTTTTTCTCCTCCCTCTTTTACTGCTGTTTCTTTTCTGCGTATCGATCTCCTCTTTTTTTCTGCCTGTTCTCTCCTCATATATTATTATTTCGTCACTTCCCTTTTCTCGCTTTCTCTTCATGTCCCTCTTTTATTTCCATTTCTTTTCTTTTTATTTTGCTTCTCTTCTCCATTCTTCTCTTCCTTTCTCTGTACAAAGTGATGAAAGGTTCACTGCTCTCCAGCTCACTCTTAGATCAGAGGACACTTGTCCAGTCCTGACATTTGTCAGCGAAGGACAGCGGACCTCGTCCAAATACAATTAAAACTGCCTGTTTGTATTTGGCTCTTTGTGGGGACGCTGTCACTGTGGGACATTCGACTGGAATAAGAAATCCCCCAAAAGCTGCAGTGTTTATGAGAAACGCAGAGTCTGATCTTTGGGTCGTAGGTTGGGGCAGGAACACACATACACACTCACATTTAAGCGTGTGTGTGTGTGTGAGTGTGAGTGTGTGTGAGTTTGCCGTCTGTAGGATCTCATTACTGTGTTGATATTTGGTTCTGGTGCAGGTGTGGTGTGTTGGTTCGGTTCCCCCTCACTGACCCTCTATGTATACCGCTATTAATCACGGCGGGACGCCGCGGGACCAGTGATACATCATCGGGTGGGACGTGGGTGCGAGGGACAGCGTCTCGGCTGTTGTTTGCCGTCCACGTAATCGGGAGCGGCAGTAAAACTAATCGCTGCTTCAACGCCGTGTTCGTATCCCAAACCGCAGAAAGCGAACCGTCCCAAAGAGACGGGGCGGTTAGCGCTGCCGCTAATTATGGGAACCAACGACAGCGAGGGTTACAAATGGGATCCGGTCCATTTGGAGCGAAAGCGTAGAGTAGCAGAGGAATAAATACAGGTGGTTCTGTGGTTCTGCGGTTGCTGGTGGTTCCTGACGTTGCTTCATCCCCGTTTCACAGAAACGACCCATGACCTTCGCTAGCGTTCGCAAATTCCAGGAACGACTGTTCGACTCCAACAAACTCCTTCAGATCTGCGGTCGAGAACTTTCCCTCGTTCCCCGGAGAACCAGCATTTCATACAGAGTGTAACCGGCCAGTGGCTCCGAGTCACCGCGTCCAGAGACCCCGACTCAGAACACCGCGGGACGTCTCGGCCTGTCTCCGCTCACCTCGTCTCAGATCAGCTCATCTCTGCTTATTGTTTCTGGTCAATTTCTTTCTCAAATCATTTATTTCCTTGTCTCTTCTCTTCCTTCAGCTTTATCATCCCCCCTTCACTTCTCTTCCTTTCTTCATCTTTTTCACCTCCTCTTCGCTTTTGTTCTCGTCTCTTCCTTTCTAAATTTCTTTCTTCTTTTTTAGCCTTTTATTCTCCTGTTCTCTTCTCATCTACCTGTTTTTCTTCTAATCTCTTCTCTTCTGCTCAAATTTCTCTCCTTTATTCTCTGTCTTTTCCCATCTTGTCACTTCTGTCTGTTTCTCTCCTTTCTTCTGTCTTTTTGTCATTTCTCATCTATTCTTTCCCGTTCTCATGTCTTCTTCTCTTCTGTTTAACTTGCTTCTCTTTCCCCCCCTTCTCTCTTCCACCCTTCAGCCCTCCCCGTCTCTTCTCGCCTCATCTGTTCTCGTCTCGTCTCTTCTCCTCTTTATGAGAAACACTCTTGTATCTGGAGCGCGGGGCTCTGCTGAGAAACGGACCCTGGTGAAGGTGCAGAGGAGCAAACAGACGACCTGCTCCGGGACGGACGGGTTTCCGATAAAGTGGCCCTATTTTCCAAACCCTGGAAACCCTCGACACCCTTTCATACGGCAAAATAAATCAGACGCTCCACGTAAAAAAAGGAGCGACCCTGCCTTTCTTTTTCTTCTTTTCCCCCTTCTTCGGTTCAAAGCCCGTCCTGAAAACCCAAGCTGTTTCCAAGTCCCTCACCGGGTCTGTTTCTCGTTGGAGTCGAGAATGTTTGAATCACTGAGACTTTGTGTGGGTAGCGGGTTAACGCAGATGGCACAAGCGCTGATGGCCATTTTTTCTTCAAGGGGGTCCCTTCTTTCTTCTTCTTTCTTTCTTTCTTTCTTTCTTTTTTTTGCTCTCCGCTCAAAGCGTTGTTTACCCTCCCCCTCCCCCGTCAACTAGCCCACAAAGTCAAATCGCTGAAGACATGTTATGTTAATGGAACAAAGAGCATGTTGCACAGAAGGCGGAAAGATACACACACATACACACACACACACACACACACACACACACTGCTTCGACTCCAGCGGTCGGATTAAAGTCGTGACGGATGACGTAATACTCCAGAAAGGACACTTTCTCCGTTCCGTGAATCTGAGGGGACGTCGGGGGTGGGAGAGACCCTAAGGTCATCTCTTCGCCAACACGCCCTCAACAAGGGCGTGTCCTCCAAAAAAAGGACGTGAATTCAACCCAACAGGCCCGAAACACCGTCCAGGAGCATAGATGTCCAGCTTTTTTACTAAAATTAGACATTTTTCAGACGCATGCGTGAGTTTTTCCACGATGAGTCAGTTTCAGGATTTATGATTTTTAACATTTGTCCTAAATCCTTCGATTGTTGCCTCTAGTCCTGCCTCGTCTTGTCTCTTGTCCATGTCTTTGCCTTGACTCTAGCCTTGTTTTTGACTTTGTTTTTCCTTTCTTTACTCTTGTCATTGCCTTGTCTTTGTCTTAGCATCTCTAGTTGTCCCTTGTCTATGTCTCTGTGTTGTCTTCGTCATTGTCCCTCTCTCGTTTTTGTCTTTGTCACCTTGTTTTTTCAGAATCTCATTCGAACCCTCGGACCCTGTCCACCCAGACTGGACCCTTTTACCCCTGGACTGCTGTCTCGTCTGTTTCTCCCCATTTCTCTCTCTGGGGTGAATCGAAGAGAGTCTCGCAGCGGCGTCTGTCCCGAGGGTTTATTAAACAGGAAGTCAAACGGAGGCTCGGCCCGGCCCGGTGTGGTTTTCATCCCCCCCAAAACTTCTGTTTTGAGTGATTGCCCTATTTTTGAGTGACTCCCCCTTCCTCGTCCCCAGTCTCTGAAACGTCCCGGGATAAAAGACGCCCGAATAAAGGCTTTAGGTCTTTATGAATTTAAACATTCACAGAGAGAGAGAGAGAGAGAGAGAGAGAGAGAGAGAGAGAGAGAGAGCTCCTCTTTATTTTTCAGCGTTCGCTCGTCTGAAAGCCTCGTCCTGCACCATTCATCACTTAAATGACTTCCTGTTAAAGCAGGCCGAGCAGAGAGAGAGAGAGAGAGAGAGTGAGAGTGAGAGGGGGAGAGAGAGAGAAAGACAGACAGAGAGAGACAGAGAGAGAGAGAGAGAGACAGAGAGAGAGAGAGGCAGAGAGAGAGAGGCAGAGAGAGAGAGACAGAGAGAGAGAGGCAGAGGGGGAGAGAGTGAGATAGAGAGAGTGAGAGAGAGAGTGAGAGGGATATTCATGGACACCTTTTCATCTTTCACTGGAAATGGCTCACAGCCTGACTTTTTCCGCAACAGCCTCAAACCCGAGGCAGAAAAAGACGGCCTGGAGGCGGATTTTGTTCCAGCTCGGCGGATTTGTACCTGAGATTGGCTCTAATCCGCCCTCGAATGCCTCTAAACAGTTGGGTGTTATTCTTTCAGCTTACGCCTTGGCAGGTGTGTAACCTGAGCCGTGTCGCGGTCTGACAGATTATTCCAGCCCTCCTGGTGAAGCGTTCTTAGAGGGAGGATGATGGAGAGGAGGAGGAGGAGGAGGAGGAGGCGCTGCAGAGGATTTGGCAGAGAGTGGGCCCTGCAGGTGCGGGATAATTGGATTAATGTAGAGGGGAAGAACAGGAATTTGTGACTTTTTTGTGGTTGTGTGTGCTTTCACCCTCCTTCATCCAGAGTTAGGAAAGGTAGAGAGTGGACAGGTTTATGTTAAGACATCATCACTCAAATCTGCAAATGCTGACTCTGATAAACAGACTCCAGACTTCCTAAAGGACAACGTTGTTGGTTCTCATTTTCAGGGCAGATTTTCATTCCAGCTGTTAAACTGATGTAAATGTGTTTACATAAACCAAACCTTCCCCTTTCAGATCTTCCCGCGTTACTGTGACCATGAAAATGTGAGTCTTTGCCTTCACGTTGTTGCTTCGGTCTTGCTTCGTCTATGTCTTTGTTTGTCTCTACTCGTCTTTGTCTCGACACTGTTGCCACTAGTCTTGCCTTGTCTATGTCTCTGCCTCGTCTTTGTCTTGACTTTGTCTCCTGAACTGGTTTTGTGCATCATTTATAAATATCGATATCTAAAAAGTCTTTGTACCATACATTTCATATATTCAGTCAGCAAGGGTGTACACACCCACACCCACACACACACACACACACACACACACACACACACACACATGTACATAGCTTCTTGAAGGGACCTGGAGCTCCATTTTTCTACTGCTTTTGTTAGTTTGCTGCTTGTTGATTAATCCACAAATCGCCCCCCGATGCTCTTCTGTGATTGGCTGAAAGTTTTGTATGAAATTTTTTTGAAAGAAGGGATTCGATGAGAGCTACACCTCAAAGGATCAGCGGGGCTTCGGCCTCGACCACTAGCGATGTGTCCCAGAGTCAGACGTCGTATGAGGATGAATCCAGGCCTTTGATGTCACATGATCAACATTTGATGTTGTTTAATAGAATTTTGTACTTTAGCTTGAGTGCCAGTGTGTCCATCGCTCTGCTGGGAGTGCGTTACAAGGTGAAGCGAAAGAGAAGGAAGCTGTAAAAGGAGGACGCTGGGATCCAGGACAACACGCTCACCGTCCAGCCTTCCCGCTTGTTGAGTCGGGCAGCACCGTGTGATGACAGAGTGGACGCCTCCACGCCAAGACCTGACGTCTGTCCAAAGATATGCCGGAGGACAAACAGAGCACCGATCGCGGCGCGGCCAGGAGTCACGTCCCCTCCGGCGCGGGAGTTTATCTAAAACTCTAAACACAATAAAACCGGTGGGACTCAGAAGAAGGACCGACGAGGACGGCTAAGCGCTTCAGGACCAGACTGATCGTCTTCCAAGAGCAATGTGGAGAACGCTGGCTAAACATTCTCTGCAAAGAACACACACACACACACACACACACACACACACATTTATTTTTACACATAATGTCCGGATGTGGGGCCAAACGTGTGTATTATATCTGGTAGAATCTGTATGTAATAATTATTATATCTTTTATTTGATTGCATAATTCATATTATATAATTATATAATATGATATGACTCTTATTTATTTTTATATATTTATTTTTTGTACACATGTACAATAATAGTATACCTTATATGTTTTATATTTATATTCAATGTAGGATTTATAGTCAATAAAAAATAAATGAATAAAAAATAACATCAATATAAACTGCAGTTCTCTCTCCAGGCTTCTTGGAGGACAAGGTTTTTGGTTCTCACTTTCAGTGCAGTTGGACTTTCATTCCATATATTCTAAGATTTACATATATGTACATATATAAATATAAAATCCTTTTTCCGGCTTGCCACGTGTGTGTTTAAGTATCTACATGTAACCCAACCACAATCTTAACCACTGAAACAGTACACACACACACACACACACACACACACACACACACACACACACACACACCACACTCTGCACTGAAGGTGTCTGGGAGACCGGGATCCAGACAAAACACTTGTCAGTCAGTCTCTGTCTGTGGTGGAGGGTGGGGCAGTGTGGGCAATGACGCTTTGTTGTGGTTCAGGTCGGCGCTGACGTCGCTTCACTGGTCGTCCACGTGAAGATAAAAACACGGCTGAGCTTTAAAGGAATGATTCAGTGAAAAAGAAAGAAAAAAAAATGCTCAGCACCACAGCCGTCCCGCTCCCCCATCGTCCCCGTCCCCTCCCCGTCCCCCCCAACACAGTCCATCAGTCGACACATCGGCCGTTTGATCTCTGGCCAAAATAAAAGTGAAGCGAAAGTGACTATTCACAGTGAACCACAATCAAACACATCCTCTGTATTTAACACACTCCGGCCTGTTGGGGGCAGACACATCCAGCACCTGGGGAACAGTGATGGGGACGGTACCTTGCTCAAGGGAACCCTCAAACTTCTGATGACATTCTGATGAACAGGCCTGCACGTTAGTAAGGCTGATTAAAAGGTGCAACAGGTTTGGAACTCGGTAGCTCGTGTCTCTGGTCGTCCAGCAGGACTCACCTTCTTCTGGGACACATTTGGCTTCAGCTCGTAAAACAGGCTTTGAGACGTGTCCCAAAAGTCTGTTTTCCATGAGCTTTTCCGCTTCCACAGACCGAACAGCGTGCCGTGAGAAACGTGAGATCAGGCGGCGAAAACACAGCAGCTACTTAAACACAGTCGTGTCGCAACAAAATGAAACAATGAGCGTCTTTCTTCTGCAGGAACCCGTTTCCTCCAGTTTCACAACATCCATCCAGACAAAGTTCTCAATCTGCCAGAAAAAATCAGGCCTGGTCTCTTCTGCTTCTTCAGCCTCGTCCTTCCTGCCGAAGTTTGGGTACACAAACGTCTTTTTCTTCCAGCTGCTCCCGTTTAGGGATCTCCACAGTGGATCGTGTCTTCCTGTCTTCTGCATCTTCCTCTTTCACTCCTGCATGTCCTCTCTCACCACATCCATAAACCTCCTCTTTGTCCTTCCTCTTCTCCTCTTTCCTGGCAGCTCCATCCTCAACATCCTCCTCCTGATATACTCCTTGTCTCTCCTCTGGACGCGTCCAAACCGACACAGTCTCACTTTGTGTCCAATCTGTCCAACCTGAGCTGTCCCTCTGATATGCTTATTCCTAATCTCGTCCATCTTCGTCCCTCTCTATGCAAATCTCAGCATCTTTAACTCTGACACCTCCAGCTCTGCAATTCATCACCGTCTCCTTCCCATATAACATAGCTGGTCTCACTACCGTCCTTTTCACTCTTGTTGCTGCCCAAGATGCAGCCCTGGTGTCAGTTTTAACTTTTGCGGCCATTCTCATAAAGTTAGAGCACGTCGTCATCGGTGTTTGTGGTTTTCAGTTTTTAGTGAAGCAACAAGCTCATCTGAAAGTAAAAGATTCTGGAGACAGCGGTGTCCAAAAAGCCACCGTCTCAAAGAGACACTCACTCCATTCTGCCTGATGTCTGACAGCACTATCCCCCGAGTTCAGAGCAACTTACAGCAGCTTAGCTGGAGACGCCTGGTTCCATTCACCACCACTGGGAAGAAATGGATTTGTTTTCTTTGTAAGATCTTTTAAAACTCTTAAGTCCCAGTTCTAAGCTCAGCCTCTCTGGGTGTTCGCTTCCAAGCCTGGTCACCGCTGTCCGTCCAGGCGGTTCACTTCAAGCAGGGTCCCATTTTCAGCCGGTTCCCGCTGTGTTTTCACAGAAACGAGAGCGGCCTCTTGCAGCAACATCCCATCCGTACTTCACCACATGCGAACACCTTGTAACGCCATCCGTCAGGCCTGGTCTAAAATAATAACCTCCGCCTCATTCCTCCCGATGCCTCGGCTCCAGATCGCTCTTCCCTAACACACATGCCTGCGGTCTAATCGCTCAGCTGTTTGATTTTTCAAAGCTACAACAGTTATTCCTTCCAAAATTTGGCTTGGACTCGGACCCGTCCAGCGCTGGATGGGGGCCCGCTTGACGTCTGCCCGGCCCCCTTTTAATTAATCAAGTTTAACAGAAGCCGGTTGGACGAGAGAAGGCTTTGATTGAGGGCGAGTGTGTTTTGAGAGAATCACGAGGAAAACTCGATGCTATTTTTACAGAGATAACTTTGGAATTTGATATCATTAAATTAACAAGAGAGAGTGTGTGTGTGTGTGTGTGTGTGTGTGTGTGTGTGTGTGTGTGTGAATCCCGCCGTCGAAACCTCGCCGAGATGGAACGCGATATAAATGTTTGGAAACCTAATCCGGGTACGAGGCTGGACACGGATTAGAAAGTTGTGAGCTGCCTTCCAAAGCAAAGACACGGGAATCAAAATAAATAATGAGAGGAATAAAATTCCCTCACATTCCCGTCATTCCGGGCCTACATGGAAACACTTACACGCTCGCCCAGAGGAGCTCGGCTGAGGTCATTCTCCTTCTTTCAACACCCGGAGAAAGACGGCGCTCGCCTCCATTCAGAAACATGAGGGCTCTTTGTGCTCCCCAACTGTTGTTACTGTCCCCTCGGCCCGGAGCTCGCGCCACGTCAGTAACGTCATTAGTGCGTCTCAGCGAGGTGACGGGTCCATCACGTTTCTCACCCGAGGTGTGACGAGGCCGTCCCTGCCGTCGTTTCGAGCAGCCGTGCCAGATGTCGCACCGGCCGCCGCAACCTGCCCCGCTGTTCCTTTGATCTGACCGGCCACACCTCACCTCGCCGGGTTCAGTTCCAGCCTGCAGCCCATCTGCTGCTTGTCCTCTCGCTCTTCATCAGGGGTCACTTTCTGACCCCACGGCCGGATATCTGTCTTGGGATTTTTTAATAAAGCGGCCAAGAAGTGGAAGTAGGTGTTTCCAATAAAGTGATCGAAGAAAGGAAGCGGCAGGTTTCTCAACTCTTGTGAGTGAAAGAAGAAGGTCGGTGTTTCGAAAAAAGAGTGGCCAGAAAGAGGAAGTGCTGCTGTTTCTAATAAAAAAGGCCAGAGTGGAAAAAAACACCATGTTTTTAATAAAGTGACCACGAAGAGGAACCGCAGAAAGCAGTTATTTTCGACGAGGTGGCCTAGAAGTGGAAACATAAGTGTTTCTAATAAAGTGGCCAGTGGCGGTAAGCACAGTGTCTGTGTTTCTAATAAAGTGGCCAACATGAAGAAGCACTAGGTAGGTGTTTCTGATAAAGTGGCCAATATGTGGAAGAACCAGGTAGGCGTTTCTGATAAAGCAGCAAACGAGAAGACACAGCAGTGGTCCATAAGAAGAAGAACCTGGTTGCTGTTTCTAATAAAGTGGCCAAGAAGTGGGTGGAAGCACAAGTGTTTCTAATAAAGTGGCCGAGAAGAAGAAGAACCTGGCAGGTGTTTCTAATAAAGAGCTCAGCGAGTAAAGAACGAGGAACTGTCCGTTTTTAAAATCCCACTTTCCAGCCCAGATGCTTTGGACCGTCCCACCGGGGACGTCCCCCGCCCGCGGCTCTGTTTGGCCACTTTGCTGAGTCATATGACATTTGTGTGAGTTGGGGACATGAAATGTCTCCTAGGATCTGGTCTCCCTCTGTCTCCTTTAAAGGGATCCCGCCCGTAATACGCTCTGACACCGAGTTTGCTGTAAAACCCAAAGAGGCATTTGATTGGGAGCACGGCGAATAAAACGAAGTGATTCATTAGAAAGCTGCGCCCTGGCCCGGGTAATCCGATATCTTAATGCCGAGCACATTGAGCGGGACCGGTCCCGTATCGGACGGATCCTTTCATCTCCCCCCAGCGCTGTGCCATGGCTTTTCTTTCCTCTTTACGGCCGCCCCAGTAGGCACGCCTGATTAATAAATTGTCTTTGATAAATATTAAGTTTCGCTCCACGTCCCCATCTGGAAACAATAAGAGTCCTGGGCTGGACGGCGGATGATGTAGCTGCAGTTTAAAGTCCTCTTATCGTCTTTTACGCAGAGGCACGTTAATAAACCGGCCGGGGCACTTTGTTTCGTTTCCTCGCGAGTCGTAAATAATAATAAGCCTGTAAAAAACGGAGAGCAGGCCTTCGGGAGGTCGGCCAGTCACCGTCGGGACGCCTTTCTCGCTCTCGTCTTCTTCGCTTCTGGCGCAGGATTTATCAAAGGAGGCGTCTCCTTTCACCATCACGATGGAAAAAGAGCGGCACCAAGAAACATCCTCAAACTCAGCGTCCCACTCACTGTCCCCTCTCTGCACCAACTGTCCACTCCCTAAACCAACTGTCCACTCTCTGCACCAACTGTCCACTCCCTAAACCAACTGTCCACTCTCTGCACCAACTGTCCATTCCCTAAACCAACTGTCCACTCTCTGCACCAACTGTCCACTCCCTACACCAACTGTCCACTCTCTAAACCAACTGTCCACTCTCTAAACCAACTGTCCACTCCCTACACCAACTGTCCATTCCCTAAACCAACTGTCCACTCTCTGCACCAACTGTCCACTCTCTAAACCAACTGTCCACTCTCTAAACCAACTGTCCACTCTCTAAACCTATTGTCCACTCTGTACACTAACACTCTACTCCACAAACCAACTGTCCATTCATTTAACTCACTGTCCATTCTTCCACCCCCATGTCCACCCTTAATCCCTGATGTCCAATCTTTTCCTTACAAAACTTTTTTTTAACCCACTGGTCACTCCACAAACCAACTGTTCTGTCTTTAATATCGCCGTCCTCTGATCCTACTGTCCCCTCTTCGTGTGTCCAGAGTCCGGATGAAGGGGTGTGTGTGTGTGAAGGCGAGCTAAAGGAGTGTGTGTTAAAGAGCCGGCACTAATCGGGACACACTGCTTGGAAAAACAGTTAAAAAAAAAAAAAAAAAAAGACAGAAAAACGTTTTTTGAGTAAAAATGATCTCGGTGTTGAAAGGAGGAGAGAAGATGAGCGAAAGGGGGAGAAAAAAAAACAAAAGCGAGGGAGAGGAGGACGAGGGAAGGCGTAGGAATTCACCTTGGTGTTTATTCTGCAGCTGCATTATCAGCATTAACGGAGCGAGAGACAGACAGACAGACAGACAGACACAGACAGAAAGAGAGAGACAGGCAGACAGAGAGAGAGAGAGAGAGAGAGACAGAGAGACAAAGACAGACAGAGAGAGAAAGAGAGAGAAAGAGAGAAACAGACAGAGAGACAGACAGACAGATGAGAGAGCGAGAGAGAAAGACAGACAGAGAGAGGGAAACAGAGATAGACAGACAGACAGACAGAGAGAGAGACAGAGAGACAGAAGGACAGACAGAGAGACAGACAGACAGACAGAGAGAGAGAGAGACAGACAGACAGACGAGAGAGTGAGAGAGAAAGACAGACAGAGACAGACAGAGAGAGAGACAGACAGACAGAGAGAGAGAGTGATAGAGAGACAGAAAGACAGACAGAGAGACAGACAGACAGACAGAGAGACAAACAAACAGACAGGGAAAGAAAGAAAGAAAGAAAGATTCAGAGAAAGGGGGATGCTGATGGACTGGTATGGGCGCTGTGAGCAGCTCCTATTTGTTGGTTCTCAGCAGAACCGGGTCTTTATTCAGGACCAGACGTTGGTGGGATGTCCTGAGCAACACTCAGGACCCGGACCTGCAGTACCGTCTCCCTCGAGCTCCTCGGTCTGCTTCTCCAGGAGCCTGAACACTTTATTTAATGCAGGACGATGACAGACGGAGGATCAGAGGGAAAGTCCAGATCTGTCTCGGAGAGGCGGGAGTTTCAGGAGACAAAAGAGAGACGGGAGAGGTTTTCCTTTTCCTGCCAAGTGTCTCTCAAAGTCGGTGCTAAAACGAGCGTTCATCCTCCTTCCCTTAATCCCTGTGATCTATGAAAAACCGCAGAGGCTCACTACAGGCACAGGCCTGGATGCTTTCCGACCAGAGGGACGAAGGACGAGAGCGTCCCCCCGGTTGGGTCTTTTTTTGTGGGGGTGAGGAATTCTTGCAGGATGCTGCGGTAATTTGTCAGGAATTTGTTTCAGTGAAAGAGTTCGTGTCAAATGGAGGACAATCTTGCCACCAAACACGCCTCACATTGAAAAGGTCCTGGGTTCGGGACGGTCCGGGTCCTTTCTGGTGGACATGTTCTCCCCGTGTCTGTGTGTGTCTCTCCTCCCACCCTTCGTTTTCCTCCCACCGTCCAAAGACCGGCACGTCAGGTGGACTGGAGATGCTAAATTGTCCCCCTTGGTGTGAAAGTGTGTATGTGTTCGCTGTGTCTGCCCTGCAGTGGACTAGAGACATGTCCAGTGTGTCCCCACCTTTCACCTGTGATAGACTCTGCCCATGTCTCTAATCAGGACAAGTGGCTCAGAAAATGAGTGAGTTAATAAAAATAACTGCAGCCACTGCTTGGTGATGGGATCCAGTTACTATGACAACGCCATCTAAGGTGGAACACTTCCTAACCAATCAGATGCTTCTGGGACACACCCGTGTTTAATTATTTTGTTAAATTAAAAGATCGAGCGGGACAAAAGGGTAGGACAGCAGGATGACAGAGGAGAAAAGCAGAACAGAGGTACAGGACAGCAGATCAGGACACCAGGGGAGGACGGTAAAGCAGGATAGCAGAGGAAGATAGAGCAAGACAAAAAGGGCAATACAGTAGAGTGGGACAGCAGAGGTAAAAAATCAGAGCAGAACAGAAGGGCAGGACAGCAGAGGAGGACAGAAGAGTAGGACAGCAGGGCAGGACAAAGAGGAGAGGAGAAAAACAGAGGAGGACAGAAGAGCTAGACCAAAGCAGGAGAACAGAGCAGATTAGCTAAAGAGGACAGAACAGCAAGGAAAAGGATAGGACAGCAGGAGAGGACAGCAGAACAGGACAGTGAGACAGGACAGCAGGACAGCACAAAGGAAAACACTGATCCCAGCTGCAGTGGAGACGACCGAGGAATGTGTTTGTGGACCCAGATAGGAGGGTCCAAGCGGTACATGTCAACATCGGACGTGTTTCATAGCGTCCCGCCACTAAACCCCTCTTTCAGCTGCATGTGCCTGGTGTGTGTGTGTGTGTAGGTGTGTGTGTGTGTGTGTGTGCGTGTGTAGGTGTGTATGTGTGTGCGTGTGTGTGTGTGGTGGAAGACCAAAGCAGGAGGCCGCTAAACCCTTTCCATCATCTGTTTGTCAGAAGCTGCAATTATCGCTCTCTACACCCTGCGACCGCATACCACCCTCTCACACACCGGGAGAGGAACAAACCCTCCCCCCATCCCGCCCGGGACATGTCCCGTCACTTTACCACCAGAAACACTTATTTACTGTACTCAAGTAATCTGTGCTCAAACAGGCTGGGCATATTAAATTGCATGGATTTGTAACCTCCCTTCCCATCATCGAGATCTGTTTGGGGACAAAAAGACGTCCCTCTGTGTGTCCATCGGTGCAGGACAGAGTGGAGGAGACGTGAGAGAGAGGACAGGGAGAGTGGACGGTGGAGTTCAGGGTGTGTTGAGTGTAGAGACGTGGATGAAAGTGAAGCAGTGAAGTAGCGTCCTCCAAAGGGACACGAGTGTCTCCAGGTTTTATTTTATGGGTGAAAACGGTAGGAGCAGCTCGGATTATTTGGCCTTTTTCATCCAGATCTGGATGACGCACCGGAACGGGACGCGGGAGACGAGGACAAGCCCATGCTTCTCCTACGCCTCTCGACATGATGGCTTTTTTACAAAGGCGTGGCCGCTGCCGAATGAAAAAGAGGCCTGTGAGTGTCTCCGGTTTGTTTGGACAGGCTGCGCCCTGGTTAAACGCACAGAACAGCAGTCATGACCTTCCCTGCGTGGGACGTCCCAAGGACAGAAGGCGCAGGTCGTTCAAACTCCCGCCCAGAAGAGCAACATTAGTGTTGATGTGGGAAATGCAATCTTTCGCACCAGCTTTACTTCACTGCCCCAGTTCCACACTGAGCCACGATCCAGGAGAGGCTGGAACATTGCTGTGAGGGTCTGATTGTATCAGTGAGGTACTGATGATGAACATTGCTGTGAGGGTCTGAGTGTTCAGGTTCACATTAGATCACCGGAGCTCATCCTAAAATATCATTAATATTATAATACACATATATTTTTGCAAGTTCATGATCAGTCGATGATGCTGAGCACTGACCTGTCCACCCCTAGTTGTCCACTGACCTGTCCACTCCTAGTTGTCCACTGACCTGTCCACCCCTAGTTGTCCACTGACCTGTCCACTCCTAGTTGTCCACTGACCTGTCCACCCCTAGTTGTCCACTGACCTGTCCACCCCTAGTTGTCCACTGACCTGTCCACTCCTAGTTGTCCACTGACCTGTCCACTCCCTGTCCACACTTAGCCGGAACTGTCCATTTTAAAAGTAGCTTTGCAGTCCATTCGGGCTCCCCTGAGTCGATACCAAACAATATGATTTTCCTGTTGTTTCCCATCTGTTCCCTCCTGCACTCTGGGTGATCTGAGTGAGTGAACCGGTGACTCATCCTCTGCAGACTGAGGCCAGAACAACATCACCGTTCCCACGGTAGCGATGACAAGAGCATGGCGCAGTTGCACGCTTTGGCCTGTTCGTCTGTCAGCAGCGTGACCGAGAACCACCGCACAGCCCGGACTTTACACAATGTCAGGATATAAGTGGAAGATATAAGTCAAATATATAACATGTCAGCATGTGCAATAACAGTTCATCAGGTAACAAATAAGTATATTTCATGATGCATTACATACTTAACAATAATGCACCTCTCTCTCTCTCTCCCTCTCTCTATATAATTCCAGATGTAATTTATTTCAGTCTATATGGACGAATGTGTGTATATATATGTGTGTGTATGTGTGTATATAAGTGTAATAATAGTAATGTGTCCCATACATATCATGTATATACTGAAGTATTAATGTCAAATAATAATATGCACCATTTGTATGATAATCATTGCAAATTGTTCTGGAAATGTCTGCAAAGTAGAACACACACACACACACACACACACACACACACACACACACACACACACACACACACACACACAGCATGCGTCCCATGTGGCCGTCCACCTTTCGGTCACCTCTGCGGTGGAAGTACAGGATGCTGGGAGTCAAGGCCCTTTACATTTCTGTCCATGGTCCCAAATCAGCTCTGTATGACTGTCTCACCACGCCTGTGTCCCTCCCCGGCTTCCGAAAATCCAGCAGCTACCCCACTCAGTTCGAAGAGGTCCAACATGACTCACAAAAACTTCAGACCGTCCCGTCAGAGTGAAAAGTGAAAGTGACAACCATTGTCATTGCGGGGTCACAGCACAGCTCAGTGAACCACAATGAAACTGGACCTCTGCTTTTAACCCATGCAAACAAACACCGTGCAGCAGTGGGCAGCTATTGAAAGTGCCCGGGGAGCAGTGACAGGGACGGTACCTTGCTCAAGGGTACCTCAGGGCAACCTACTGGTGAGGGAATCGAACCCACAATCTTCCGATGCAGGGCAACTCCCTAACCACTAGGCCACCGCTGCCCCCAGAGTGTGGGCTCACTGAGTGTGGGCTCACTTCACTTGATGTGATTTTGACACAAACGGGTTGATTAAAGGAATCGATCCAAAGATCAAACAGGTTCTCGCCTGGTTCTGAGCTCTGAGCGTCCAGGTGTGTAGAGAACCTTTTGGAGAAAGTGTCCATGGCGAGTTGAGGAGCTGGATTCTTGTTATCAGAATTGAAACCTGGTCAAACAGAAAGGAAATATTGGTTTAAAAGCTGTTCTTGTTGTCAATATTAGTTTGGCCGTGTCTTTGGCCTCGTTTTGCATTTGTTAGCAGCCACTTTAAGCGAGTGTTAAGCACTACACTCGGCTCCTTATCACGGGCCTCCTTATCACGGGCCTCCTTATCAACGGCACTGCTTATCGCAGCAAGGTGACGGCATATGGAGAGTGAGAGGAACTGCTGGACTTTCGGCTCCCTGTCGGGACAAATGGAGGTTTTCTGACAGCCAGTGATGGGACACGGTCTGCCCGGATGCAGGGAGCAGAGGTGGTGTTAGGGAGAAGATGGAAGGTTGTTGGAATGTGTCAGCAGTGTCGGGACAGAGCGTAGAGGAAGGTTTACTGGATGGTAGTGAGACCAGACCAGGTGTCAGAATGGAAGATACAGAGATTTGTGTCAGGAGGGACAAGGATGGACAGGATAAGTGAAAGCGAAAGGGGCTATTTGTCATTGGGCTATAGACAGACAGATGGTTTTTTTCAGGTGGTGAAGTCTGAGCTTATGGTCAACTTGTCCCAAAACTTTTGACAGAGAAGCTTGTAGGTGTTAAGATCAGCAGCGGGAGTCAGGGGTGGGGTCGCGAGAGCTCTGTCACCTGAGACGTGTCGAAGCTTCTGGAGAAGCACCTCGGTGCTAAGCAACAACCCAGCACACTCGTCCAGAACTTTGACTCTGGTCTTCAGAAAGGCCGCTGCTGCTGATTTTTTGGAACTATCCTGTTCGTTTCTGGCCTTCTGTGAAACTGACCAGCTTGTTTTAGCTTGTGTTCACAAAATAAAGCGGCGGATCTCAGCCCTCAGAGCAGGACTGCTCCTCAGCGGGGTCGCTGGAGGAGAACAGGTCAAGAACGGAGAACGGACCCATGAGTTCCATCTCCTGCAGGCTCGCACAAAAACAGTCCGCCATCGAGTCCATTAGTGAGGTTTGTTGTGAAAACGGACAACAGGCCAAGCGGGCTGGACGCTGGGAGGGGGACTTTAACCGGGGGACGCAGCGTTTGCTGATATTTGTCTAAACTTTGCCAGGAGATAGCACGGAGAGTTCTGAGGGTCCGTGTGTTTGGCTGTGGGCGTGTGCGGTTTGGGATGACAGGGTAAATGAATTATTGATACGAAACAATAAACTTACGTCACCCCCGTTTCACTCAGCCAGGAGGGAATCGTTTTCCCACCACTGGATGTGAAATAAACTCCTGAGACAGTAGGAAGCACACAGTCTGCCAGTGGCCTTACAACACACACACACACACACACACACACACACACACACACTTTTTGATATGATAATCGCAGGACATGGGGTCAACTCCCATCTGTACATATATGGAAATGCCCATTATCTGGTTTCTACATAGTACCATTGAGTTGACAATGCATATTCCATATAAACTGACAAAAGTATGTGGACACATGACTATCACCCTTAAATTCCTGATGTCCACACTAGACGTCTGCAGCTTGTTGGAGGTCAGGAAACGATAAAAGACGAGGCCTGTCTCCAGCGCCTTCCAGGTCGTGCAGGTCACTTCACGGCATCAAGGCAAGTCTTTTGCTCAGAAGCACAGACATGGTACAGGAACAGGTCTCCAAATTGCTGCTAGAACATTGGATCTGTATAATTGTGTAACAAGAAAACTTTTAACTTTAGTCAAAGTTGTTTAAAGTTATTGAACGTTATTAACTTTTAGTCAAAGTAAAAGAAAATCAGCTCCACGCCCATTATTCCTCCTCCACCAAACCTCTTCACATCTTGCTTCAGAAGATACAGATCTCATTTTCAGTACAGTTCAGCACAGTGACGTCCAAAGAAGAGCTTCGGGACGTCCTTCAAGAAGCCTGGAGAAAAGTTCCTGACTTAAAGAAAGGAGCTGGTCTAAGAGAGTTGAGGCTGTGCTGAAGAATAACGGTGGCGGTGGTGAATACTGACTTTAAAGCTGGTTAGAATGAAACTCTCTGTGTGTTTAGACTGGAGTTACGTGTGTTTGCTCACAAATCACCTTCACACGGAACAGAGAGACAGGAGGAGACTTTTGCCCTGGACCTACACATCAAAGCTCCGTAATAATTCTATCCCGTGAGCAGATGAGGAATAATCGTTTTCTGGAGGAAAGGAACGAGTTTTTAGAAGTGGGACGTTACCAAATCAGGGCCCCTCACAGCTGGGCCTCTTTTCCTTTTTTTTCCGGGACGATCAGCGAGGTGTAAGGGGTGCACGTCGCTAGAGAAAAGGCAAAAAAGCAGCGAGAGCAGAGGAGAAAAGCGAAGGCCTAGGTTTTTTTTTCCCTCCTCCTTGGCATGTAAGCATATACACTGTTAATCTTTTCTGTCACGTCGTGAAAAGGAAGCCGGCCCGCGAGGGGATTTAGCCCGGCGGAGAAACATAAGGAGAGAAAATATGAGGCTAATTTGGTTGACCAGTGTTAGAACCTGCATTAAAAATGTAAATACGGCACTTTGGCGGCGGTTTCCGGCCCTGGCGATGCGACGCGGCGAGGGAGGGAAGCAGAACATGTCATGTAAAAGCTCGCCTGTTCTGCACAAATAGATCATGTCACAGTCTGGAATGTAAACTGGAGCGAGGGAGCAAATTAGCCGGCCGCAAACGATCGCCGAAAGTATGAAGTTTTCCACAAACTCTCCCCGCGGACGCGGCCCGCTGCGGGGACGGAAAACAAGCCCCCGGCATGTGCTTTCATTCGGGACGGCGGCGCGTTCGCAGGCTCGGAAAAGGGAAACGAGTCTCGTGTCGTCCCGTAAACCAAACACGAAGGCCCGGCTTCTGTTTCTCGCCAGCTTCCAGATGGCCTTCTTCTCGTTAACCGAGCAAACGTCCCGAACCATCGGCACTTCTTCCAAGCGTCCCATTAGAGGGCTGAGAGGATTAGGTCAACTTTCAGTCAAACCCCACTTCAACAACAGATTTGCTGTCACTTTTGAGACGCTGGACACGTTTTTTCGTCCCCCGATTTAGCATTTCGCTTCCTCTTGTGGTTTTTCACCGCGAGAGCGTGTCGGCGCGGGACGGCGGCGTTCGCCGCTGCTGACTGAAGCGCTGTTCTGGACGGAAAATGCTTCTCGTCAGGTTATTTGGCATGTGAAAGGTCAATTATAGGAAATGTTTAGGAAGTTCTCTGAATGGTAACACATGGACTATAATGGGTACAGTATGCAAGAAGAAGGCCCAGAATTCCCTTCACCACATTCTAACTTCAGTTTAATTGATGCCTGTTTGGAAACGCTTCTATTTTTTTTTCTTTCTTCGCTCTCTCGGAAAAAGGACGAGCGCGGAACGGCCGGAGCTAATGTGTCCAAAAGTATCCGGACTCCACGGGTGAGCGCTTCGAAAGGAAGCTTCCGACGCGGTTGGGATTCGGCGGTGGCGAATGGAACCAGACGTCGTGCCACGACAGGCTCTCTCTAAAGCCACCACTGAACCTGCAAATAATGCTGCATCTAAAGCAGCCTTCGCCATAAATGGGCTTTTACAAATCTACATTTTAGGCCAAAACTGCTGAAAGTTCCTGGTAGTCTGGTTCCATTCACCACCTTCTCTTTGAACGATTCACTCCAAAACCAGACATTCTAACTGCAGAATTGTTCTAGAACTTGGTGGGATTCTCCCTCGCGATGCACCACAGAAAAGCACAGATCAACAGGGTGAGTCATGAGCCCGTGAGACGAGGACATCCGGTGCCAACATACGCAACAAACACTGAGGTCCTGCTATGCAGCCCGTGGTAGTTTGAATCCAGCTCGTCAGCTGCTACCTCATAGTTTACTTACAGATGTTCAGATGCTGACATGTTTTACTAGCTGGCAGCGTGGGGCATGTTTGCCGTGGAGCGGCATGGCATCTGCGCTGTTGGAGTTCTTTTCTCCAGATGTGCAATAACATGGGTGGGTACCACAGCTGCAATATGGCTACCAGACTGCACACATCAACTCTGATTAGGCTCAAAAGCCCGGCGGCCAAGAATGAGGTCAACATTTGGAGCGGCGAACGTATTAACAGGGATCTTTTCATGTAAACATGCACTTCGTCTGCCAAACTGACCCTAACCTTAATCAAATCCATGACCGGTTAAATATTTGTTTGTGCTGGTTAGGTTTCTCACTTCGCGCACTGGCTTGGTGACTCTGAACGGGCGGAGAAAAAAAAAAACGGTTAGTCTGATAATTATCTGCGCCTTTTAGCATTTGGACGCTTGACATCGGTTCACGCTACTGCTTTCTGCACAAAATAAGGGAAAACAAATCAGTGGGTTTGGTGTGAAAGGCTTCTTAATTGAGAAATTCTCCCAGGGGTGGTGACTGGAACCGGACGTCTGAAACACAGACTTGGGAAGACGAGGCCCGACTTAACGTTCACACTTGAATAAGTGCAAGCGTCCACAATTCGCTGGACGTCAAAATGAAGTTCTTTGATATTGAGCTGTGATGTGGTTCAACAAATCAGAATGTAGGAGCTCTAAAGAGAACACACGACTTTGTGAACTTGTATTCCAAACGTTCGTTCCAAACACAGAGAGGGAGAAGTTGAGCATCGCCGTGTTGGGTTTTCCGGTAATTTATGAAGTGTCCCTGTGAACCTTGAGCTGCACGCTTCAGTTCAATTAATGTCGCAACAAAAGCAGCTCCATCTCGCTGATCCACGGCAGCGTTTCGCAATTTGTAGACAAAACTTTCCCTCCTAATGCTCAATTTTTAGCAGCTCACTGGCAATAAACGATGAGGTGACCTGTTACTTGTGGCCACTCAACAGAACACACATTCTGTCCACTTCATCTACGTCAAAAAGTGCATGGCGAAACTGGGACGATGTTTCAGAAGCTCTTGGGTCTAACTTCTCCGAGGTGGAGGGATACATGCAGGGTGTTGCGAGGCGCTGATCATTTTACCAACACAAACACTCATGTAGCTTGTGGGGCAGCGGTGGTCTAGTGTTTAGGCCACAGGATTAAGGGGTCATGGGTTCGAATCCAGGACCAGCAGCTTTCCCTGAGGTACCCTTGATCAAGGTACCATCCCCATCACTGCTCCCTGGGTGCCGCATATGTCTGCCCCCTGCTGGACGGTGTGTGTGTGTGTGTGTGTTAAATACAGAAGATGTGTTCAGTTGTGGTTCACTGTATTCGCAATGACAAAGTCACTTTCACTTTCACCTCTGGACCAAGAGGCCACCACTGGGATCTCGAGTGCCTTAACCTCAAGTGTTTCCAGGGAGACGGTCCCTGTAATTGGGACTCGATGGAGGCCGAGTGTCTTCTAAACGATGTGATGTCACGCTGTGTGACTCGATGAAAGGAAGATTGTGGGAGAAGAACAAAACAAAAGTCAGTGGAATTACCAACCAGCACCACGCAGTATCAGCCATTACCTGTTAGCTTCATTCGCCTTAAAGCTCCAGAAACAATACCGGCTGATGGACTGCTTCTGGAGGGAGAAGAAAAACAGCGCGAGCTGAGCTCCCTGCCAGACTACTCCTTTAAGCGAGACGTGTGTCCGGTCCCCTTCAGCTTTACGGGAACGTCAACAGCTCATGACGTACAGCTGAGCGTGACGACCCGGAGAAGAGACAAAACAATGAATAACTCCAGCCCTGACTCATCAATACGCTCACTCCGAAACCTTCGGCTAAAAATAACACAGCGGGAGGACGGCGGTCGGCAAAATGTTGTTCTTTCCCAGCGTTAATATCGGCGCTCGCGGCCGCTAATCGAAGGGAGAACGTCAGGCATCCATTACGGCTGTCTCTTGTGATTAATGTGGGGATTTGTGGCCTGCGCTTCACCTCTCCCTGACGGACAGGCCGGCGATCGCTCGCTGGCCTGGTAGCGGCAAGAAAGGGCCGCCGTTCGCTGACATTGCGGCGGAGTGTGTGGTTTGGACAGCGAGATGATTACATGTGTAACAGCGGAGAAGGAAAACGAAGAGAGAACCTTAAACCGCAACACCACTTCCTGAAGGAGACAGCATGAGACGCTGGGACGGTGGATCACTTTCTCGCTCTCCGCCGTCTTCTGTGTCCAAATTCCAATCATACTTCTCATTAAAATGGACCCAGTTCTAATCCCAAACCTGAGTGTGTTCAGTATTCACTCCTATACAAACCTTCAGCTCGAGCTGGAACCTAAACTCACCTAAAACTCCCTCAAATCCAAACTTTAATCTCATCCCTAAACCTAACCCTATTCCCAGAATGTCCAAAACTGAATCTCAGACCAAAGTCTAAATTAGTATTCTCCTAAACCTCAGCCCAAAAGTTGAACCTAATCTGACTCTCACTTCTAAAATGAATCTCAATCCAAAAACACCACGTCGTTTACACTTTTCACTAAAATGAACCTAATCCTAATCCGAAACTCACTCTGATACAAAATGTAATGCTATGCTTACAAATCACAAATAATAAATACCTCAGTCTTAATCACAAAAACCTAAACCAGGTTTAAATTTGACCCTAAATCTAATCCGAAACATGACATCAACATTCAAACTAAAACTAAATCTTATTCAAAACACAATTTCAGCTCAAAATTGAGCCTAAACCTAAAACTCACTCAAACCGAATCTTAATACCAAAATATGTTTTAATACAATACTTGATCTCGACCCAAAACCAATTATAAATCTAACACTAAATCAATTCGACCCAAATTTAAAACATCATCTAAACACGGAATCTTAACCTTAACAAAATCTTAAAACTAATCTTAATCCCAAAATGAGTAAATTCAAAATTAGATCCAGACCATTATAAATCTAACACTAAATCTAATTCAAACCATAAACTTAACTCAAAACATATCCTGAACCTAAAACTCACCCCATTTCATCATGTAATCTCAACACAAACCTTAAATCTAATTTACCTAAAACTAACTCAAATCCCAAATCTAATCTCAGACTAAAACATAATCTCAACTCAAAACTTCCTAAACCTGTCCTAAACCTGTCCTAAACCTGAAACTCACTCAAATCCAAACCAAAAACGTCTTTATCCCAAAACATGTCTAAATCAAAAATTTGATCTTGACCCAAAATCTTAATTTAACACTTACATTAATCCCTTCTTCAGAAAATCCCCAAATGTTCAATCTTAAACTTTAAATGCAAATTAATTCAAACTAGATCCAACCAAATCTAATCCAGCACAGAGGGGTCCACGACTTTTGCACAGCTCTGTCTCTGAATCCGGCACCTCGTTTTCACGTCCTTCGGTCCAAACTGAGCTGATTATGACCGAAAGGACAAACCGTGTCACAGCCAAACAGTGAGCGAACAGCTGGCAGCTGGAGACCAGAAGAATTCATCTTAGCTCGGTTTGCTGGATTAAGTGAGAACGTGTGACTGAAACAGCTTTTCCTTTTTTTCAGACTAAATCAGGCCTCGGCCTTAGAAAAATAAAATCCTGCTCTAATTTCTAATTTTGAAATAAGTCATGTGTAAACATCAGCAAAGTTCAAACCCCAAGTCTGTTTATGAGAAAACAATCCGTTTTGGATTTATTGCTATTTAAGGGCTGGAGACGGCAGTGAGACCAGCTATGTTATAGAGGTTGGAAACAGTGGTGAGACCAGCTATGTCATATGAGTTAAAGATGGTAGCGAGACCAACTATGTTAAACAGGCTGGAGATGGTAGTGAGACCAGCTTTTATATGGGTTGGAGACAGCAGTGAGACCAGCTGTTATATGGAGATGGTAGTGAGACCAGCTCTGTTATATGGGAGATGAAAAGACAGGTGGTGCAGCTGGAGGTGTCTGAGTTAAAAATATAAAGCTGAGATTTGTGTCAGGAGGGACAAGGATGGACAGGATTGATGACGCGTATATTAGAGGGACAACGCAGGTTGGATGTGTTAGAGACAAAGTGAAAAAGATGAGACTGTGCTGCTTTGGACGTGTCCAGAGGAGAGACGAGGAGTATATCAGGAGAAGGATGTTGAGGATGGAGCTGCCAGGAAAGAGGAGAAGAGGAAGGACAGAGAGGAGGTTTATGGACATGGTGAGAGAGGACATGCAGGAGTGAAAGAGGAAGATGCAGAGGACAGGAGGACATGGAGACATTAAGCAAAAGTACAGTGACTAAGAATCAGATGTAACGTTTTCTCTGGAGCGCTGAACCACTCGGGTTTGGACTCCAAGAGATGTTTGGGAAGGTGAGAAGCACTCGGATGTCTGATGGCACACACATCTGCATTCACTTCTGAGATGTTTACCTTCTCAAACCCGCCTGCTGGTCTTAAGTTACTCAGTAATCCGTCCTGCCAAGTCCCGTCTCAGCGTCCCGCTCTGCCGCAGCACCAGTAGTGAGAGGCTTGTTTTGTTTTGGTAGGACGATCTGCTTTCTCTCAACCTGCAGCTGGCGAGGACGACCCTCCTGCGCTCTTTTCAAAGCCGCTAATTTGTCCCTTGTTCTAAAGAACAAGCCTAATTATCATGAGGAGCTCAATGTCCTACACCAGCCAGGAGGTCCAGAGACCTCCTTAAGGTTAGAGCACTGTTTCTCCCAGCGCTGGCCCTGAGAGAGGCCTGAAAATGAAGAGAAATGTTTCCCCGAATACGTCCCCAAGCCAAAGCCTGTGTGTTCGTAGCGATGAGACGGTGATGATAAGGCCTCTAGACCTCCAAACGGGACGTGCACGAGGTTGGACACTAATAAGGAACAGGCCGGGCAGCGGGAGCCTGTATTTAGCTCGATTGCACACCATGGCAACACAGGACGACCCCCCCCCCCCCCAAAAAAAATAACGTTTAATAGCGAAGCCGAAGCCAGACAGAGCCGTAATTAATTGCTTATGAAAACATTCACCTGCCAAGGAGCTCAGAACAGGAACATTTGGTATATCAGGCATCATAACACAGGAATGTAACAAAATATATGGAAGGAAGCTGCTCCGTAACAAGTGGGACAAATTCGGCTTGGACCAGATTAGCGTGCTGGCCTCCGATGCTGCCCGACTCCCTGTGTTCAGTTAATCAAAGACTTAAGGAGTTGAGCTGAGCAGATGGGTGAGGAGCTCTGTGAGGGGAAAGGGGACGTTTAAGTGTCCCTACTGAGGACGACGGCTTTTTTTAAAAAGTTATGAAAATGAAGCACCAGAAGGTTGTGGGTTCAGTTCCCAGAGTGGACACTGTTTTTACCGTTTCTTTTATCTGGGAGCTATAATCATCTTTGGGTCACCCCTGAGTGAAAAATGTCCACATTGTGCCCAAAGTGTCAATATTTTGTGTGGCCAGCATTAACTTCCAGCACAGCTTTAACGCTCTTGGGCATGGAGATCACTAGAGCTTCACATGTCGCCACTGGAATCCTCTTTGAAGATATCACGGAGCTGGTGGATGTTAGAGACCTTGCGCTCCTCCACCTTCCGTTTGAGGAAGCCCCACAGATGCTCAGTAGGGTTTAGGTCTGGAGACGTGCTCGGCCAGTCCAGCACCTTCACCCTCAGTTTCTTTAGCGAGGCGGTGGTCGTCTTGGAGGTGAGTTTGGGGTCGTCATCATGTTTGAACACTGCCCTGTGGTCCAGTTTCTGAAGGGAGGGGATCATGCTCTTCTTCAGTCTGTCACAGTACATGTTGGTATTTATGGTTCCCTCAGTGAACTGTAGCTCTCCGGTGCTGGCAGCACTCATGCAGCTGCAAGCCATGACACTCCCACCACCATGCTTGACTGTAGGCAAGACACACTTGTCTCTATACTCCTCACCTGGTTGAAACCACACACACTTGATATCGTCTGAACCAAATGAGTTCATCTTGGTCTCATCAGACCACAGGACATGGTTCCAGTAATCCATGTCCTGAGTCTGCTTGTCTTCAGCAAACTGTTTGCGGGCTTTCTTGTGCATCATCTTCAGAAAAGGCTTCCTCTGCAGCGATGCTGGAAGCACTCATACGTCTAACTTCAAAAAACAACCTGGATATGACTCTGAGCTCCTGCACTCAGCTTCTCCGGTGGACAATGGCAAGGTCTGTTCTGAGTGGAACCGGTTCTGTTAAACCGCTGTCTGGTCTTAGCCACCGCGCTGCAGCTCAGTTTCAGGGTGTCGGTCTTCTTATAGCCGAGGCATCTTTATGGAGAACAACTAATCTGTTTTTCAGATCCTCAGAGAGTTCTTCTCCATGAGGTTCCGTGTTGAACTTCCAGCGTCCAGAGAGAGAGTGTGAGCGTGAGAACACAAAATTAACACACCTGCTCCCCATTCACACCTGAGACCTTGTAACACTAACGAGTCACATGACAGAGGGGAGTGAAAATGGCTAATTGGGCACAATGTGGACATTTTTCACTCGGGGTGAACTCACTTTTGTTGCCAGTGGTTTAGACATTAACGGCTGTGTGTTGAGTTATTTTGAGGAGACGGCAAATTTACACTGTTTTACAAGCTGAACACACCGACTACTTTACAAAACATTTACAAAAATGTGAGGAGTGCACTCACTTTTGTGAGTTACTGTCTGTATATATATATATATATATGACCCCCCAAAAATGTTTAAATTATAATTTTTCTCTCGTGGTTTGCAGCACAAACCCAGAAATTCCAAATAAGGTGCTTTCTGAACCAGGCTGGACCGTCAGAATGAGGCTGATGTATTTGTTTCTGAATGACTGTAGAACATCATTTAAATTGTGTTTTAAAAATGATGGTTTTGGTACATAAGTGGAAACATGAAAATGAAATAAAGGCCGTTAAATAAAGGATTGCACCCCTTTCCCCCACCCGTGCATACTGCACAACTTTAGCTCCACCCATTTTCAATTAAGTTTATAAAGAATGCTTCAGCCCAGATGATTCAGTTACTGAATCTGAATCATTTCAATCACAGTCAATTAAATCCATCCGTCCGGTTTCCGCCGAAAGGAAGGAGGAAAACAAAACCAGACAAAAGCACAAACATACGGGCCCTTTAAGGCTTAAAAACATGGGTTTAGAGTCTGTGCCCAGTGTTGGTGAATGGAACCAGACGTCTGAAGCTCTTTCTCAGATGTGAAATTATTGTTAACGAGTTTAGAGGTTCATTTCTGCAACTTTTCCTGAAAATGTTGAGAAATCACGCGCCCATTTTAAGCAGACAAACACCTGAATCAGGGATCTGCTGAAGAAGCACACGGAGGGCAAGCTTAAAGGTCTGGTTTTCATACTTTGAGGGGCCTTAAACGAACACATTCTGCTCTTCTGGGAGTTAAAAGTGGTTCTAAAGAAGAAGAAATGCCAAAAAAATGCTAAAAATACTGAATGGAGATAGAGAAGAATGTGGGGAGAGAAAAAGGTGGGGGATCTGGGTTTATCTGAGGCTGGACGGCAGGAATGTTTACGGTAATGAAGGATTTGGAAGTGAGGGAGCAGCTGTGTTGTCATCGTCAATAGTGATCGGCAAGGCCGACGAAAAAACACGTAACTCCGTTCACCTGCTCCCGGATGAGCAGCCCTGCCGGTGTGTCGAAACGACTGAATTTATGACTTTAATAATGAACGATTGGGGGGATCAGTGAAGAGGAATGTTTTCTTCTGTCTCTTTTCGCATGACGCATTTTTTTTCATTCTCTCGCTCCGTCTCTCCCGGAGCGCCTCTGCCAAATGGAAGACAACGTGCAATTGTGTGTGTTGCGTTTGGAAAACACCTCTCATTCTTTCGGAGAGGTTTGGAATCGTTGCCGGCTGCCAGCAAAGCTACAGTCTCGCTTTTGTCTCCAGATTGGACGTGGTGATAAGAGAACGGATCGTGTGAGACGACATACCTCCGATTGCACTAGGGGGTGCACTAACTTTAGTGCAACTCAATTTTCACCTGCAGAATGTTTTAAAGATGTGTTACATTCAGTAGCAGACAGGAAGTGTTACTATGTGCTAAACCACACCCATAAGTCTCTCTCTGGGTGTGTAGGGCAGTCCTCCCTCTCCCCCATCACTCAGTAGAACTGTCCTCTCTCTCACTGGGTGAGTAGGACGGTCCTCCCTCTCCCCCATCCCTCAGTATAACTGTCCTCTCTCTCTCTGGGTGTGTAAGGCGGTCCTCCCTCTCCCCCATCACTCAGTAGAACTGTCCTCTCTCTCTCTGGGTGTGTAGGGCGGTCCTCCCTCTCCCTCCCATCACTCAGTAGAACTGTCCTCTCTCTCTCTGGGTGTGTAGGGCGGTCCTCCCTCTCCCTCCCATCACTCAGTAGAACTGTCCTCTCTCTCTCTGGGTGAGTAGGGTGGTCCTCCCTCTCCCCCATCCCTCAGTAGAACTGTCCTCTCTCTCTCTGGGTGAGTAGGGTGGTCCTCCCTCTCCCTCCCATCACTCAGTAGAACAAGGTGGAACTCAGGATCACAAATGTGGGTAAGAGACCAGGACAAAAAACTTCTCATTTCTAATCTTGGTGACAGTCCAGGCAGACACACACTCCCAGAAACACAAGCCACAAGCAGGGCTACTGTAACCAATCAGGATCCAGATCCCGCCAGACTGTCAGGTAACTGGAGAGCAGCATCGCGTTCACGGAGACCTGACAGCCGGCTCTAGAGGAACGGGGAAGTACGCTCAGATACTCCACATGACCTTTCAGTCTCACAGCAGTAAAGGCCTCCATTGTCTCAGGCTCATCTTTAAAAACACACCTATACCTATCTGGTGCAGTGAGTGTGTGAGTGCGCGTGCGTGTGTGTGTGTGTGTGTGTGTGTGTGTGCACGTGTGTGTGTGCGTGTGTGTGTGTGCGTGTGTGTGGGATATGCTGGGACTTGCTCTTAAGCTTTAGAAGTTGTTGTTTGTTTATTTCATATGAATTTTATCAGGCTTCACCTGAAAGATTTCAGACAAAAAAATGAGTGTTTGCGATTGGAAAACATCCGTCTCCATGTCTTTCTGTCCTCTGCTTCTTCCTCTTTCCCACCTCCATGTCCTCTCTCACCACGTCCTTCAACCTCCTCTTTGGTCTTCCTCTTCTCCTCTTTCCTGGCAGCTCCATCCTCAACATCCTCCTCCTGAAACGCTCCTCGTCTCTCCTCTGGACACGTCCAAACCAACACAGTCTCACTTTGTCCCCAAAACATCCAACTTGAGCGGTCCCTCTAATTTACTCTGTCCTAATTCTGTCCATCCTCGTCCCTCCTGACACAAACCTCAAGGTCCCCGTCTGTCACAGATCACTCCTGTCACTCTTCTCCACCCATTCCAACCCGCCTGCGCTCTCTTCTTCTCCTCTCGTCCAGCAGTTGTAGTCTTCTCCAAATTCATGTCCAGTCTTCAAAAAGGAAGCTCCATCTTCTAGCACTGGTCCTACAGCAGGCTCATCCTGGACTCAAATCCCAGTAAAAGCGTCCCACCTCAGACTGGACGGTACAGCCAGGACGTCCATGTGAAGGAGGTTTCGTCCACAGGCTGAAGCTGTTTTTACATTTTGCTCCAGAGCATCAGCCTTTCATTCCAGAAACTTTAACGCATCACTGTTAGACACCGAACTTGTTCAGTCGTGTTTGTCTGCTTCCAGAACAACACACACACACACACACACACACACACACACACACACACACACACACACACACACACACACACACACACACACACACACGCTGATGACAGGCTGAGACTGTGTGTAAAATCAAGCCGCTGGCTTCTTTACAGAGGCCTAACACACACAGCAGCCAGTCCTAAAAGACATCCATGATCCCTTCATCCCAAAAAGGTGGTGGGGGGTGCTGGAGTCTTTCCAGTGAAGAGACACCCTGGACAGGTCACCAGTCCATCACAGGGCAGCCAAACACCAACACTGTCAGACTGAAAAGGGACAGAGCAGGTCGAACATGGTCCTGATGAGCAACGGGGAAGCACCTGATAGTACTTCAGTCTGAAATCAGTCCACCTTAAAAAAACACTCCAGCAGTGGAACATGGTGGTGTTCCCGAACTAAAGCGAAAGCCTTGAGGGCCACATCCCAGATGTTCCACTCCAGCCAAGATCTTCTTCGAGCCTTTAATCCACACCCACCGCTGACCTGAAGTGAAAATGACTTTCATTGTGAACACAGTTCACCAAATACAACCTCTGTTTTTAACACACACACACCGTCCCGCGTGGGAGACCTATCCAGCACCCGGGGAGCAGTGATGGGATGGGACCATCCTCAAGGGAACCTCAGGGCAACTTACTGGTCTGGGATTCAAACCCATGACCTTCTGACCGGAGGACTTCAGGCCAATTTAGTAAAGGGTGCGGGAGTGTGAAAGCAACGTTCACCCACCGCTCACCGCTCACATTGTTCCTGCCCGTCCCGGGGATCGAACCCCCCTCAACATACTCATCAAATACTGGAGCGCTGAAAGAATCCGGACTGGATTTTTTTCCTTTCAGTTTGTGTTCAAATGTGGAGGAGACGCCATGAAAACTCTTGGAAGGAATCAGAGCGAGACGGAAAAAGTCTATGGATGAATCAATTAATTAATTAATGTCTCCATAGAAACGGATCCTCAGAATTCCTCACTCGGATCGAACCTCCGAGGCAACCCGTCATGTCTTGTTGAGTCCGACTGGGCGGCAGGATAACCTGCACTCCTCGCCAGGCGGGCGTTCTGGCTGATAGCTAATCACATTAAGAAAATATTTCCTTCGTACTGGCACCGCCCTGAGAAGGAATGTGCGGTAATTTGTTGCACCGATCTGATTGGCTCGTCCAATAACACACTCCGAGAGCTGTGCTGCATTTTATTTTTCTTATTTTTTCCCTCCCTTTTCTTTTCACAGCCGTCATATTTGCATACGCTTACATAAACAACAGGCAACGCTGTGACCGCATAAGTATTCGTCCCGGGGCGATCTCACCTCAACCGACAGACAGATAACACAGCGTGCCATTGTTGTGAGCTGAACAGAAGTTGTACTGTGGTGAGGCTGTTTCAGTTCAAAGGAATCCACTGTCGCAACACCGCAATTCCAATTAAGAAATGCCAACACGTCCCTCGCCCGGCAGCCGCGCCGTGTTGCTGTTGGACGGCTCACTGAAAATATAAACAAAAAAAATAATAAAAAATGAATGCGAAACATATTTTGGACTAGCACTAGCATGCAGGCAGGCTTGGCAGGGAGGAGGGAGAAAGCGGCCTGCTTGATTGGTCCATTTTCGATAAACATTTGAACCTTTCGAGAGGCTGCAGCAGGGCTGCAACCTGCATCTGTCCCCATGGTTATGAAAAACAACTCCTTATATGGTCATAGATGGTGAAAGTCAAGGCTTCGTACTGGGTTCTTTTTCTTTTTATACCCAAAGTTTTATACCAAGAGCTTTTCTTTTTTTTTTACCAAACTAATTAAGGACGTATTTTAAAATAAAATATAATAGATCTTCTATATCTATTCTAGATTTGGTCTAAAATTAAAGTTGAAATGTAAAGATTTTGCCATTATTGCGGTTGACCATATAAATTAGCGTTTGAAGCTCAAACAGCTTTAATGTCTTTGACATCAATTTAAAAACAAAAAAATGTGAATTTTTTCACATTTTTTCATTATTTTTTATTTTTTTTACACTTTACACTCTGTTATGACAAATTCAAAAGGAAAAAAGGGTGGAAACATTATTTAATTCAATTTAATTGTTCCATTTAATTGGGATTATTCTTGTCATTGTGAGAACACACAGCGAACCACAACGAAACTGGACCTCTGCATTTAACCCATGCACACACTGTGCAGCAGGGGGCAGCTATGAAAGCGACCGGGAGCAGTGATGGGGATGGTACCGTGCACGAGGGTACCTCAGGACAACCTACTGGTGAGGGGTTTGAACCCACAATCTTCCGATCCTGTGGCCGAGTCCCTAAACACTAGACCACCGCTGCCCTATATTATAACTTAAGTGGGAGTGGGAGGGGCTAAACCAAAAAAGGAACAGGCGGATGCGAATTTGCTGGCTTTTGTGACATCACAAAAACCAAGGCGGGAACAGCGTTTTCCAAACAGAATATTTTTCCAAAAAGTCCCTTTTATTCTTTTTTCTCATGAAAATGAAAAGAGTCTGAAGCAGGCATTAGGGCTTTTAAGAAAGGTCGCAAAGACAGGGGACATATGGAAGACAGGAAAGGAAGGAGACAAACTTGTGACGCAGTGTTGGATTTTCCACGAAAAGATCTTTCTTTCTCTCATCTGTTTCAGCTCCCGAACATCTTGCTCCTATTTGTAGGCCTTGAAGGAGGCCTGGTTTCAGGCTCCTGCCCCCGTGATTATTTTTAGGCCTTCCAAAAACGAGTCCATCTGCTCCAGAGACGCTCCTGCCATGGACACATTCGGGAGGACATCAGGAGGTTGGAGATGAACTCATCCCCGGCACACTGTGAAGGACTTTATTGTTCTGGATAATATTGACTCAACTTTGAGCTCCCTCGCATCACCCCTTTAATGGTGTTTACCCAGGACGGCACGGGCGGACGGGTGGCCGTCCGCAGTCTCTGAAACGCAGATTAAAGAGCATCCAACCCCCCCTCCGTCCCCGGCTCCGGTGTCTTGTGGAAACACCGAACGCAAGCAAGCGCTCGCCCAAAATCAACGGTGGAGCAGCAGGGCCCATCTGCCATTATCATTCTGCTCGTGCCATTCATTCCAAATGCAACTCGTGAAGTCATCCCTCTGTTTGTCTGGACCGGCATCAAAAGGAGGACGTGTTTGGTTACGCGGGACGACCCTGGCAGGTATCGGCTGGGCAGTTCCGGCATCACGGGCGCAGTCGTTTACAGAATAGCCGATCCATGGAGACCTCACCCTCCCAATGCAACCGTCAGTGACATCAGTCCAAAAAGCACCTCGTCAAAAGCCTCGCTGTTGACTGGCGGGCTGTCCCTGACAGACCGTGTCCCATCATGTCACTGTAACCAGCAGCTGTGAAGGCCGATACATTACATACAGTATTCTTTTTTCAGCTACTCCCGTTTAGGCGTCGCCACAGAAGTTCATCCGTCTCCATGGTTTCCTGTCCTCTGCATCTTCATCTTTCACACCGTCCCCCCTGCATGTCCTCTCTCACCACATCTATAAACCTCCTCTTTGTCCTTCCTCTCCTCCTCTTTCCTGGCAGCTTCATTTTTAACATCCTTCTACTGATAGGCTCCTCGTCTCTCCTCTGAACACGTCCAAAGCAACAGTCTCACTTCTCTCACTTTGTCTCCAAATCGTCCCTCTAATATACTCATTTCTATTCCTGTTCATTTGTGTCCCTCACAATCCAGAAATCTCAGCATTTACCTCTATCACCACCACCTGTCTTTCACCATTTCCAACACATATAACATAGCTGGTCTCACTACCGTCTCCAAGCTGTATCACATAGCTGTATAACATAACCTTTTTAAATGTTGGTTTATGTCGACTGTCATACAAAATAGACCTGACAGGCTTATGGAAACCACCCTATGGCATCAACTCCAACATCTAAGGCACTATTTGGCCCCTGAGCTGGCCCTAACCTAAAGTAATTGCCCCAGTCGTTCCACCTCAGGCAGCCATGATGCTGGTATGTATGTATCTGCCCCCCGTGTTGGGCAGCAGGGATCGTTTCTGATCCCCCTTCTGGTGCTTGGCCACTCTAGACTCTCCTGAGCTGCTGCATTCCAAGGGCCTCTGTCTAAACAGGAAAGAGAAAGAGCATCAGTAGGTCTTTGTAATAGAGTGATAGAAGAGGCATGGTGCCAGAAACAGAGAGAGAGGGAAGATGGAGAGGGTAATAAGGAAAGGAGATACGCAAGCAAAAAGAATCAGACAGAATTGAAGAAATAAACGAGGAAAGAGAGAAGAGAACAGCGAGGTGATGGAGGTGAAAGGGACAGGAGAGTTAAATAAACTCCAGATCTCATGCATATGAGCATGTGCGCTTTACAGGAGGACACTTAAGGTCCATCCGGCCGTTTAATGTCAGGAGGCCCTCTGTTATGACAGGGAATTCCTCCATACGGCCACCGTTCTCGCTGCTCGGAGATACGGAGCGCGTTTCATCATCCGACTCTAACAGTGTCTGGTAGAAGTACCGAGTTCAAGTAAAAGTACAGGAATGTACCGAGAGTGCAAAGTGTAAAGTACAGGAATGTCCCGAGAGTGCAAAGTGTAAAGTACAGGAATGTACCGAGAGTGTAAAGTAAAAAGTACAGGAATGTACCGAGAGTGTAAAGTAAAAGTACAGGAATGTACTGAGAGTGTAAAGTAAAAGTATAAAAAAGTACAGGAATGTACTGAGAGTGTAAAGTAAAGTACAGGAATGTACTGAGAGTGTAAAGTAAAAGTACAGGAATGTACTGAGGTGTAAAGTAAAGTAAAAGTACAGGAGATGTACTGAGAGTGTAAAAATAAAGTACAGGACTGTACTGAAAGCAACAAGTAAAAAGTACAGGAATGTACACCGAGCGTAAAGTAAAAGAATTACAGGTATGTACCGAGAGTGTAAAGTAAAAGTACAGGGAATGCTGCAGAGAGTGTAAATAAAGATACAGGAATGTACTGAGAGTGTAAAGTAAAGAGTACAGGAATGTACAGAGTGTAAAGTAAAAATTACAGGAATGTACTGAGAGTGTAAAAGTAAAAGTACAGGAATGTACCGAGAGTGTAAAGTAAAAGTACAGGAATGTACTGAGGTATAAAGTAAGTACAGGAATGTACTGAGAGAGTAAAGTAAAAGTACAGGAGTGTACTGAGAGTGTAAAGTAAAAGTACAGGAATGTACTGCGAGTGTAAAGTAAAAGTACAGGAATGTACTGAGAGTGTAAAGTAAAAGTACAGGAATGTACTGAGAGTGTCAAGTAAAAAGTACAGGAATGTGCTGAGAAGTGTAAAGTAAGTACAGGAATGTACTGAGAGTGTAAAGTAAAAGTACAGGAGTGTATTACTGAGAGTGTAAAGTGGGCGATGTCTCCTCTGAAGGGCGTCTGGGCGTCTGTGTCTGTGCTGAAGTGAACTGAATCTCCTCCTTATTAATGAATTAAAGACTATTAAAGCCTCGAACTTCAACTCCAATAAAAACAATCTACTGAAAATAATCCACATGAACTTCGCCGCTTCACTTTCATCACCGTCTCTACTAGTTCTCCATCACGGACACACACTCCACACACCCTGAGCTCCACCGTCCACTCTCCCTGTCCTCTCTCTCACTCTCCTTCACTCTGTCCTGCACCGATGGACACTCAGAGGGACGTCTCTTCTGTGTTTGTGTCCATTTAGTCTGAGATGGTCCGGATGGTGGGAAGGTGATGGAGGATGAAATAATGGAGGATTCTCCTCACATGGGTTCAGACTAGTGAAGGGGTTTGTTCAGATATTTGGGGAAATATGTACAGAATGAAAAATGAAAAGACCCAAAAAACTAACTAGACTTGATGGTTACCTTTATGTGAAGTATTTTGATCAACTTCCTTCTTTGGCCTAAAAAGTAAAAAAAGAAATGTTTTCAAATCAAAATAAACTCCGTTTCCACTCACACTCACAAATGTGTGAATGAAAGTTTCCACACCATTCTTCCAAAATTAAAACAGGACCAACATGACGACACACACACACACACACACACACACACACACACACACACACTGCCTTCATACGATGCCAACAGCATGCTCACTTTAAAGGGAAACTGTTTTCTCAGAATTAAATGGAAGCAAACATGGTCATCACTGAGTCAGAGCCTTTCCAGTGTTGGCGAATGGAACCAGACGTCTGAGCGTCCCTCACAGACATGACTGGTGAGACTTGTTTTTAGTTTGGAGATTTTGAATTAAAACTGAAAAGAAAAGTGCTTAAGAGACTATTTCACCATCGTCACCGTCCCATAGAGACACAGAGCTGCACTGGTCTGGAGCGGCTGTTTGTGTTGGAGACGTCCGGTTCCATTCACTGAGACCCGTTCTACCAGTAAAGCCTAACAGGGGGTGAAATAAAGGGGAATGCTTTTTTTAGCACCTGTAATGTGCTTAATTGTTTCGCCGCTGACACGTCAGAGAGAAACCGCTGTCGCTGTTGTCAGAAACGATTGCGTGGGGTGAAGGTGAAGTGAGTCGATGCCGCACTTCTTGTAAACCAGCTGCATCCCAGAATGCCATCACGCTTACAGAGTACATCACGTTAAGCAAACAATAATAACAGGCCAATTAAAGGGACGACCCGGCTCCCGATCAGCTGGCGGGCCGAGCGGGTCGCGGTTTGTGGTGAGTCAGACGGTGGGTGGGTCGAGTCAGGCATCACATCTTCCGCTTGTTGACTGGAAAGGTTTGTGCCACATGTGGAATCTGTCGATTCTAACTTTTCCCAGTTAACCCTCGGAGAGCATACGCTAAATTAAGTGAAAGTGAACACAGCACACAGTGAACCACAACCAGTACATCCTTTTATACTCTCAGTACACTCCTGTACTTTTTACTTCCTCTCGTGCCTCCTAACCTTTTTCTTTCCACTCTCAGTATATTCCTGTACTTTTTACTTTACACTCTCCGTACACTCCTGTACTTTTTACTTTCCACTCTCAGTACATTCCTGTACTTTTTACTTTCCACCCTCAGTACATTCCTATACTTTTAAATTTATATTCTCAGTACATTCCTGTACTTTTTACTTTACACTCTCCATAAACTCCTATACTTTTTACTTTATACTCTCAGTACATTCCTGTACTTTTGTTTTTACCTCTCAATTACATTCTGTACTTCATACTCACTCCAATGCACATTTCTGTATTTTACTTTACACTCTCAGTACATTCCTGTACTTTTTGCTACACTTTAAGTACATTCCTGTACTTTTACTTTACACTTTGAGTACATTCCTGTACTTTTTACTTTACTCTCCAGTACATTCCTGTACTTTATTCTCTCAGTACATTCCTGTACTTTACACTCTCAGTACATTCCTGTACTTTTTACTTTACACTCTCAGTACATTCCTGTACTTTTTAGATTGGGACATTTGTTTGATGGATCTCAAAGGGTTAAAGGTGATCAAAGACATGAGTGCTCACCACGTTGCGTGGCTTTGGTTAACACTGGCCCAGGTTTGGCTACGGTATGCTCGGTGGAGACCGACAGCGTCTGGTTTTTCTCTCCGCGATATCTGGCCGCTTCACAGTTTCTGAAACTGGACCGAGTCCAGCGTCTCCATGTCCTTGATTTCCTCCTCCACTCTGGAGAGTACACAGACGTGAAGAGCTGGGTGAAAACAGGTAAAAAGCAGGGTGTGTTCCAGCGTTGCTATTAGTTGACTTTGCTCAACAACAGGAGGGTGTTGAAGTCCCTTAACCTCCACTTGACCAACCCAGAGAACTTCTGAAGCCTCTCTGAAATGTGGGAACAGCCGCGCTCGCCTGGCCTGAGTCCCCGCACGCCTGGCAGGCAGAAAGCAACACAGATCCGATGTTAATAAGCTGATTGAATGTCAACCGTATTGTGTATCAATAAAAAATCCGTGACTCATCGAACATTAAAACAGAAAAGTTATTAGATGCAGACATCCGCCCCTCTCATTAGAAGCCCTCGTATGTTCCCGAATGCAGCTGGCCTCGGGGAGAAACCACCCATTGGCCGTTCGTCTTTGTTTTTAATACTTCAAGGTCATCTAAAGTGCTGAACAAAGTCATGGGTTCCTCGTGGGGGTGATTGCATCAAACTGTTCATCCTGCTGATCTGAGGAATCCAATCCACCTCTTGCAAGTCCTTTTTTCCCCCGTGTCACATTTCCAGAAGGCTGGAGGCCAAACTCTCTCGATTCACCTCGATTAATTAAACGTGGCTGATAAATAAACTCAAACGTTACATGGCATCTTGTCCAGAGCAACATCCATTCCCTGCTTACAGGGACAGCCTCCCTGGAACAACTTGAGATTTAGGTTCTTGCTCAGGAACCCAGTGGTGGGATCTGAACCCGATGACAACCACTAGACCACCACCAACCTGTTTTAAATGATCTTGGGAACAGTAAAGTCATAAAGCCCTTATAAAGCCTTAACAAGCAACCTACTGTGATTCGCATGCTTAGTACTTCCTTACTAAAGAGTAATTAGAGTCTTAGTGATTAACACTCACATTAGGGATCATTATAATGCACTAATCATGCCTTCGTTTACATGGAATTAAGTGGTTTATTGCTACATTAAGAGTCTTACAGGGAACTCATGTGTTACGCATTATAATTTCCTCATAATGCACTTGTTACACCTTAAAGAGCCTCTAACTGCTAATCAACCTGCTTATTACTACATTATTAAATAGTAACTATGGTCTGTCTGGTAAGACTCATATGCGTATAGCATTATTATTATTACGTTACTAAAGAGAGAGACTAGGGCTTTATAATGCACCTGTGACACTCTAATTATACTAAACCAGTCACAAACACGCCCCTTACATTAATTACTCCTTCCCAAGCCCTTTACTTGTAATAATGTGGCTTATTACTACTTTAGTAAAGTGTAATAACTGGTGCGCTTGACTATGGGGCTTTATATTTTTATGAAAAATGTACTTTTTATGCTTTAACAAGACACTTAATGGAATTCATTGGCTAATTGCTACATTACTAAGTGTGTTCTGTGTCTTAACTGGTAATACTGGAATGTGGGGCTTAATTAAGCTCTTATCCCTTCATAAGTCACTTACTAGTAATTATATAGCTTAATAATACATTTTAAGAGGTAACTAAACTCTTAAGGGACAAAAAGACACAAAAGACGTCCCTCTGAGTGTCTATCGGTGCAGGACGGAGTGAAGGAGAGTGAGAGAGAGGACAGGGAGAGTGGACTGGTGGAGTTCAGAGTTGTGTGGAGTGTGTGTGTCTGTGATGGAGAACTAATGAGCGGTGATGAAAACAGGCGGTGAGGTTTCGTAATGGATTATTTTCAGCAGATTGTTGTTTTTATTGGGTTGAAGTTCGAGGGCTTTATGGTCTTTAATTCTATTAATATGAGTGAGATTCAGTTCACTTTCAGCACAGACAAAGCGCTCAGAGCGTCCTTCAGAGAACTACGTCTCCTCTACACTCTCGAGCCACACTCCTGTACTTTGCCTTTACACTCTCAGTACATTCCTGTACTTTTACTTTACTCAGTACACTCCTGTACTTTTACTTCCTCAGTACACTCCTGTACTTTTACTTTACACTCTCAGTGCATTCCTGTACTTTTACTTCTACTCTCCCACTACATTCCTGTCTTTTTCTACACTCTCAGTACACTCCTGCTTTTACTTTACACTCTCAGTACATTCCTGTACTTTTTACTTTACACTCTCAGTACATTCCTGTACTTTTTACTTTACTCTCAGTACATTCCTGCTCTTTTTACTTTACACTCTCAGTACATTCTGTACTTTTTACTTTACACTCTCGGTACATTCCTGTACTTTTACTTTACACTCTAGGTACATTCCTGTACTTTGACAGCTTGCTACGGCAGCACATATACTGAAAATTGGAACGATACAGAGAAGATTAGCATGGCCCCTGAACACTAGGATGACACAAAAATCGTGAAGCGTTCCTTATTTTGAGACAGTGGTGGCCTTCTAGTGGTTGGGCGTTGGCCGCATGATCGGAGGATCGGGGTTCAAACCCCTTTCCAATAGGTTGCCCTGAGGTACCCTTGAGCAAGGTACCGTCCCCATCCTGCTCTGGGTGCTTTCAATAGCTGCCCACTGCTCCACGGTGTTTGAGTGTGCATGGGTTAAATGCAGAGGTCCAGTTCGTTGTGGTTCATGTGTGCTGTGCATTGACCTGCTAATGACAAGAGGTTGTCACTTTCACTTTACACTCTCAGTACATTCCTGTACTTTTTACTTTATACTCTCAGTACATTTCTGTACTTTTACTTTACACTCTCAGTACATTCCTGTACTTTTTACTTTACACTCTCAGTACATTCCTGTACTTTTGACTTTGTACTCTTTCACTAGAAGCTGAATCGGAACATTAAGCACAGTCTGTACTTTTACTAGTATAGAGAAGTTGTGGACTTTTTCACCCTGGTAAGATAATTAAGGGGCAGCGGTGGCCTAGCGGTTAGGGAGTTGCCCCTGGATCGATCCTGAAGTACCCTTGAGCAAGGTACTGTCCCTGTCACTACTCCCCGGGCACTTTCAATAGCTGCGCTGCTGCACATGTGTGTATGGGTGAAATGTGAAACACAAATTTCCCATTCGGTGGGATTATTAATAAAGGATTAGTATTATATATGTTTAAAATCAGTTTGTGTTTTTGACATTATTCCTTCTGTCAGAAGCTCCTTCAGTTCAACACTTCTTGGTTTGTGTTTAAAACAAAAACAAAAACAAAAAATCAGCATCTCCAGCAGTAAAACCTTTCTGTGTCGCTCAACTTCTGCTGCTACAGATTCCTTTAAACCTTGATGCCATCTTCTACCTCCTGCCTGATCCGCCAGACACGTCCACCATCTATACAAATGTTGCTTCCTCCCAGAGTTGCATAACGAATGGCTTTTTATCGGACAGCTCTCGCAGACGATCAGCGGAGATGAATTTTCTCACTAATCACTTTGCAATGGATCAGCGGGGAGGGAAGAATGCTGGAGTGCGTCCTAATTACCCATGCATCATTTCCCAAAACCTGCAAAGCCGGCCGTTTCGTGTGGACCCTTTGCACACAAGCTAGTCATCAAAGCGGCAAAACAGAGATGTGGGGCGGCCAAGAAAAACAGAAAACACCCGAAATCATCCTCGTAGTCCTCCCCAAAAGCCTCGGCGGTGCTCGTGAAAATAAGCTGGGCTGGACGCAGCAGGGACATATGGCTCATGAGCTCCTCTCGGGTTTATGTGCGAGCGTTTAAACGAGTGGCCTCCGGGGAAGCATTGCGGTGGTTACTCTTCCGGGCGTTCATCTCATCCATACAACCGCGGAGGAAGAGTCAGTAAAAAGAGACGCAGAGCCAAAAAGGTTGAGTGTCTTAGCCTGAAGAGAGATACGTTTTTTAATGTAAGGCCACGACGAGAGACGACAACAGAAACGATCAGGAATAGATAGAAACGTAGAAAACGAAATGAAACATCGGGAAGATATTGGTTCACAATGAGAGAACATGACTGTCGTCACCTTAATCATTCAGGAAAAATTCAACAAGAAAACTTTTTTGTTTTTTTTTAAGGTGATGTTGGACACAATGTGAGTTATCAGCGAGATATCAGGAATGAACAGAAATGTAGAAAATAGTCCTGTTGTGGCCACATCTGGAGGCTAGACCTTAATGACCTTTTTGGGAAAGGTTTCTTTTCAGGTTTTTTATTCTCTTCTACTGCGTGGTGAAGTGAGTGATGATTTAACAGCACAACTGGTGTTTTAAACTCTTCTTGAGAAAAGCTGATTAGAAAAGAAAAATGGCTTGTGGAGCTGAAACAAACATAGTCTAAAACAAGAAAACTTGCTTCTGGAAATTTGAAGACAGGAAGGATGAGACGACCTGCAGCGTAAGTGATCAGAATGAACGAAATGTAGGAAGCAGGTCCGCGTTAGGACCACATTTGGAGATCTTCTCAAACCTGGCGCTTCTGTGTGAAGGCTTTCCAGGCTTTTCACATTTTTCTTTTGAAGGTCCAGCTGGACTGTGGAGCTGAAACACGAGAGTCTGAACTAAAATAAAGAACTTTTTTGAAATTCAAGGTCATTTTGGACCCGTCATGAAAGTGCCTTGACGACAAGTGATGCCTGTTTAAAAGGCTTAAAGGCTTTGGCCAACAAACGTCCATCGTCGTTGCCCTTTCTGGAGTGAAAGTGACTTGATGACAAGTGACCCCTTTCAGAATCCGCCTGTCTAAAACCTTACGTTTGGAAAAATATTTATTAGCGATCCATTCGTTTCCTTATTCGGAAACGTTGCTTCATAGCAGTGGTCTTAGGGCCCTTTTGGACATACGATGCTTTTTAAAGTGCCTTATTTGATTAAATTCAGTTCTGCCTCCGTCAGGGGCCTTTTGGAGTATTTTCTCCTCTTTTTCAACCGGACATGCACAGTGACCTCATGTAGGAGCTTCAGCTCATGGACCAGAGAGAACTGGGCAGGAAAGAGCAAAACATCAGTTTCATGGCTGCTTTTGATGATTATCTGCTTGCAGCTCTGTTGAAATCCAGGTGGTGTTGATGGAGCAGCTGGGAAAAATATGACCTCACGTCACTGTAGGGCAGGATTCATATCTTCATAAGACCTTAACAGCTAAGTAACCTGCGTGGACATTCATAGAGGCTTTTTCCAGAAGACATTCATCGTCAGTGCACTTTCTGGGGTGACGCCTGTCAGAATCCACCTGTCTGAGGAGGATCACGTCCACGATCAGGACTTACATCGATTAATGAGCTTAACGTTTGGAAAAATATGAATCCATTTGCTGGAAATGTTGATTCTTAACAGTAGTTTTAGGGCCCTTTTGGACATACAATGCTCAAGTAACGCTCGAGTTGTTACTTCTTTAAATTCCTGCATCTGTCAGGTGCACGGATTTGACTTCTTTTATGACTGGACATGCATAGTGACCTCATGCAGGCTCTTGGTTGCACAGCCGTGTCTATTTCTAGCCCAACTCCTGTGGCTGAGGTGACCTCATGGTGTCCTCGCCGGCAGTCCACTACACCCGTGATGTAAGAACATGGAAAACCAATCCAGAGAAATTAATCTCTGCCCTCGGACGGAAAAAACACGCAAGTAGCGGAAATCCTGGTGCAGGTGCGCTGATTTTACAAATGTCATGTTTGTTTTCTCCCGCCTTGCGTCTCCAAGCGATGGTGTCACGTCTCCAGCAGTCCGCGGCCTCGCGTTTTCTGTCCCGAGCATGGAAAATGACGAGTCGAAGGAAGGATGAAGAGGGAGGAGTGCGGCGCTAGTTCGCTAAGCAGTGCTGGAGAGCAAGGTTCTGCCACCATCGTTATCTTTCCAACGCAATGCCGTGGCCGACCTCTCGGGTTGTTTTCCTTGGGGCCGATCCCGCTCCCTCCTCTACTTGTCTATGGCTCCCCGGAGGGAAATTAGCAACTCTAAGTTGAATGGAGATGGAGGAGAAGATCTCCAGCAGAGATGCTGGATCAAATCCTCATGTTGTTCCCTGCCCTCAGATGAACCGCGCACCAAGGGCTGGGCTTGGTTTTTGAAACTTCGCTGGAGTTTATTCACGTGAGCCTCTTTGTCCAGAGCCCTATCCGTCTCCGTACCGGAGGCTCAGTTGTCCACATCGACCCCATCATTAGTGATACCTGTGACTCTATCCAAGGAATGGTAGAGTCATTTCTGAGTGGAAGTGATGGTTATTAGTCTCTCCGATGATCTCTGTGCCACTGGACAGGCTTTTCTTTCACTCCGGCAGCCTGTGCTCCCCCGTTCCCAGCCAATCGCTCCTTGTTGCCGTTTTGGCCACGTCAAGCCTTCTATTTTCGAGTCCGGCATTTCCATTTTCGGCGGCTGTAATGCTTGTGCAGCTTTGTGCAACTATATTAACATCGTATTAATAACTTTGCCTGCGAGAGCAGTCGCTTCTCCAGCGGCGCGAAGTCCCGCGGGCCAGCCCGAGCACTCTGAAACATCACTGGCCCAGGCCATGTTCAGTTCATTAGCACACTCATAAGTCTTTGGAAGAGTGAAGATTGGGGTGGGTGCATTCTAGAGTTCGAACAGTGGTAATGAGTGAAATATTTAGAGGTATTAAAAATATACTGCAGTCTAAAATCCTGCAGATTTACAGTTTCAGTTGTTACAATTCTGATTTCTTTTTTCTTTTAAATCATTCATTATAAACTCATTATCGATATTTCTAACAAGTTCACAAAAGCACATTTTGTATGTAAAACAAATTAAAAACCTTAATATTTCTAGGGTATGTTCTGTAAATAATAGATATTCTGCCTTGTACTAGAGCCAAATCAGGACTGGCCACTAAACCGGATTCATTTGTAAATAAAATCTGTGTATCTGGGACCGTTTGCATTGTGCCACATGTGGCAGTTTATCAGTTATCACTATTGCTACATTCCCTCCTTTTTCCCGTCTATCCATGTGAAAACAAAAAAGTTGATTTGAAAAGATGTGAATGTCTGGGTACGTTAAAGCGATAAGAAGATACTGGTTATAAATCTGCAGAAATGTAACAATGAGATTTGTTTTTGGGTGTAAATACAGTAAAAGCAGGACTGGGCGAAAGGAACCAAAACTTAAACCAAGCAAAAAGAAACAGCAATAAATATGACTGTCTATAAACTGGTTGCAGAGTGGTAGTGACGGCCGCAACCGACTGGGAGACAAGTTAACATTTACGAAAGATCGTAAGACTTTTATGACCGTTGGCGTAGAGTTACATGTAACAACACTTGTCAAAGTCAGTTCTGCACCAAAGAAAATGAAAGTTTTTTGGGATCAGCCTTTAAAAATGTTTATGTAGATTCATGTCAGCTGTCATAAAAGTCTTATGATGGCTAACTAATCTACACAGACATTTAAGCTTATCCCGATATGGACATTCTGGATCATGTTTGTTGGTAAAAACACAAATATTAATTCTGATGTCAAAATCTGTGTCCAATAGCCTTCCTACAGGTTGAGAATCACCAGATTTTTAAACGTGTCAGCTTTTTGCATTTTAAGTCCATTTTTCCCCTCCGCCAACACCCCCATCACTACCCTCTCTCAATGAACGACAAGTGACAGATTCTAACGGCTGTGGAAAGAAATCCTCGCCTGCTCCTGCACTCCAAGCCATCATTACTCTCGCTGGCTTGTTTAAAAGGAAAAACAACAAAAAAAGAGCTCCAGCTCCGGCGTTAATGCGTCAGGCGGCACGAGTCAAGAGCACGTGGGTGGTCAGAGTGTTTAACACATTGTGTTTGAGTTTCAGTGGCAGGGTAAACATCTTCAGGCCCTGATGTACGATCCCACCGACAAACAAAGCCGCCGACGCCTTTGAAGCACCCTGGCCGGGCACTGAAGCGGGAGGGCGCTGCTCAGTTCAATAGCTGACGAAATTTATTAAGCTGTTTGAAGATCCTTTCTGAAGCCCACGGCGGAGAGCGAATGGCTTCCTCCACGCCAAGCTGAGGAGGACGTGGCAGCCCGTGATGAATGTCGACCAAATCTGAGAGAAGCAGAAAACGCATTCCCGGCCAATTAGCTAATTTGTGGTAACACTTCTGCGACCCTACATTAACACGCGAGAAGCGTGGCAGAGGAACTTCGCTCAGAAGGGGATTTAGCGGATGAATCGATGACCAGTGATTTGTAGGAGAAGGCCATCGAGGCTGTGGTTCCTACAGAAAGTGCTTTGGCCTCCAGTTCAACCTCAGCCTCACTTCTGCGTGGCAGCCTTGTTTATCCTTGGTAGGGATTGATGGTCAGGGTTCTTAACACTGTGACCTCGGCACAGCGGCCTCTATGAGCAACTGAGCTGGGATGTACCAGGCAGAACAGAGAGAGAAACAGAATTAGGCTAAAAACAGAAAATCAGTCACTAGGGATGCACAAGCCAGTGTATTTCTTGGTGCTGGTCCCAGTACCGGATAAATGGGAAGGGTTACTTCAGAAAGAGCACCTGGTGTAAAACGAGGAGAACGAAACAGGATCCATACAGGATCGGTCGAGGCCCAGGTTGACAATGACTAGACAGGTGGAAAGTGGGCAACTTCCACAGGGCCATGTTGACCACAGAGGAGGAAGAAGAGGAGGAAGAAGAGGATGAAGGGATGTCTGATGCAGGAGGAGAGAAGGAAGTGTAGCAGACTTCTAACTAGCCTAAAAGCCAACATTCACCACCACCACCATTCTTCAGCTCAGCCTCAACTCTCTTAGAGCAGCTCCTTTCTTTAAGTCGTCTTCAGGAACACTTCTCCAGGCTTCTTGAAGGACATCCCAAAGCTCTTCTTTGGACATCCAGCTGTTTTTGTTTTCTCTGGAGATGATCTACTTCTGTCTCTGAAACTGCTCCAATACCAGGACTGTACTGAACATGAGAGACAACAACACTGTCCTTCAGGAAGATCTGGAGAACTGCTCAGGTACAGAGACTGGGCTGATGCGAGAGACAACAACACTGTCCTTCTGGGAAGATCTGGAGAACTCTCCAGGTACAGAGACTGGACTGAAAATGGAGGAACAACAACACTTGTCCTTCAGGAAGATCTGGAGAACGCTCAGGTACAGAGACTGGACTGAACATGAGAACAACAACACTGTCCTTCGGAAGATCAGGAGAACCACGCTCAGGTACAGAGACTGGACTGAAAATGAGAGACAACAACACTGTCCTTCAGGAAGATCTGGAGAACTGCTCAGCCCCATTTAGAACTCACTTGTCTAAAAACCACATGTGAGCCTGAGGTCACCATGATCAAAATAAAACACCCCCCACAGTGTTGGGCTATGAAGTTCTGCAAACGGAGGATGAATTCCCGTCTGAGCACCATCAGCTTGAGAAGAAACTATAGATGACGGTCAAATGGAGGAAAAAGAAGTAGTGAATGATGGTCGGTTTCTTCTGCGTGGCTCAGTTTGGGATGGGCTGGAGAAAGCATGCATCTTCTGCTCCCATCTTAGACATGATGGAAAAGGTCCTTCCTGAAGAAGGAAAGAATATGCACTCAAGAGGTTTTGTGGCACATGGGCTGAAAAGATGGACTAGTTTTATTTTCCATCTTCTGCGACTGATTTCATTTCACTGGTGGCTTTTGGAGGACAGTCGGCTGATGCTCAGAAGGCAGATTGTTAGGACTGGAACCAGGTTCGTTTAAAGGATTTCCTAAATAAGGCCGTTTTCCCACATGAACATGTGCAGAGAATCCTGAAAGTCAAGTTGTGGGATGCACGCTATGTTCTCCAATCGTTTTAGAGCTCCAAAACTCAATAAACACACTAATAACTATTTTAACAGACCAACAGCCGAAGGAAGCCACTGATTGGTTAAAATATCACAAAAAAGATTAAACAAACACTTAACCTGAACAGATTTGTCCTGTTAGCGGTGAAATAAAGACACACAGATTGATCAAGTTTGTGGAACAAATCGAAACTCTTAAATAAGACGCAGAATCACACAAGAGAAAGTGTGTGAGTGTGAGAGTGAGTGTGTGTGTGTGTGTGTGTGTGTGTGTGTGTGTAACATGAACTTTCCTCTGTAGGTGCAGTTTGGGGGCGGGGCTGCATTAGGTCAAGTGAGACATTGAGTGGATGTACAAACACAGAAAGAGGGAGAGAGAGAGAGAGAGATAGATAGATAAAAGAATTTGAACTGAATTTGAAAAGACTCAAAAAGAAAGAAAGAAAGGAGAGCATGTGAGAGAAACAGATAAGAGAAGTTAGAAAAACAACACAAAGACAAAAAGAAAGAACGAAACAAAAGAACGAACATATGAAAAAGAGAGAACATTTTTCTGTAGTAGCTAATTTTTATCAGTTCAGACACTCCCTCCTTCCTCCCGTCCCCTCCTCCTCCGTCCTCTCCCGTCCTCCCCGTCTCCCGTCCCCCCATCCCTCCGTCTCCCCGTCCCCCCCGTCCTCCCATCCCCGTCTCCCCGTCCCCCGTCTCCTCCCGTCCCGCAGTGAGTCCACCGAGCGGAGGTTCGGGAGCTGCTGACAGGAGCAGAGATGAAGAGCAGGCGGACAGTAGAGTCTGGGGTTTATTCTCACTCCGACCCAGCAGCACATCGCCTGGCACTGCGCCTGTGTCCGTTCCCAGACCCCGCTGCCCGACGTCCACCCGGGCCGTCCCCAAGTCCACACAGACGGACATCAGGGAGGTGAACTAGAGTGAACACATCCCCAATACTAGAGTTTGTCAATTCGTAAGAATTCCTTCTGATTCAAAGTGAATTCCATTATTTCTCCTTTCAGTTCTTTTTTGCTTTTATGGCTGTGCTAAAGTCTTGAACCCCTCATTCCTTCATATTTTGCTTTCAGACATGAAGCAGTGAAGAACCAGGTGCAGATGATTCCAGATGATCAGGTGACGCTGAGTGGGTGAAACCTCTTTATCTAGATCCTTATATCTTTAGATTATTAAGAAATGGGGGTCAAGACTTTTGCACAATACTTTATGTTTTGTGCCATTTCCTTCGCCTTCCCAACATCCAGACCCTTTTCAGACACGAACACACAGAAGAGACGTCCCTCTGTGTGTCCATCGGTGCAGGACGGACAGAAGGAGACGTGAGAGAGAGGACAGGGAGAGTGGACGGCGGAGAAAAGGCGTGTGTTGAGTGCGATGTCCGTGACTCAAAAGAGCAAGCTATCGCTTTCGCATTCACTTTCACTTACTTTTGCAGAGGAACATCTATAAGAGTCTATAAAAATTCCTGGCCTGCTAGAGCTGACCTAGTCATATGTGAATGTCCCTGCTGAGCTCCAGACAGCTCATCAAGGTGGGGGGACGTATCTCAGCCCACATAGGACAAACCACAGGACATCTCCAGTCCACCTGCCATGTACGTCCCAGCTTCTTTTCTCGAGAAGGAGCTACAAAAAATGTGCAAATGCGAGCAAGGTTGAGGACATTAGCATGTCTCATGGCAGATATCCCTGAAAACACACATTCGTCCACATGTCCTTTGAGACCCACCAATCCGATCCCACGGGTGAGGAGAGACAGGAGATAAAAACAGGCAAGTGGAAGGGCAGCCATATCGGCTTTCTGTAAACTTCTGGTCCTGAAAAGAAGAGCGCGCGGCCGAGCCCTTTGATGGTGGCTACTTCGGTTGTCTTGTGCTCCTTCTAAGTCCTCACCAGAAGGGCGTGGGTTCTTCCCCCTTTCAAAGTTCCATATACAAGAACATAAATATCAGGGTTCTTCAATCAGTGCCTCACCGTAACAGGGACCATATTGTGGAGGATGGCGTGCTGGCACAGAGTGTGTGTGTGTGTGTGTGTGTGTGTGTGTGTGTGTGTGTGTTGGTAGGGGGTCTGTAAGTGTGTTGGGAGGTGTTGTTCGAACACCTGATGACCCTAAAGTGTTGTTCGTGTGTGTTTACGAGTATTTGTGCGCTTCTTGAGTGTTTGTGTGAGTGGGTTTCCGTACAGCATGTTTTAGGTTTGTGTGTGTGTGTGTGTGTGTGTGTGTGTGTGTGTGTGTGTGTGTGTGTGTGTGAGTGAGTGTGTGAGTGTGTGTTGTGTGAGTGTGAGATTGAGGGAACCATATGTGTGTTAGCTGCCTTCAGCTGGACTGTTTTCCATTTCCTCTCATGGCAGATAGAGCTGGAACATGTTGCTTTAAAAAGAAGTGTGTGTGTGTGTGTGTGTGTGTGTGTGTGTGTGTGTGTGTGTGTGTGTGTGACAGAACTGACAACAGTGACAGAACTATTACAAAAATGATACAGTAGAGGTCAAAAAGCTCCTGCTCACTGCTTCTCCGCTGAGCTGCTTCCTGAGGCTGGACGATACGAGAGAAATGCAACCTGGTGATCATTTTCACGATATTTCATTTTTATTTCTCTCTTGGGCTCAAAAACAGCAGTGCAGACAAAAAAAGGCGATAATGATCTAAAATATATCTGTTTTAATGACTTCTTTTCTCTCATGAGGGACTAGATAGCTCCGCTGGTAAAGCGTCAGACAGGGTAGGGTTCATGGTTCTAGTCCTTGGTCAGATGATCTGTGTAGGTGCTGTTGGTCTATTGGTGCCTACAGACCATGAGGTCACGGGTTAGATTCCCACCTCCAGCCCTGCCACCACTGCGTTCCTGAGCAAAAACCCTGAACCCTGAGCTGCTCCAGGGGGACAGTCCCTGCAGTTAGGAACTGGGAGACTTTCTGGACAAGGCTGTCTGCTAACAGTCTTTGTGTTGGTTTCTTCTGTGCTCAGATAGCTCCCAGCTCCTTCACACTTATCTACCAGGTTCAGGGGCAGCGGTGGTCTAGTGGTGAGGGAGTCGCCCCGGATCAGAAGATTGTGGGCTCGATTCCCTCACCAGTAGGTTACCCTGAGATACCCTTGAGCAAGGTACTGTCCCTGTCACTGCTCCCTGGGCGCTTTCAATAGCTGCCCCCTGCTGCACGCGTGTGTGGGGGTGAAACGCAGAGGCTGAATTTAGTTGTATTGTGCTGTGCTGCGTTTCACAATAACGAGGATAGTCACTTTCACTTTTTCAGAGTATACAGTAAAAAGTACAGGAATGTACTGAGAGTGTAAAGTAAAAGTACAGGAATGTACTGAGAGTGTAAAGTAAAAAGTACAGGAATGTACTGAGAGTGTAAAGTAAAAGTACAGGAATGTACTGAGAGTGTAAAGTAAAGTCTGTTTGAGAAAGTAAAGCTATCTGGGTTAAATACCTGAATATTCTTTTTAAGTACAGTAACTTCATTACTTTTATGACTTTGTGTCTTATTTAACGGGAGGAAAATCCAAATTTTGATCTATAAACCCAGAAGCGCAGCTTCGATAAAGGTCGGAAAGCCAATGTATGCGAAGCAGCAATGCAGAAAAAAAAAGGAAGAAAACAATAGAAAATGGTCTTAGTGTTGCGAAAGAAAGTGTAGAGATTTCCCTGAAGACTCATAACAGTCTCTAACCAAACACACCCCTTCTATCAGAAATCCTTCACTGAGAATCTTTCCACTGTTTATACTCTCTCTCTCACACACACACACACACACACACACACACACACACACACACCTCATTGCAAACAAATCTTTCCACCCAGGACTCAATTAAGCCCTCAGTTTAGATTTTAAGGTTCCTTTTCATCAGCCTGTTCCATTTTTCCTCCTTTCCACCATCAACATGTTCTGTTTTAATCCAAAACCTTCTCCAAACATCTCCTCAGGCATCATCTTCACCAGCGTTATGTGTCTTAGAGTGACGTCTGGTTCCAGTCACCACCACTGTGAAGCGTTCCAACACCAAACCCTCTCTGAAATGCAGGAATCTGGACAGAAAACTCCTCTAATCACTTGCGCAATGCGTCTTTCACAAAAGATAAAATATGCGCATAATAATGAGGACGCGATGTGCTATGCGGGGCCGGTATCGTAAACAGCACCGTTGGTCGGGGTCGCGTTCGCTCTTCCCAGCACTGCTCCCCGTCCTTCCGGGACACCCTCGTTCCCGCTTGACGGAGGCCTGACCGTCCGGCGGAAGAATGCGGGCCGAACAAACGGACGCTTGTTGCGAGGGATGGCACGCTGAGAAAGAGGGACACCCACGATGAAAAACAAACACAGGCGACGCCTCGGAGGGATATCGGATGTTCGTCCTCATTTCTAGCCTTCGCTCCGGTAGCAGCAGGCGAAAGAGTTCGGAGAAGTCATCGGGTCCAAACCAGGGACGGGGTCTACATTAATAAACAAGCTCGGGGCCGCGAGCGCGAAGGTTAGGACTCAAAAAGTGATTTTAGTCCTCAAATTAAACTGTCCATCTTCTTTCAGACGGTCAGCACTCATAAGACAGGCGTGAGCAGGGAATAAGACATCGGTAGAGCACGAAGGACGACGCTGTGAGAGGTTAATGTCTCAGTTTAAGCTACAGAACTCGTTAATGCTGCTTCGTTAGAGCGTCACTAACGAAAGAGTCATCGCAATCAACCGATTAATCATCCTAGCTCACCTTGAAACCATGAGGTCCTAATAAATATTCCGATTTTGCTTAAAGGTTAGTCAATGCTTATGTGTGTGTGATGCAGGTTGCCAGATCCTCGGTAACCTTAAACTATCTCGTTCATGTCTGTGGTGTGAAGAGTGCTCATATCATATTTAAAAGGTGAGCGTGTGTGTGTGTGTAGCATCGGTCCAGTTCAACAGTGTGGGGGGGCTATGATCGGTTGCCAAGCACAGCAGAGCGGAGGAAGCTCCATAGCGACGGGCTGGCCATGGTGTCTTGTCTCCAGCCGAGCCGTGTCGCTCTGTGTGTGTGTTCCTTCACTCAGTGGAGCTCTCTGAAGGGGGTGTGTAATACGGACCACAATCAGTCAGACTTCGGGTCACTGCTGGGACAGAACACTGTGTGTGTGTGTGTGTGTGTGTGTGTGTGTGTGTGAGAGAGACTCTGCAATCAGTGTAATACCTCCACTGAAGACCCCCCTCAGGTCTGCAGAAGAATTCCACTGAAATAATGTGAAAAAGTAAAAGTGGCTGAAAAGAAAATTGTTTAAAAAAAAAAAAAAAAAAAAAAAAATCACAGGAATTCCTTTGAGGAATGAATCACAAACTCTCAAAACGAAGAGAATCACGAAGAAAAGTGTAGCGTGTTTTCTTCCTCAGACGCAAACGATGATCAGAGCCTCCATGGATGGAACTGGTCCAACATGTCCCACAGATGCTGGAGGGGATTGAGATGTTCCTCAGTCGGTTTGGAGTTTGGAGTGTGGCAGGACATCATCCTGCTGAAAGAGGACATCAGGGGACACCGTTAGGAAAACAGGTGGTTCAAGAGTTCCCAGGTTTGAATCCCACCTCAGGCACTACCACCACTGGGTCCCTGAGACCCTGAACCCTGAGTGTCTCCACGGGGACTGTCCCTGTGATCAGGACATGGACGTCTCTCTGGAGAAGAGCGTTTGATAAATGCCAGCATGAATGCAGCGCCCGAGGTTTCCCAGCAGATCATTGTCCAGAACGTCTCACTGTGTCCGGCGGCTTCCCGTAGTTCCCTTCAGATCGATCCCTACTCGTTTATTCATCTGTTCTTTCTTTGGAAAGCCGCCGTGTGGAGGAGTTGTGTTTACACAGGAACAATCAAGCACTCCTGAAGAGTCAACATTAAACCAGAGGAGCTGTTTCATCCACTTCATACACATTCATCAGGAAAACGAGCGCAAAAAGCAGGCCACTCTCAGAGCGGACATTAAATACACACCTTAAACACACACACACACACACACACACACACACTCTCAAATACTTCCAGTGAAATAGGGTCTCCAGCAAAGTCATTCAGATAGAAATATAGATAGATAGATAAACAAGGATAGGTTAGACAGGAAGATGGACATATATACAGACTGATGGACAGACAGACACTTTTGAACGAGCGCACTCATTGTAACTTCCCTGCAAAATAAAAAACCCTTTTTTAACTTTCACTTTCAGAGTAATTGGACAGACTGTGACAGGACAGAAAAAAATCCCAACCATAACTCATGAGGGTGGATCCTGAGGGTGACCTGGCAACCCATCACTCAGGCCTGAGTCAGGCTGTGTGATGTTTTGGGAGCGCTGAGATGGAGGGAAGGCATTTCGGTCGGGAGGGTCTTCAGCAGCCCTGGACGTTTATAGAGGACGCAGCGAGGAGGAAACACGGCTGCCAATCAAACAGCAGCTTCTCCCATAAATACTCCTGATTGGCTGCGCCTCAGAAATGCTACAAGTTGAATCCAGACTGCACGGCCTGAAGGCGCGGAACTGCCCGGAGGGTGAGATTATGAATTCGCTGATTTAAGACGTGCTCTCTGATTCGACCTTCCTAGCCGAGCCAGAACTGGCCAAGGTTCGGTTCTCATCTTTTCCTCCAACTGCTGAGCCAACACGTTCGAGCAGGACCTGTTTTCCTGACCTCCCCTTGGCCAAGACCTTAGCCGTGGAAGGAGGTATGGGGTTATCTGAGCTTTCCAGCTAAATCTTGAACAAATCAGGGTTCACTCACATATGCATGACCTCGGGAAACGTGTGTCCTGCTCAGAACATGCTTTCAAAAGAAAGGTGCCAAAAAGTGGTCCCTGAGAACCTGCAACGACCCCTAAAAAAGAAGGTTCTTTGGTGATAACAGCGAGACCCAACCTGGCGTCTCAAGGAATCCCTTGAAAGTTCCTTACTTGCCAGAATAACACGGTTCTCAGAGAACCTTTTATAAACAGGTGAGTGTATGCAGAGCTTATTTAATAAGAACCATGCTTGGTTCCCTAAAGACCCAGAGATTATGCAAACATGTCCTTTATGATGAGAACATCTGCGGTAAGCTCCTCCCACTCAACCAGAACCACCACTACTGGCTAATTGAACTTCCTGTGACAGACTCTAACGATCTCTTTTATAGAAACTCATACTTCACCAGAACTCATCACTAAATCTGTTCATTTAAAAAAAGCACTTTCTCTTTCTTTTCCGTCTTTATTTCCAGTGTGGACCAGAGGAGGACGGGTTCCCCTTTTGAGTCTTGGTTCCTCCCAAGGTTTCTTCCTTCAATTTTAGGAACTTCTGACGCTCACTCAGGTCTCTGTAAAGCTGCTTTGTGAACAGCAGTTGTAAAAAAGCGCTCTGTAAATAAAACTGACTTGACTTGACTTCCTCGCTAGGTTTTGGAGGGTCTTCATGTTGCAGTTCCTGGTGGGAAACTGTTCCCCCCAGCTTTGCCAAGACCACTTGAAAGAGACATAATTACCCTCAAATTCCTGCAGAGAAGTGCATGGGAGTCCACCCCGTTCTATACTGCTGCCTCGGGAAGCCGAGGAGCGTGTAACTGCGTATAACTTTTGGCTTCCTGCGAGCAAAACTGTGTTTTGAATAGCCTATCTAATCTAAAGTCCAAATATGAAACTTCTCTCCCACTGCTCTTTACTGTGTCAGCATGATTACGGCCTTCTGAACGTCTGATTGCGGTTCTGCTCTTGGCTTCCAGACACACAGCTTTACGGTTCTTCGTCTCTGATAGCAACTCGCGCTCCATATTAGAGCACAGGCTACGTGCGGGACACTCGGAGCGCTAGCTAAGGCCAAAATTATTGACCGTCTGAAAAGCAGAAGATGGTGGTGCAGCTACTCGTTTACCCCCATCTCATTCCTTGAGACTCTGGTGAGCAGCCAGGCTGGCTGTTTGTATAAGGCTGGTAATATTGAGCCATTTTCAGATTTTTTGCATTCTTTCTTCGCTCCGTTTTTTCCTCTTCAAAGAACAGTAAGCTCGGAGAAAGAGGGGAAAAAAGACACCATTTGGACTGGCTGATATCCAGGGCCTGCTTCTTACAAACTGAGCTCCATCTGCAAGACACGGGGTGTTATCCACTGGGGGGCAGCGTTGGGGAACTCTCTCTTTGTGCACACAGAGTCCCCGAGTGGGCAGATGTCTCGGGGTCACTGACTGGAGGTCAGTTCCAGATCAAAAACGATAACGTATCATAACGTTTTACTCATTTCATCCCCCTCTCCTGTAAAATATACCTCTGTTACTGCAGACACAGAAACGGCCTTCTAGCCATCAGTGCAATTATAATCCACTTCACTTCTAAACTGTTTCATTTGGCCCTTAATCTCACTTTTGTGTTTCTATTTTTAAAACTCACTGCACCTTTGATGTACGTGCCGTCTATTTTTTTGTGTCCACTGTGAAAAAGAAGATGATGTCGCCTAATTTCACTTCTCTGATGTCCAGCCGTCTGCACATCCAGTGGAAATACGCTCTAATTAAAACCTGTTTTATTCCTCCAGGGTGCATTTTGGTTCGCTAGTTCGGGTCCAAATCTGAAAGTAAACAAATTAGCACTAAAGTTCTGGATTTCTTCGAGGGAACACTGACATGTTTGATGAAGAAGTCATGCAGGTCAAGGAGTCATGCGTTAGGACAGAATGTACATTTAATAACTGAAATACGTTCACCATGCTTCAAAAAGCGTGCTGATTGGCCAGCTCTTGTCATGTGATATTTTAAAGAAATGACTAAAAGATGAGCTCAAATCACAGGAACACTAAGCAGCGCTCTGCCTTCGGAACAGGACAAACATCAGGTCTGTTCCTAGATGTGTTGAGCTGTCTAAAAGTTTCAGCCTGGTTTAAAATAAATAAATAAATAAATAAACCGAATCCATTCAAATTCAAACAATACAATGTGAACGCATCCTTATGTCAGAAGCTTCTCAGAAGCTTCTCTTATTTTTTAAACGGTATGAACATTTATGCTTTATTTCACACCTCGAGTCAGAGGAGGGAGTCTGGAGGACGTGGCGCACTTAATATTCCAAACGGCTTAATCACAAATTCATAGAAACCGAAAAAGAGTTTCTCTCCGCTGATCCGAACATGCCGAGTGTGAACACAAAATAAAATCGTCCCAGCCGCAGCTGCTGATGACTGATCCAATTATCCAGTACTTCCTTCACAAAGGTGAGCACACCTGTCCCGAACGCAGCACTCTTTAAGCGCTCTTAAAGACTCCACCAGTGAATTGTGTGTTCGGCGGTTTCACATAAAAGGAGCGAGAGAGTGGAAGTGAGGGACTGGCTGACGGGCCGAAGGGGGGTTTATAGGGTTGGCTGAAGGCTGAGCTGCTGCACGATTCAGTTTTATGTGCTGATGTTTGGGCTGGGACGGGGTGAGGGGGGCCAGCGTGAGCACACGGTGGGTTTTAAAGACGACGACTCAGATTACAGCTGCAGGAGTGATATAAAGCGCAGTAGGTCCATCCCTAAACTAGGTGTCTTCAAAACATCTCCAGGAAGGTTTCTCACCTTTTAAAGAGAAACGACAGCTGCTCTGCTGCGTGTGTTGAATTTTTTGGATAAAAAATGATGCATTTTGTAGAGATGTGAGCGGAGAAAGACTTTTAAAGTTCCAGAGAGGTGCTAAATGTTTCACCCTGTGAACAATGACCACGGAGCTTTCTTTCAACATCGGCTCTTAATTTCATCGATTTAATGAGCCTCAGTCACTCATCCCCCCGTTAAAACATCAGATCATACCCTGATTATACATCCCTCTTATCCGTCAGTGCATATATTTGTACAGACGTTAACTAGTATTCTCGAAAAGAACTGTGGACGCTGCTGAAGTAGCTTCGGTGTAAAGAAGCTGTAGCTTCATTTGTTGATGAATCAGCCGGTAGTGATTTCATGCTCCCTTCCTTTTCCAAGCTTTTTCCAGAATAAGAAACCTGAATATTTAACATTTTACATTCATTTTGCTTGAAATTTACATTAAAGTCGATTAAACTCGTTTACATCGTGTGAAATGGTTTAATTCGGTTGCTAGGTTACTGTCCTTAATTGGCGACTATCCTTAACAGACTGGTTTCATTAAAAAAAATTGTCCTCACTTTCTTCTTCTTCTTCTTTCAGCTGCTCTAATTAGAGGTCTCCACAGCGACTTAACTGTCTCCATGTCTTCCTGTCCTCTGCATCCTCTCTCACCACGTCCATAAACCTCCTCTTTGTCCTTCCTCTTCTCCTCTTTCCTGGAAGCTCCATCTTCAACATCCTCCTCGTTTCTACTCTGGACGCGTCCAAACCAACACAGTCTCACTCCTCTCACTTTGTCTCCAAAACGTCTAACCTGAGCTGTCCCTTTAATACACTTCTTTCTAGTCCTGTCCATCTTCGTCACTCTAAAAGAAAATCTCAGGATCTTCAACTCTGACACCTCCAGCTCTACTTCCTGTATCTGTGTAAGCGCCACCGTCTCCACCCGTATAGCATAGCTAGTCTCAATACCATTCTGTAAACCTTTCCTTTCAAAAAACTAGTCCTCACTCTTCTCCTGAGTAAAATCTTAAAGCTGAAGATCACTATAATTGATGTCTTTGATGCTATCCCACCTTTTTCCGGGGACGTGGCACGATGTCGAACAAACTGGCCTTCGGTGTAAATTTGATTTAAAGTTATTTCACGCATTGCAGCGAACGCTGACTTAGTGCTGCTTTTTTAATGTCTGTTTCCAGTCTATTGCTTTTCCCCTCGCTGTCCTACTAAGGAGCTGAAATATAGACTTTCTCTGTCATAACCAAACTCCCAGCATAGCTGAGATTTAACAAAGACAACTTTACGTCTCTCAGCGGCCAAATAATCAGGAAGCGTTGAACAGCGAGCGCGAGTGCACGGCCAACAACCTGTGCGTATTTTTACAGACCCATAATTATTAAGAGTTCTTCAACCAAACGTATTTTATTTTTCCTTTTGTTTTCATTGGGGAGCTCCCCCGCCTGCTCGGGTTGGGGATTGGTTCTGGCACTTCTCTCAGCTCAATAAAACCCGAAAGGTCTGATCTTGTTATTGCACGGTAGAGGGAAAAAATGCATCTTTTGATTAAAAAAAGAAAAAAAAAAAATCACCCAGCCTGCGAGTGCTGGAAGCATGTTTTGAAGAATGCGCCTTGGCCAGAGCGCCGCCCTCCCGCGGCGAGGCGGCTGGAGTTCCTGGGCTGCTGGCATTTCAGGAGAAGTGTGAGTTAACGCTCAGCGTTGAGGCTTCATTATTGTGCCACGGAGGGCAATACTCAACTCTCGGCATTTGGGACGATACATTTACCAGAAGAAAGTTCTTCCACGATCCACCGCAGCAGAGCGAGCTGGACCTTATACACCCTAGAGGTGTTGCTGGTAGATCTTGCCATGATGTAAAGTTTTTGATATTGTTAATAGAACAAGAAAAGATACACTTGTTAATGAACTTTTGGGGACGTTTTCTGGAATCTGTGCTTTATATGAGCATCTAGTTTCCTTTCCTGCCTCCATTTGAACCCGAATATCTGTCCATTCTTACCGAACGGACTCCTTACTTTACTTAAAAGGGAATTATTTTTACTTTCCAACTCCTTCCCTACATCAAGACCTACTGGACACAACAGCACAGAAACGACGGTCCCTCAGTGTGTCCATCGTCAGAATTTGTGACGGATAGTTTTGCTTTCCATGAATAAGATGCAAAGTAATGAAAGTAATTAAGTACAAATACTTGGTTACTTTATTGAAGTAGAATATTCAGGTATTTATTTTTCCCTTTCCTTCCCTCCATTTGAACCCAAATATCTTTACTTTCTCAAACAGACTCTGTTTCAGACTAAATGGACACAAACACAGAAGAGACGTCCCTCTGAGTATCTACCGGTGCAGGACGGAGTGAAGGAGAGTGAGAGAGAGGACAGGGAGAGTGGACGGTGGAGTTCAGGGTGTGTGGAGTGTGTGTCCGTGATGGAGAACTAGTAGAGACGGTGATGAAAGTGAAGCGGTGAAGTTCATGTGGATTATTTTCAGTAGATTGTTTTTATTGGAGTTGAAGTTCGAGGCTTTAATAGTCTTTAATTCTATTAATATGGAGTGAGATTCAGTTCACTTTCAGCACAGACAGACGCTCCAGACGTCCTTCAGAGGAGACACGACTCACTCTACACTCTCAGTACACTCCTGTACTTTTACTTTACGCTCTCAGTACACTCCTGTACTTTTTACTTTACGCTCTCAGTACATTCCTGTACTTTTTACTTTACGCTCTCAGTACATTCCTGTACTTTTACTTTACACCCTCAGTACATTAATGTACTTTTTACTTTACACCCTCAGTACATTAATGTACTTTTTACTTTACACTCTCAGTACAATGTTGCTGTATGAGGTTAATGTTGATTATTCTCAGTAGATTGATTTGAAACAGTCCCGTGAGCTGTAAGAGAGAACATTAATGGGGACCTGGTTAAGGAATAAGGTGTGGTAAGAAATGGACATAAATTTTATAAATGGATCTCGGGGGAAAAAATAAACAGAAGAGAAATGTTGGATGGACTCTTAAACAGCTCTGCCGGTGCCAAGTCGGGATTATTTTCTAAAACTTTTTGCCGGTTCTGGACTTGTCTTTCTCCCCCAGAATATATCTTTATTAAATGTTCTGTAAGAGCAGAAGTGCAGAGCCTTTTTCCAGGTTTGGGAGTAACACCATGAGGAACAGAGGACTTCTGGGAAGGTTGGACATTGCTGCGAGGGGCTGATTGCATCAGAGCCTTTGTGAGGTCAGGTACAGACGATGGGTCTCTCCAGCTGGTCCCACAGGAGTTCCATCACTCCAAAACCCTGCAGCATTGGCCACAGTGACCTTACACTCTTACGAGGCTGTCCCAGAAAATCCCACATTTATGGACGGTGCAAAATAGCGTGCAGTCTTAGTAGCAAGTTTAGGTAAAGCTTGGATTTTTGCAGAGCTGTTTGTTTTAGGAGGAAACACAAACAGCATCATAATTAGTTTGACAGTGTGTTTCTTTGTACTGGATTGTATTTGATTCCTTTGGCCGGGCTCAGAACAGCACAATGGACCGAAGTCCAGTTTATTGATAAGAAGACCACCGAGACAACACAAGGGAAGAAGAAGTTCACCTCTGGTCCAACTCCCCCCAGGCCTCCTAACGAAGACGGAGAGGTGGTACGGCTGTTTTGCAGCCTCTTGGCACCTCCGTTGGCTGGCGAACCTCTGAGCTGGAGCTTTGAGAGGGAGGCAGGCGAGGCCAGAGAAACTTCAGCCCAGGATCAGAGCTCCTGCCTGGGCTTGAGTTTCAGGACAACACCCCTCATTCCAGAGAAGTGGAGAATAAGGCCGTAAAAATGTGAAACCATAAAAATGGCAATGCCTTGAGCATTGTTAGGCCAACGGAACGTGTGGCCAAAAGAATCAAAAATGATCCAGCATGAAGAAACACACCGTAAAGCTAATTACGCCGCACTGCTCATTTGAACAAACAGCACCCGGAGCTTTCCCTAAAACCGTGAACATCGAGGCACACTGGGTTCCTGCATGCTACCATGCTGGACAGCCCAAATAATCCCCCAGGTCTTTCCTTCTATCAGCCCGTGCTGGGTTTTTTATTTTTTTTGTGAACGTCACCCAAGATGTGTTGCACGCCTTCCTTCTTCTCGCTTTTCTTTCTTTTGCTAAGTTTGGTTGCCAGGGTGATGTCATTTAGCGCATAGCAACGTGATGGATGAGAGAGATAATGTATATTAAGTATGTCCTGGTTCTTGGGAAAAAAAATGCAAGAAAAAAAAGAGGGGGGAAAAAAAGAAGAAGAGTGTTTGAAACACAGCCCAACAGGATGAGAGGAGTTCCTGCATAGCATCAACGCCATTCTTCCAGAAATGGACCATGTCATAGTGGCAGTAAAACGCATGGACAAGGGGGAGGGAGAGAGAAAGAGAGAGAGACAGTGAGAGAGTGAGAGAGAGAGAGAGAGAGCAGATGAAACCATCTTTCTGGTTAGAGATTCCTATACCTTCGGCGTCAGGACATTGTCCCTCTCCTGACTGGACTTTCTGCTTTCTCTCGCATAAACAGAGACCAATCGAACAGAGTGAGTGACAACGGAGGGACCAGTTTCAAACTTGTCTTCTTCCAGTAACCCCCAAAAAAGTGTGATGGTTTTTAATTGCTTCTATAAAAGATTCCGTTATGACTAGTAACCAAGAGTAACCACTATAAACTGCATAATAAAAACTATTAAAAAACTACCTTCATTCACGTTTCTAAAGGTTTATCCATAATGTCGCCTGCCACAAAGCTTATTTTTACCCCAGAAGGAGTTTAAAACTTCAGAAACTCACTGCTAAAAAACTCGTAACAGTTTCGGATGAACCTACAATAACCTTTCAGAAGATTTATTCCAGCGAGTGTGAAGACCTTTATGAAAACTGTTGGAATAAAAGCCTTTACAAACGTCTAAATATCAGCGTAACAGAAAGCTTTTGTAGTCATCATGAAGCCGACTAAACGCTCTGTATCTACAACCCGTCTGAATTATTTATAATAATTCTGTAATAATTCTTCTTCCTGACTTATTCTGTATTTTATCCCTGCGCAGTTTTCTATATAGGTCTACTAGATTTTATTTTTATCCTTATTTTACCGTTTTATTTCCATTTTATACTTTATAAACTTTATATTAGAACTGCGTAAGTGACAAAGTCTCTTCAGTCCTGTAATCTTGTAAATATTTGGTATCTACTTTGAAGTAATCGGTAAGTATTTGAGGCTAATATTTTTTGGGAAGCAGAAATGATTTGGTAGCTACTACAGACAGGTAACTCCTGTCGTAACGCAGGCCTAAAATCGACCCTCCAGGTGAAGGTCTGGACGCAGGCTTTATACGACACCTCCAGACGACCAGCTCTAATGACCCTCAGGCAACCCGAGGAATTTAAAACGCCGTTAAAAGCGAGATATACATATGGGTATGGTTTTAATCCTGATTTCTATGGTGTCATTTATACATAAAGGTCGAACGGCCATGACTTTGGCTGTGGTTGTGAACCTCTCGCGGGAAACCCCCCTAATCCAAGACGGTGATGCAGCTTTACTAGAACTTTCCCACAGCTGAGCTCATTTGGATTTGGTTGGCTAATGCTCACGGCCTCCAAAAATCTCAAGGAAACAGTTGTGGTCACTCTGGACATTTTAACACCACCTCATAAAAGTACCATCTCCAAGACTCAGCACGGTCTTCGGGTCCAGCAGGGGAAATACCCACATTTCACCACACGCAAGAACGCAGAGAGTCGAAAAAAACGAGAGCTGGGAAAATCGATTTGGACGAGTGACTCTTCTTGTTAAAGCCTTCTGCTTTATATGAGTTTGAGGAGGCCAACCCAAGGAGCAGAAGTGGCGACATTTTCGGGGAAAGCGACAGCATTTTAGCCTGCACCTGTCCTGTAACTCGCTCGGCTTATAAGGTTCTAGACGTGAAGGGTGAAGGGTTTGATTACAGTAAAGAATAAGGGAAGGAAGAGCAGTGGAATAAGAGAAAAACAGGCCAGCGCGAGAAAAAGTGCAGGTAAATTTGTGTGCATGGAATTCGAAGGTTTTCCAGACTTTGTCCCCAGGTTTTGGAACAAACACATCAGTATGAAAACTATTAAATAACATTCATGAAATTGCTCCAATCAAAAACGCTGGCGTTCCACTGACAGGGCTATTTAGACCCACCCTACCTCGACTGACTCAAAGGCGGAACCGCTGGGAGGCATCTGAGCAGCATTTTTGGTTTGGGGTGGCTTCCAAAAGTCAGAATTACAGACAGGGATCAACACTGACAAGCGTGCTGTCAAAACCAAGACAACAGGACAAAACAAAGGACAAAACTGGTCATAAATCCTGTGTGAAAATTCTTGTGAAATGTGCACATAAAAGGATTTGTTAACACTTCTGGGTCGAGTTCATGGCATCTACGTTAAGATTTTCATGACAACATAAAAATTTCAAATCATCAGCACTTGTCTGAATAAATCTTAAAGCCGACTGTCATTTAAAACCTCGTATCTTGTGATCTCGTGAGCATCTACGGTCCTGAGTGGATAGAAGAGACGTGGCTCTCAAAGCACCAAAACATTACCTGGACCTTGAAAAGGCAAATACGGGCAGGAAGTCCAGCGATGAGGACAGCTTGGCATAAAAAGGTTGGGTTGGAGCGTGGATGGGGTTGGACGGGGACAGATGTTGGCTGATCTAAGGACTAGAACATGGGTCAAGAAACAGGCACCAAGAAAGCCAGTTAGACCAAGACTAACTAAAGCTGCACTGACTCACCAGAACTACCAGTATCAGCTAATTGAATCAATTAATTAACAACCAATTACAGACCAACGAATGGAATCTTTTATAATCTCGTTTACTCAGAACTAAAACCTATTATCTTATAAAATGCACTTTTTCTTTTCTTTCTTAATTATTCTGTGTTCACCCGAGGAGGACAGGTTCCTCTTCTGAGTCTTGGTTCCTCTGCACCAGAATTAGCACCAAATCCACACAAAGACCGGAGTCCAAGGCGACTGGGTCAGAGCAGCTGATGCTCATCAGCCGGGTATATTTCTGATAAACATTCAGAAGGATCTGGCGCAGGAAGTGCCGAAAAGAAGCTGGCACAAGAAGAGCCCAAGCTGAGATAGGAGGCACCTGTGGTTTGGCACAGGAATGGCCAGAGAGGCCTACAAATGCCAACGCAGAAGACATCTGTAGGTCAGAACAGCAGCAGCCCAGGGGCCTTTAACAAGAGCAGCTGGAGATGTTGACATAGTGTTGGTCTGAGAGGTCGGCATGGAAGCAGCCCTTGAAGTTCCTCGCCAGGCTGCACCATCTGCCTGCCTGACACCGTAGGGTCTGGTGCTGGAGCAGTAAAAACATTTCCCCTGAAAGCCTTCTTTGGGTTTTCCCTCGTCTTCCACAAAGCAAGGCAGAAGTGCTGAACCGTTCCAGTGAGCAGGTCCTCTAAAAGGCCCAAAGCCACCCATGCTGAAGCAAGGCCTCTTGTATGGGAGGCTACAAAACTGGATCTTCAACGAGTGGAACAACCTGCTGGACTAGTGGAGCACCTACCCACCCGAGACCACGAATCAAACCAAAGGAATGAGACGGTCAGCCTAGAAAAACATGACTTAATCTGACCGCTGGGGTCAACACGGCCTTCGGTACTAGCATCGTGAATTCGTCAAGCTGACAGAGCCTAAAAAAATGACATTTGATAAGCCAACCCTGTGGCTGCAGAAGATGCCACGATCTGCTGAAGATGTCATGGAATGGGGTGATGACACATCTGGCGTGAAACAAAAAAAAAAATAAAAAAGTGCCTGAAGGAGCTCAAATGAGAGGAAAAAGGTCTGGTTTCCATCAGTTCTAGGTGCACGTACGCCTACTGCTTTGGAATTACAACAAGAGTTCCCTCAAGTTCTCACAGCATGGAACAGATCTGCTCTACAAGAAGGCTGATAACCTTAGAGAGCAGGGAAAGCAGCTGACCTGATGGTATAAAGCATTGTGAGAAATCCTGTAGAGTTGGACGCTGCCGATGTTCAAAACTTGGACATTTGCAGAGGCTCTCAGCAGCCCCTCATGGAAAAGCACTTGTAAAACATGAAGACCGATGGGGGGGGGGGTTTAAAAAAAGTGTGTTTGCGTTCGGCATTAAGCGTGAGGGCTCTCCATCTCTGTTTTATTTCACACACTGTGTAAAATGTCCCTTTGCTGTAATTCAAAGGCACTTGGCCACAGTAAAACTGGCTACTCCGTTTTGAGGAAACATTCCATGTGGTTTTCCCTTCTCGGCCAGTTCACACTGCGGCAGAAGATGAAGAATCTGTCCTTAAAAAGTAGCTGGATCAAAACAATAAACTTAAAAATTTTTTTTAAAAATAACAACTTACACCCTCATCCCAAAAACGCAGCCAAATATTTTGTTTGCTTCGTCGGATTTGGACCAGACCTATAAAACTAAGAACACAAGTTTTGAATATTTAAGGGCTGAGATGGATCCGAATATCTCTTGTACTTGGCACGTGATTCATGGTGTCATAAAAGCCCAGCAAACCTTTTAAAAGCTAGTTTTAATGCGACTAATATTTACTTTTGCTTTTGGAGTTTGATGTTTTAGTCCTCAGCCTTACGTTTTTAAAAGAATGATGCACGTTCAAATATCTGGACAGCAGCAAAATCTACTGTCCTCCTAAAGAACCACCGTCACCGTTCCTCCAGAGCAGCGCTTCAGCTCAGTACGGTATCGATCGTACAAGAAAAGAGCGCTTCTGGAAAAGATACACTTCCTGCTCCCACATTTTCTTTCTGTTTCGATAATTATGGTCCAGATTGACTTTTGGAGCAGTTTGTGTTCCCAGGGCTTCATTTCCATCCTTCGAGGGATTTCTTTATTGACCTAATGGAAAGTAGATTTGGAACAATGACAGAAAGTTAGAAAACATATGGAGCTTCGCAAAAATGTAGATTTTTAAATATTCTCGTAATTGTTCCAGAGTTGGAATTAAACTAAATACTACGATGAACATCGTTTTTAAACGATTATCTTGAAGGGAAACATGATCAAACACGAATTGTCCTGAAGTTGTCCTGAAGGCAGGGTTCCTGTTATGCTCGGCGTAAAAGCAAAAGAAGAACATCGGTCCACCTCGGTTGTGGTAGTGCGATGGTGTGGATGTCCTTTGCTGCTTCAGGATCTGCTAATTGCAGGAATTCTGCAATTTAGCTACAGATTTACATTAACGGCATTTAGCAGACACTCTTATCTTTTAAGAACAGATTCTTCATCTTTTGCTCAAGAATCCAATGATGGCAATGGGATTGGAACTCCACAGGCAAGTTTCCTACCACTAGACCACCAGCACCCAGATTTATATTCAGTTATGAGACCTAAAGCTCAAGGACAATTGGATAAACCACAAACAGAGCAGGTCCACCTCTGAAAGGTTTAAAGAAACAAATTTAAGGCCTGGGTTCTGATCTGAATGCTTTTGAGATGTGGTGGGAATTCATAAAGCACCTGAATTAAAGCATTTCTTAAAAAGTAGCCTAGGTCAAACTTCATCCAGAGGCTGATCTTCTTCAAAAACGCCAGTCGATTTAATGAAAGAACAAATGTTTCAGAGCTCCAGGCTGCAACGTGTCTAAAGATACAAGGTTCTAGATAAAGCAGTTCTGCCCACTTATCGTTCAGTAGTAAATTAATCACCTGATCATCTGGAATCATCTGCACCCATTTCTTCACTGCTTCATGTCTTAAGTTAGAACCTTTGTTCTGCTTGAAGGTTCAGACGGAGATCAGTGTGTGGATTAACCAACACAGAACTATCAAACTGCTCAGGTACAGAGACTGGACTGAACATGAGAGACAACAACACTGTCCTTCAGGAAGATCTGGAGAACTGCTCCTCAACAACAAATTAAACATACAAGAAAGTCTGGAAGAAAAACGAGGGTCTCAAAACGTTAGCCGTTGCAAATCTTCTATCATCATATGATTTGTGAAGCTTCTAAAATGTTTTCTTTAGACTGTATGAGGATTGGAAACTGCGATATCATAGATATATAAAATATTCCCTGAGCATTTTCCAGATTTGAGATCACACCGTTTGAGACAAGTTCAGGACGACTTAGACCCTGCAGTCCCGTCGCTGGTGGGTGAGCTCCCATTACTTCTTGCCTTCTTTAGTCACGTAACTCTGGAAAGCACTAAAAAAAAGTGTTTTGTTGGGGCTAATTTGACCACATGCGTGGCCAAGAGGACTGTTGCTTTAAAGCTTCTCCGTTCAGAGCGGGACGTTTAATGAATTTATTTATTTATTTTTACAGTTTTGCAGCTGGACGCCATTCAGCTGTGAAGCAGCGGTATAGAAATGCGCCTGCGATGATTCTGGAGTTGTCCCAACGCACCTGTGAGCTCCCCGCGGATCTATCCCTCTTTTTTTCTATCCCTCCCTCCTTAAAGCGCTATGAGGTCATTAACTGGACAGGTTCGCCTCGTTAAAAGCCGGGCCGCTGCTGATTACCGCTGCTGCCAGGGGCCAAAGCGTATCACCGTGGAGGAGCATCACGCTGGGAAGGATGCGCAACACCAACCCTCTCTGCAGCCGTGAGCCCTGGAACCACTTTCTCGGCAGAGTTTGGAAGTGTTGCAACAATCCTCCATAGCGAGCAGTAATTGCCACGTTTATTGCAACGCAAAACAGATGTCCGGTAATTAAAGATATCGTAAAATATTACGCCGCTTGGCCGGGCGCTGTTTGCCATGGCAGGCTGACACGGCAGTGACAGCGCTATTTACTACATGACGTAAAATACATCAGTAGCAGGGCCCCACATCTATTACCATAATAATGAGAGGGCTTTTAAAAAAGCAAGAACAGCTTCGTGTAATCCTCTGACTCGGCCAAAGCTTCGCCCCAAAGGCAAAATTGCAGGCGGTCGTTTTTATCGGCTGTGTAATTAATGAACCTGAAGGACGCCGAGGGGTCAGGACTGCGAAGGAAGACCGGTTATTTCTTTCAGCATCCAGGCAAGCACCTCCAAAAGAAAAACATCATAACGACCCGCGCAAGCAGCGGCAACGCCAACTTGACCATGTTTCTTAACGCTTGGAAGTTGAGAGTTATTACTGTCATATTTTTCAATGTAATTACACAATTACATTATCAATCACTCCAGCGACCTGTCCAGGGGGAGCTCTGGGATTGGCTCCAGCAAACTGGTTAGGATAAGTCGGCTCACGTAATGGATGGATGGGTTGATGATGAAAGTTACACAAGGACTTCGTTCCACACAGGAATCATATCCTGGATCAAAAACCCTCTTTATTTATTTGGTTCAAGTGAAAATGAATACTCGTCAAGCAGAACAACTCAGAATGAACCACAACGAAATGCACACCATCCAGCAGGGGGCAGCCATATCCAGGGCCTGTGGAGCAGTGATGGGGACGGTACCTTGCTCAAGGTACTGGGCTGGGATTCGAACCCATGACTTTTCAATCCTGAGGCCTTGTCCCCTAAACACTAGACAATGAGCAGGGATGGGCTCTGGAAACACTAGTGTCCCTGAACGACTCTTGTCCACTTCCCTTCTTCATTGGTAAGTAAACCGTGGACAACGGCTCTCCGGGACAAGATTTGGGCCCTGCTTGTGTGGGTGCTGTTCTCAGATTTGGGCAAAAAGGATTTGTGTGTCTTTAATCTGATTTTAGACCAGATCAAACTGTGGTCACAACATCACATCTACTTGACCAAGGAACCCAGTTGTCCGACGTGTGCCGTTTCTTGACCACCAAAGTGAACAGGACGATCATGCCGTGTCCCAACAGGCACTCAGAAATGAAGATCAGATCACATCAAGAAATGCGACTCGAATCAACCTGGAAAAAGTAAGATGTTGGGTTCCTTTTTGCTCTTCATATTCTATAGTGACATTCAGCTTCATGTCACTGTGTTCTCCTCCAAGCATGTTGAGCTCATCGTATTTTCCTTCAACCTAATTTGGCAGAATAGCATGGAGAACATCTCACCAAGGAACTGGGCATGGTTATGATGGAGGGAAACATTAATACTGTGCTGCAGGTGCAAACATCTGGAGATGTAAGCCATCCATGGGAAGGAGTACAAGTTGGCCCTCCCTTTCCCCTCCATCACTCAGATTGATGCTAACCTTCACGTGCCCTCCAGTGATGTTACATTAGTGGCTTTATGAATAGATGTGGTGAGGCTTTACTCAGAAGACCTCCCGATGTTGGTGGTATCCTGATGAGGGGAGTCCTGGTCCTAATGGGAGGAACTGGAACACGGGGCAGAAAATCTCCCAAGGAAAAAGCATGTTTAGGTTATTGTGGGTAGAAACCGCAACTTCTGTTGGTCTCACATTTCTACCGGAGATGGACACCCAAGATCCTCCCGCCTCTATAAAGCAGCTTTCTGACTGGTCTCTCACATTCTGCTTCAGACTCAGATCTGTGTGTGCGTTTTCTTTCGGGGTTTGCCTCAGATTTCCATTACCGCATGGGGGAATCGTTTAAAACACAGACAAACCACCAACACAAACATCCACCTTTGAGGTCATTGTTACTGTTGGATGGTGAGGCACATCAGAAAAAAGACGTTTAGAGGACTACAGAGGGGTCCGCAGAGTGGCCGTTGTAGCTTTGGATTGTCTTTTTAGGGTTTCCATTTATCATTCGACATTTTCGGCTGCACACGTCCAACTCGGCCACTGCGGACGGCTTAGCCAGTGTCGGCAGGAGGTCGGGTTTGCAAAGGGCCAAAGGCCAAACCATTATTCCTGTTTCAGAGCCTTGTGCTTTTCAACACCCAGACCACCAAAAGTGACATTTACTCACAGCACTGAGGGGGAAAGTTTGTTCAGTTAATGGAGGGTTTACAGTGATGTGGTTCTTCAGGTCCAGGATTTGAAAACTCAGTTCTGAGGCCCAAGATACATCGCAGAACATACCCCAGGTTGAAGGTACGCTAACTGAAGTGAAAGTGACTAATTGTCACAAAGAGCACACAGTGAACCACAACCTATTTAACCCACACGCACAGTCCAGCAGTGTCCATGTATAGTACCCGGGGAGCAGTGATGGGGACGGTGCCTTGATCGAGGACACCTCAGGGCACATCACTAGTATTGGAATCAAACCCACGACTGACTCTGCAGTCCTTAAACACTACACCACCGCTGCCCCCAAAACAAGAAATCACGAGTCTGAGAGTCATCCTTGCAGATTGTTTCATTTAAAGTCGTGATATTTTTCAGTAATCACAAAAATAAGTTTAATATTTAAATACTGATAAAAGGGCAACATTTCTGACATCATTTCATTTCAAGAGTAGCATGACACAGATCATGGTTTTCAGTATCATAACATGCAAAATATTTGAATTCGTTGCCTGAAATGAACCCGAAAGTTTACTTCGCACATTTCTAAAGTTCAGTTTTTTTGTGATAAATTTTTTAAAATTCAGTAACTCCCACCATCTGCCTACCAAAAAAAAACAAAAACTCAAATTAACAGAAATAAGAAAAGCAGGGAAACTAGCAGGACACAGTAAACTCTGACCCCAAATCAGAGTCAGTAAAAAAAAACTCCAAAACGTTCAAAGGCAACTTATTAAGTTTGCACACCAACCAGCTAAAGAACCTAAAGCATCCCCTGAGCACTGAAATCAGGACTTAAAAAGACCTAAAATACTTCATACACAAAAACCTCAAACACAAAACCTTTCATATTCTGCTCCCAAAGTGCCAAACCTCTTAACATCTCCATGTTTTGTTGAGGGAACGTTCTGTGTTTCCATTTCTGTGATTTGATCCACTCAATATGCCAAAAATGAGAGTATGACCAGCACGAAATATCATTTTTCCTCCAAAGACTGATTCCCAGGCAGGACATAAATAAGTTGTGACTCAATACTGCAGCATCCCTCATGCCTCCCAAAAGAAGGTTTCATCTAAAAGTAATAAAAGCTCATCCTGCAGGGGTGTCCCAGTAAACCAATGAAAAGATAACAGTGCCCCAACATGAAAAACAAGCAAACGAACAACCGACGCGATGCTTTCGTCCAAACTCTCAGGATTACTGAACACTTGGGGTTCAGCTGGTCTTTGGTCTGAAGAAGGAGAGACAGATGAATCCGAGGTGGACAAATCTGGAATATATCAGCTGTTTGGGCTGCTGCTTCAGAATGGGAGCACAATAAGAAAGGAGTGAGAAGGTGATTCATTCAGGGGAGTGATGGAGGGAGCTGAAGGGTAGTGCCGGACCGCTGGGTCCAAACCAAAAGGCATCACTAGGAATTTGGTGTGAGCTGGAATTCTGTGGTCTAGAAGAACATATTAGTGTCCATCTGAGCAAAGGAGGGCAAGCCGCAGAGGTCCCAACCTTCAGAGTAATTAGAGAGGAGGTGAAGGAAGGAGAAGGATGGTAAAAAAAAATTATGACTCAGGTAGAAGCTACGACTATTGCAAAAGGTCTCCCAGGATGGTTCCTCAAGCCATTGAAAATAAACAGCTGGTCAAGCCAGGTCAGCGCTCCAGAAATGTAGCTTATGAGTCTAGCGGGAGACAGTGGCCTGAAACAATCCTTAAAAGCATCGAGAAGAACCACTGAGAGGAACCAGCACTCAGAAACTGTACATTTTATTTAACACATTATTGAATTTTTCAACACAGTTATGTTTGAAATCTACAATCAGCAGCAAAGGCTTCAACTTTAAAGTGAAAGTGACTATTAGTCATTGTGAACACAAGCAAACACATCCACTGTATTTAATACACACACACCTTCCAGCAGGGGGCAGACATATCCAGCACCCCAGGAGCAGTGATGGGGATGGTACCTTGATCAAGAGCACCTCAGAGCAACTGGTCCGGGATTCGAAACGATGACCTTCTGATTATGGGGCCTCGTCCCTAAACCACCGAATGCGCTATAGAACTCCTGTACAAATTTTGCTTGCCTCACTGGAACTGAGAAGAAGTGGGACATTAGGCCTGGGTTGAAAGACAAAAGGAAGGAAGAGTTAAAGTCCTGGCCTTGTGGAAGTTTGTTCTGTTTTCTTAAATCAGTTGCTTTTTGTTTTCTCAGAAGCCTAGAATATGAAAATATTAATTAGGTTTAAGAAGAAGAATATTTTATTTTATGTACATATAGTACTTAGTCCTGAGCCACCCCTCTTCTCCAGCTTCCAAAGATCCAGACGTTCATGTCCTGTTGTGGAACACTGCTTTCCAGAGTTACGTGAAGGCAAGAAGTAATGGGAGCTCACCCACCAGCGACGGGACTGCAGGGTCTAAGTCGTCCTGAACTTGTCTCAAATGGTGGGATCTCAAACCTGGAACATGCTCAGGGAATATTTTCCTGATTGACATCTATGATATCGCAGTTTCCAATCCTCATACAGTCTAAAGAAAACATTTTAGAAGCTTCGCAAATCGTATGATGATAGAAGATTTGCAACAGCTAACGTTTTGAGAACCTCGTTGTTCTTCCAGACTGTTTCATTTGTTGTTGAGGAACAGTTCTCCAGATCTTCCTGAAGGGCAGTGTTGTTGTCTCTCATGTTCAGTCCAGTCTCTGTACCTGAGCAGTTCTCCAGATCTTCCTGAAGGACAGTGTTGTTGTCTCTCATGTTCAGTCCAGTCTCTGTACCTGAGCACTCTCAGAAGTAGTGTGAGATCATCTCCACAGAGAAAACAAAAGGTAGTCGGTGTCCAGAGAAGATCTTTTGGGACGTCCTTCAAGAAGCCTGTTCCTGAAGATGCCTTAAAGAAAGGTGCTGGACTAAGAGAGTTGAGGCTGTGCTGCAGAATAATGGTGGTGGTGGTGAATATTAACTTTAAAGCTGGTTAGAAGGAAACTCTCTTTGTGTTTCGACTGCAGTTACATGTTTTTGTGTTTGAACAGGTTGTAATACATGAATCACTGATCCTAATATTCCTGAATATAAGTATTATACACTCAAACAGATAGGATTAAGCTTAATTATATAAAAAAACAGTATTAAAAAGTATGCTGCCTTATTTATATGTCTATAAAATAAGCTGTGTCATGAGTACCAGCTTCTAATATTCTGTTTATTAATTGTTCCACCAACATAAACAACAATAAAGTTGATAATATATCCCTTAACATGTAAATCCATTAACATGCCAAACTGACTCATCAGCATTTGACTCGTCAGGAACTACTGCTGCCCCCCTTCACTTGTGAGTCAGTGCGAGTGCGACGAGTGTGTTTACGGGTCAGAATGACATCATCGGAATCACATCACAAACTTTTCTCTGTTCTTCTTTTTTAACACTGTTTGAAACTGCCTTTGCCTTTCATCTAAACATTTCAAGATGAATTACCCCAAAATAAAGGGCCCAAAATCACAGGGAACAAATCCAATAAGATCTGGTTACATTAAGACACACTGAAGCAGGGGTGGCACCAAAAGTGAGGAGGGCACAGTGTGTCGTTTTAAAGCAAAAAGAAAACAAAAACAGCCCTGAAACACCCTGCAGATCCACAGCTGGGATACTGGTGTTAAAACCATCTTCCAGTACAGAAATAAGACAACTTACAGAGACCCTGCAGGTCCTCCCTCTCCCCCATCACTCAGTAGAACTGTCCTCTCTCTCTGGGTGTGTAGGGTGGTCCTCCCTCTCCCCCCTCACTCAGTAGAACTGTCCTCTCTCTCTCTGGGTGTGTAGGGCGGTCCTCCCTCTCCCCCCTCACTCAGTAGAACTGTCCTCTCTCTCTCTGGGATTCTCTGGAATTGGAGAAAACATAATTTGGGAAAAATTTGGAAAAAAAAATAGATCACTATCTGTACAGACATCTAAATAAAAAAAAGAAAATATAATTAAAAAATACAAATAAAAATGAAAAATTTGAACTCTGATTCTAATCAAGGTAAAAGACTAAGAATGTTTGTCCGCGCACACGCAGAGGATACGACCCAGTGATGGTTTCACTGTTCGGGAAACGTCCCACTAACTGATAAAAAAAGATTCTTCTCACTGCTTTCAAAAAGTGGTGGCAAATGGCAGTTTACTCACATATGAGGTCCTAATAAACGCTAATAATGCCTGTAATAACATTGTTATAACTGATGCTTCACTGCTGGGTCACAGTAGAGCAGTATATAATCACAGGTGTAAATCCAGTTTATTCTGATGTAATTACAGTAAAATGTTAATAACATGTTAATGCAGCCTAGCTGTAACACGGCACTGTGAACTAGAAACCAGAGCTGATGTTATTACACAGTTATTACCGTCTCGGCGGCCAAGTGTGTGCGCTCGCTCCGTGTGTGTTTGGCCCGGGCGGCTTGGCCAGGTGAGGTGTTAATTACCTGTGACTCCTCGTCTCGCTCCAGCGGCGCCTGCAGAGTGGCCCCGCAAGAGCGAGGGACCGCCGGGGACGGGAAGAGCAGAGGATGAAAGAGAGGGATGAGGCGGAGGTAAGCGATGAGCTTCTGTAGCAGCTGTTCCCAGTCCAGCTCTTTGGCCGGGGGCAGGAAGGGAGCGTTTACCTCCGAGAAGGTCCAAGAATTTTAGGTCTGCCTGCTTTTTTCCCGCCGCTGACCTCACCTCTGGGTCGGCCCGACGAGCGGGGGGAGAAAACGCGCAGCTTTAATTAACGACGCCATTTGTGTGTCCTATAAATCAGGTCACGCCCAAGCCGCTGGGTGGGGTCTCGGTTCCCCTAAATCGCTCTGGTGTTAATCAGTTCACGCTGAATGTGACACCAGCGTTAAAATATCTTCACCTCCTGGCAAAACTACTGTGTTGGATGGACTAGCAGGCCGGGACGAGCCAGGAAACAACGCTGGGAGGGATTTGTCAGGATCTTTCAGAGGTAATGAGATCGAGAGCGGACAATTAGAGAAAAAGTCAGAGCAAGAAAATGACCCAACGGAGACCCGTCCATTTGTTCAACTGACAGGTCACAAAGTTCAAAGAACCCGATCAGTCCAGTCGGCCTGTCGAGGTCGTGTGTGTGTGTTCTCGGGATAAGTGTACGATATGAAGGGAAGAATGCTGAACTGACGAAGAAAACGAGCTTATTAGCGGAACAGCTCAGGTTGGACATTTTGGAGACAAAGAGAGAGAAGCGAGACCATGTAGGTTTGGACATGTCCAGAAGAAGCACAAGGAGTTTATCAGAGCGATGTTGAGAATGGAAAAGGGAAAAGGGAGAATAGCAAGGACAAAGAGGAGGTTTATGGACGTGGTGAGAGGACATACAGGTGTGAAAAAGGGAAGATACAGGGGACAGGAAGACACAGGAATCACAATATTGTTCGCAAAAGTACTATTTGATGCCTGTCAGACTGTCTGTATCATACTGAGGATTAAATGCAGCTCCAGGCTACAAAGTGTCTGAAGATACAAGGTTCTAGATAGAGGGGAACTACTCAGCATCCAGCATCTGCAGTAAACTGATCACCTGATCATCTGGAATCATCTGCTCCTGGTTCTTCTCTGCTTCATGTCTTCAGTTAGACGCTTTGTTCTGCTTGAAGGTTCAGACGTAGATCACTGTGTGGATTAACCAACACAAAAACTGCTCAGGTACAGAGACTGGACTGAACATGAGAGACAACAACACTGTCCTTCAGGAAGATCTGGAGAACTGCTCAGGTACAGAGACTGGACTGAACATGAGAGACAACAACACTGTCCTTCAGGAAGATCTGGAGAACTGTCCTCAATACATTAAAATACAAGAATGTTTCATCCGTCACTTATTCAGCTGAATGTGAAAGAATGAAGGCATCGTGAGAAACAGTAGACGACGGGGCGACTATCCTGGACTTCCCATCCCGGACGGCTGTGAAACGCATTAGCAGGTTGGTGTGTAAAGGTTGGCTCCAGCACATGGCGTTTTTCGGGGCCCCTATAGAGCGACGCTGGGTCTGTTTCTGAGCCCGGGGCTGATGTCAGTGCTGTGGGGCAGCAGTAAAAATCAGTCACTCTCCCGGCTCATCACTCCGGGACACTGCCCCAAAAAATGCCTCGCAGAGAGCTTCCCAATGTAGCGGAACGGAGAGAACCGCTGGAAAGAGTGAAGGAGAAAGAAACACCACAGTTGCTGAGATGGACTCACAAGTCGGCATCGTCTGTAAGAGGACACTGCCATTGTTATTGTCTTAACGGGACACTTGGGACGTTGTGCAGAGACGGTAAAAGAGGGAGGAGGATCGTCTAGAATAGCTTTTTAAAAATGGAATGAAATCCAAGCGTAGCAGATCAGCCAAGACGCGTCGTTTGGGCCAGATTTAGAGCCACCAATGCTATTTATTTATGAAATCAAAATAAACGAATAAATGGAAAGGTACACCTGTCCTTAGATGATCACGTCACCTTTTTGTTTTTTAATGATTTATAATATTTTTTTATATTGATTCGAATGGAAAATGAGAGATCGGTAACACTGTCCATTTGTAAGGTTGTAATAACATGTTTATAAACAGGTTATAACCTATGTTAAGATTATAAAGCCTTGCTCCAACCTGTGTCTACCGTTTCAACACTTTCTTCAACTGTGGGCTCAGAGAGCGCTGAAATAAAAGTTCAAACTGGTTTATGTCAGTTGTCGTAAAGGAATAATGTAGATATGACCGTATGAGAGACCTGTTATAACAGCTGCCACATGCTGGAATAAGGCTTCGTAACAGTGTTATAAACAAATCAACTGTTCACGATTCACTCAGTAACATGTTCCTTTTCTCAGGCTGTAACAACATGTTCATAAACTGGTTATAACCCTTTTTAAACCCTTCCTCCGATATATGTGCAGTTTCAACACCAACTTTGTTGGCACCTTTTTTGCAAACCATCACGTCATTTAGGCTCAGAATTTGCTGTAACACTGTTCATGCAGGTTAACGCAGGTGTAATAGAGACTGCAGGACATGTTACCTGTTGTTTGACATTGTTAGATATAAAACCTCAAGATGTACTTTCCACATGCATTACTGGATGCTTATGCATATGTTGTGAAGTTTCTGTTTAAAGGACGTTTCGTAGAAGAAAAAAAAGAAAAAAAAAGGAGAGGAGGATCTGTTAAGAAGGCGAGAAAAAATAAATAACGTGGCGGCAGGAAACAGGAATGTGAAGTCTCGTTAAAAGCCCATTTGCTTAATTCCGCCAGGATCGCTGGCCTTGTCCTGGGACGCTGCTTAATGACGAAAGGAGGGACGTGTTGAAGAGCTCGGCAGGTTGGATCCAGACGAGGAACCGTCTCTCGTACGCCGATGCTCCGGCTAGTAAAGCCAGCAAATGAAAGGACTTCATCAGCGCCGGTTAAACGTTGGCAGACGAGGTCCGATCCCGAGCACGTCCAGAGCGCCGGATTCTGCTGATTATAATTAAGTGAAGCGAATCAACAGCACCTGACTCCTCGCTCCAGTTTCAGGCTACGATTTCAAAATGTCATACGTCGATTAGATACGCTGATATTAATCGCCGTTCCGACCTGGCAGGACGATTCGAACGGAGTCCATAATATACTCCATGCTCCGCTCTGGCACGCCGATGTCCCGGCTGAGGCGGAAAGGTAAGCTCCAGCTCGGGTCCCCGAAGCCTCATATTCATGGTTTAACTCAACCAGCACTTCTGGCCCCAGAAAGTTGTGTTTTTGAAGCTTTACGACGGCTCCACTTGAAATAACCATTACGCTAACAAAGTCTGACCAGCGCCTTCCCCCCGTGGAGTGGGCCGGGGAGCGAGCCATGGGCTTTGCTAGTAATGGGCCTCCTGGCCAACACGGTGCGATTCATCGGATCAGAATGCGTTTCGGTCGCAGGCCGTGACCACAGCGGGCCAACACCAGAGCATCTGTGAGGTACGAGCAATGTCAGGGCTACTCCCCGATGATGAAACTGCTGGGAAGAAGGAGAATAAAACGAGCCAGCCGTGGGTGGAGATGCAGGTTGAAAAATAGGTAGAGGTAGAAAGAAAAAAAGGAGGAAGGAAGGGAGAGCCATGTTTCAAGATCACGGAGCAAATATGCTCCAAGTGGAGGCTAAAGCTTTCTCGGTGAAGAAACAAAAGGAGGGAAAACTAAACATGGGGTCTATTAAATATGGGTTCTAGGAAAAGGACTGGGAGGACTGTAGTGAAGGTTTCTCGACCCGAGACGATAACGGACAGGATTTTGCCGTTTCAAAAGGTTAAAAAAAATTCATCAGGGTTCCCACCTTTCATGAAACATGGAATATCATGGAGGAAAATGATGGAGTTCGATCTTCATGGTGCCTTGTTTCAGGGCAGGCCAGAGGGATTCTACCTTCTTTCCCTTCTTATCATCGCTTCACTCGTCGTTGCTGTGTTTTGATTAATTTTTGCTTAATATTTAACAACTGAACGATTCACTTTAATAAGCTGAACACATTTGGGTGCTTTTTCTGTATCTGTAGCTCGTACCCCAACCTTTCAGAACTTCAGGATTTCCATCTGCAGTGTTTTTTTGGAAGATCATGGAAAATAAGCTGAATCCACACATGGAAGGTCACGCAATTTGGGTTTACTCATTAAAAACATCAGGGAATTTTGTTTCTTGCAGCGGTCCGTGGCAATTAAGGCAGAGAGGTCTTTGGGTTTATCTCAGCAGCCAATCATCAATCATTTTAGATGTGGTTTTAATCAATTTTTCCTAAAAAAAATCTAAATCTTCAGAATCTTTTATGATATTCTTCCATAGACTCGATCTCTGGTTGGACGGTTGCCTGAACTGTTCTGTGCTTGACGTTATAGAATTTAACGTTATATAATTTCATCTGCAGACTAAAAACGTAACATTCATTGTCAGTATTACACTTCAGCTGATGTCCTGGGTGGGCTCATGGTTCAGACCACCAAAATCAGATCAAACACCTCCATCAGCTGAAATAATGATCAGCACAAAATATCCCCCAGTTCTCCTCAAACGCAGCCTCGGAGTTGATGGTGGGCTTTCATGATCCAGGAAGGAGGTTTGACTGGGATATTTGTTGGCAATCTGATCAGGACATCATGTGTATTAATGTTCCTCCAAAGCATGCGAATGGAAGTGTTCCAGCAAGCAAAAATGTACTGGTTTTGTCTGCTCAGCACAAAAGCAACCTTCATTATGGGTCAATGAAAGCCACTCAGATGGTTAATTTCACTAAAGAATCTTTGAAGAATCCATTTAACGATATAAAAGTGAGCAAAACCATCCCAGAAAAGGTTTGTCCTCCGTGAAGAGCTTTTTCAAAGGCCAGTTTTTGATCGCTAAGAACTGTAGTGAGCGTGAAAACCTCAAGCCCTCCACCAAAGAGGTACCAATCATTTATTGCAGTATTTGGTGTTAATATTTCATGAGTGGGCTCCAGTTTTCCAGGTCTTCAGCACCCAGAAATGTAGATCTGACTCCATTGCTGCGAGGACTAGAACGGACTAATGAGCATGCCGTTGTGTGTTAGCGTTTGTTGAGATATGATGGTGCATAAGGACTCCATAATGTGAAAGTGAAAGTGATTATTCTTGTCATTGCGAGGTCACAGCACAGCACACAGTGAACCACAACCAAATTGGACCTCTGCATTTAACCCATGCAAACACCGGCAGCTATGAAAGCGCCCGGGGAGCAGTGACAGGGACGGTACCTTGCTGAAGGGTACCTCAGGACAACCTACTGGTGAGGGGTTTGAACCCACAATCTTCTGATCCTGTGGCCGAAAATGAGAGACAACAACACTGTCCTTCAGGAAGATCTGGAGAACTGTCCCCCAACACTTTAAAAATACATGTAAATCTGGATCTTTGAAAGCAAAATATGAAAAAATGAGTGCCTCAAGACTTTTGCACAGTAAGGTCATGGAATGACATGTATTCCTAACTGTCGACACCCATGAGCCATTTTTTCAAAAAATACAAAGAGAACCTCTGGCAAAGAGCTCCACTTTGTAGGAATGGAGTAAAATATCGCATCCCAACCACTGCTGTACACGTTAACCCCCCCATCCATCCATCAACGTAATGCCTACTGGACCACCAATGAGGAGATGTTGGTGGACCACTAGTGATCCTGATCTGGTTGTGGCATTTTCATGTGGCTGTTCTGAGACACTGTGTACTCTAAACTCTGAACACATCTATGCTAATACATATGACAACCCACAGCCCTCAGCTTCTGGCACTGGTCAAAGTACGGCGTCTCTCAGAAACAAAACATCGGGACCGACTGCGCTCCTTACAGGCGGACGTTGCGTCCAAACCGCCCCCGCCACACAGTCGTTAGAAAACAATTGCACACGGTCCCCAGCAGAGAGGGGAAGACTTGAGTCTGATTCCCAGCAATGCCACATCCATCCGTGACCGAGAGTTCCACCCAATGAGAGCACTTTTGGCCGCACTTCCACCGAGTGGGAAGAATGGCGTATTCTCTCTTTCCCTGTCAATACAGAGTGATGCTAACCAAATTGCAGGCCCATGTTAGGTCACCACTGGGCAGTTTGCATTCGCCTCTGAGCGTTTATCTGTCCTGGCGTAAGTGGCAGCTTGAGAAGGGCTACAAGCCCTTCATCCTTCCAGTCTGGTAGCTGATAGACGGAGAGTTATATAGGGTTAGACTTGGCAATGAGCAACGCTGAGAGTCAATTGGGCAAAAAAAAGGATAAAAACGCCCAGGAAAATAAAAGCAATGTCAGCCAGCTAAACAAGCAATAAAAGAACAACCACCAAAAGTGGAGAATAAGATGAAAAAACAAAAAAAATGAATTCCCCATATGCTTGCAATCAACCATCAAAATCTGGGGAAGGGCCATTTTCCATTTGCGAATCTCACCAAGGCTAAAAGCGCCGTGCCGAAAGGAGCCTTGGCCCAGAATGAGAGGGAAACGCTATGGAGGGCTGACATCCACTCACTCCTTGAAGAACATCTGGAGACAGACGCTCACTCGGAGAGTAGCTACTGCTGGGTGACAGAGGACAGAAGAGGGGGACGGATGGAAAGTGTAGAATGCGTCTTCTATACTAGTAGCTTGTGAGGAATGAGTGGAAGTTAAAAATGGCTTCCCAAAGGATGTTCAAAAGCTCTTTTCTGGATGACGACTGAGGTATCGTTTGCACCGCAAAGATGATCCTGCTCCGCTTCAGCCTCTGAAATTGCTCGGCCTCAGGGACTGGGCTGAAAATGAGAATCAAAAACTGTGTCCTTCAGGAGAACTGTTCCTTAACAACACATTAACCATACTTTTAAAAGACTCTTTGGAGCTAAGTCTGAAAAAAAGGAAGAGCTCTAGACTTTGGCACTGGTCTGTGTCTTCAGATTCCATTTCTCCAAAATGTGCCATAAAGACAAACTTTTTGGAATCAAACGGGGCAGCTCTGGTCAAGTGCGTTGTTTGCTCCATCCTTACCCTTTTCAGGAACACACCGAATGTGTGAAGGAGCTCAGAACAGTTCAAAATCTACAAGATCTATGTTCTGTCATGTAAGGCAAAAAGCACAATTCCTGTTCTCCTAAGCTGCACAGTCGGGTAAGGCGAGAAGGATCACCTACAGAGAAAAGAGCCTCCACGGACGATTGCAGGAATAAAAATAATTCTGGAACCGAGAATCCGGAGGAGTGACGCCACAGTGATGAGAAAGCCAGAAGTGGGACTAAACTCACCGAGCTTAACGCCATACTGTGTGAACCGCCAGGTTCTGTGCTACTCCGGTTAGCCTAGAACAGGACACTCCAGCTTCTTGTTGGGTCAGGTCCTCTTTATTTCTGAAGACAGCAGGTGTCAAGCAAATTGCCACACAATTAAAACTAATTCATGCCAACTTTAATTCTTTAATAATACCTAAACACAAAAATGTCTTTTTCGGGACTTGTCCTTACACGGAATCTCAAAATCTCAAAAACAGCTAAGCCTGGTGTACACCAGAAGAGAGTGTAGAACATCTAAAAACATCTGGTCAGATCGTGGGGAACAGGTAGAATTCCAGGTTTAATCTAATGAGAGACAGAGAGATGAATTCAATGGGCGTCTTCATCCATTTTTGCTGACAGCAGCGGTTTTATATCCTTTGAACTCCTGATGGAGTTGGTGAACCTTCAGGAGTTTCTGAATGGAGGACTCACGTGGATTTGTTTTAAATGTATAGCAATTTGCAGACACTCTTACCCAGAGTGACTTCCAGTTCCTAATCACACACACCATCCAGCAGCGATCAGCCATATCCAGCACCCAGAGAGCAGAGATGGGGACAGTACCTTGTTCAAGGGAACCTCAACGCAACCTACTGGTCCAGGATTTGAATTCACAACCTTCTGATCCTGGGGCGTCATCCCTAAACACTAGACCACCGCTGTCTGGGTCGAGTGTACCAGGATACTTCACACAAGATGATTCCTGGTGGTTCTTTTGAAGTGGAACGGAAGTGGACTTTGGGAAACTAATTTGGCAGTTAATGAAGTTCTTCCTGGAGTATGCTTTGTTACCGTTCCTTGCATTGACCTGGGGTGGGGTTTTTTAAGTTTGAACTCTTTGGGAACCCATTTGGGCCTTTGAGCAGCCAATGCTGATGGTTCAAGAGCTACACAACTTGCTCTACAAATTCAAAGCCCAGCGAAAATGTACAGCATTGCTTTCTTTGTATCTGATTAAGATGGTATCGACTGACTGCCGGGTATGAAATGCACCTGCTTTCAATGTGCAGTCTTCGTTCGCAGGATCCCATGTAATGGTTTCCCCTGCCAGCCGGCGTTCACATCAACAGTATGTTTTCCATCAAATATCACATCCCGTATCCTTTCCTCGGCAAAAGCGGCCTTGGTGGACCGTTCCATTTCACATTATGTAATACCAACGAGGGGCTTTTATAGAACAGCGCTCCTCAGGACCCACCACTGTTTTCATTGGAAAAGCAACGAAACCTTTAAACATTAAGAGAACACTCTCCAAATAAAGAAAATATCTAAATTGCCATTCTGTGGTACCCCTTGTGGGTATGTTCTCAAGACCTTTGGTTAGGGAGCATTTTAAGGTGGTTGACTCCACACTGTCCATGAAATTGGTACAGATATGACCCTTCGCATTGATCACACTTGGAAAACAGAAACCTGGGGTGGTAGATCTTGCTTAAGGTTCTTGAGAATCACCTGCAAAACCTTCACCTGGAGAACATCCGTATTTTCCACGGCAGGTACATCTGTAAATGACTCTTTAAACCCCTGGCTTTCTGTTTTTCTTTAAAGGTGATGAAAAGATAAAAATCTGCCTCTTTTCCCCTGGACAAGCATACTTTAGGAGCAACAATCCTGATGAGCTCAGAATGACCTGCACTGTACCTTGTTTTTTGGACAGCACAGGTTTTCGGGGTCACCGCTGCACCCCTGAAGCTACATTTGTACATCGGTGAACAAAAGTGAACCTGAAGTGTCTTACACAGCATGCAAGTAGCACAGGTCCCAGGGTTCGAGGGATTTGCTCAGCATGACCCACCCCCCTCTGAAATGCCTCTCTGGTTTCCTCTGTGCTGCTTAGTTTAACTCAGCCTACATTACCTTTTACACTGTACAGCCCTCCCCAACACATGTAACAGCACGGCATGACAGACTGAAAAATGGTAATGCAGAAATTAATGACTAACATATGTTGCCTTTCCTTGCACTGTGCACTCCTATACCTTCCACATATATGCACTCTTCCACTCACCCATTCGCTGGTCTTTTTAAAGCCTGTGCCAGGAAGGTAAAACTACACTGCAATCAAATAGCACTTTATGACAAGTAGCCCTGCATCAGACTCCCTGTCGTTCGCAACAGGGGATCTTCACTGCAGTAATACAGCAACACTGATCTACCTCCTTCCTTCTTCCACCGTGGATGATTTGGAGAGAGGGATCTCATTGGCAAGTCCAACTATTCTGTATTTTTTCTTTTCTTCTCCACTTTGAACCCCAATGTTACGTTATGAGCAACAGTATGATCAGCGACATGCTATGCATGCTTGAGCCATCGATTTTTCTTCCCAACATCCAGACTTTTTGCATTTTTGACGTTGAGGAACGGTTCCCCAGTTCAAGCACAATGTTGTTGTCTCTCATTTTCAGTCCAGTCTCTGTACCTGAGCAGTTCTCCAGATCTTCCTGAAGGACAGTGTTGTTGTCTCCTCATGTTCAGTCCAGTCTCTGTGCAATTCTGAGCAGTTCTCCAGGATCTTCCCTGAAGGATAGTGTTGTTGTCTCCATGTTCGTAGTCCAGTCTCTTGTACCTGAGCAGTTCTCTCCAGATCTTCCTGGGAAGGACAAAGTGTTGTTGTCTCTCATGTTCAGTCTCTGTACCTGAGCAGTTTGATAGTTCTGTGTTGGTTAATCCACACAGTGATCTACGTCTGAACCTTCAAGCAGAACAAAGCGTCTATCTTAAGACATGAAGCAGTGAAGAACCAGGTGCAGATGATTCCAGATGATCAGCTGATGCCGAACCTTAAGGCACTTTGCAGCCTGGAGCAATAAAACATTTCCTCCCGTTTCTTTCACTTAATCCTCAATCTGACAAAAAAACCCTGGAGTTAAAATGGCATTTCGCACCAATAAGGTGATTCCCCACAAAATAGTAAGAAATAAGGAGCCCAAACTTATGCACAGCACGGTGTCTACCTCTGTGAGCAGCGATATGAATTAGCCTTTCTGGGAAGCCCGCGACCAATTTGCATCCAGTGGCTGCGACCCCCCGACCCTGCAGTAGCTCCGGATGGACTTGGAGGCCCATCGCTCACATGTGTTTTCACTCCAAACAACATGGCGGACGGGTTCCAGTGCGAAGGAAGAAGCATGTTTGTGTTGAGTGTTCGGTCACGGGATGAATAAGCTGCAGATTCGGAAGCAGAAATAATCTTTCTGGTCAACGACCTTAAACTCTCCAGGACCATTTATAAAAGAGGAGGAATGTCTCAGCTCTGGTGTCCACTGGCTGGATTGCACCAGAGCAGATTTGCAGGATTCTTTAAAAACAATAGTTACATCCAGAACGACTGTCTAAACTGTTCTTTACCTGTTTCAACTGTTCTCCTCTAAAACTTGTTCTTGCATAAGGTTCCATTAGGACGTTGTGCTAAGAGTATAGACCCTTTAAAGGTTTCTGCTGCAACCTTGGCAGGTCAGGATGCTCAAAGCACAAAGTAAGAACAATGACAGTGTGGCAAGGCCTTCCGAGATTTCAGGGTGGGTTTGAGCCTCTGTAAAAACCTCAGAAGTTTAGGGTAAAACTGGACCTGGGGATTTTGCTAAATGATACAAAATGGATGAAAATCCCATATTACAAGGTTAAGTGTGTAGAGATTAGGCCCCAGGATTGGAAGGACATGAGATCGAACCCAAACCAGTCGGTTGCCCTGAAGATTTCTTGAGCAAGATAGCTTCCCCATCATTGCTCCCCGGGTGTTGGATATGTCTGCACCCTGCGGGACGATGTGTGTGTTAAATTCAGAGAATGTGTTTCACGATGACAGTCACTTTCACTTTAGCCTGGATACATATGCGACAGTGACCGAAGGTTGAACTGATTTCAAATGTAACATTTTTTACATGCTTTTCTTCATCGGTGCCTCTTTTCTAACCACTGCTGCCTACATTCAGCACTTACTTTTTTGCGAAACGAGATGTACAACGTCCCACCAAGTACATGAAGTATCTCCCTCGCTAACGTGGCGAACACGTAGGAGCACAGTGTCGCCATTCGTTTCAGTCAAACTACGAGTGAAAAGAAGTCCAACTTAATTACAGCTGCCTTTTGTTTTTGCTGGCAGCTTGCAAGGGTTAATAGATCAAAATAAACTAACGCTGTCTTGGACGAGCGTGCACGTTTTTAAGTCATATCGCATCTGAAGACAACGTGGACGTACTCGGCTTGGGGGACGACCATGACTTGCAGGCTACCGTGTGTGTGGAGGAAACGGCAGTGGGTGTCCAGGACGTGTTTGACATTCACCGCTTTTGCACATTTTAACAGAAAACTGCAGCTCAGCCACTTCCTGGCGAATGCTGGACTGTTTCCTGTCCTTCATTCCCCACACACTAACACACACACACTTACAGGCGCTCTAAAAATACACAGCTAAACACTTCCACGTGTCCTGCCGTGGACAAATACCCTACACCTGCTCCCCATAAGAGGAAAAGGACCCGGCTGAAGGACATGAAAAGGGCCTTTTTGACACCGTGTTTCATGCAGGGACCTAAACTGATATTTATGGAACGGGTTCTTTTTAGTAAAACAAGCACGAGTCATTCGATCTTTACAGTTTGCTCATTTGGCTCATTTTCCCATTTGCACAACTGCAGCTCATCCCCGTCCAGGAGTTTTCCTCTCCAGCCTGTTCTGTAGCTGCCAAACACGAACCTCAGTGCAAGTTTGGACTTTAAAATAAAAGCCCAGAGAAAGGAAGCCATTAGCAGAGCCCACATGGGGGCTACAGGTGGTAGCGACTACTGCCCCGATCGCTGACAGGATATTAGCTACTTACACTATTAAGCGATTAGGACGTGGATAATTGTCTTCTTCTGCCGTGATCACTTCCTTTAGCAACCCCCTGACCGACAAGCAATTTGTTGAGAAATATCCCTTTAATCCACATCCGGCTCACGCCGGTTCTGAAATGAACATTTGATGCACTAAAGGCTGCACTGCTGAGCGTCGACCCCCTCCTGATTCGCTCCTGCGGGGACAAGGTGCAGCCAATCAGGAGCCGGCAATGTGGTCAAGACAAAACGGAAAAAGAGCGAGTTGCTAATAAATGCACCTCTTTCTTCTTATTTGTATACGGTTAATCAAGATAATCAATGATCGACATTACATCATAGGGTGCAAGAATGAGATAATTAAGAATGAGATAGTGTAGTTAGTTATAACATAGCACAGTGTAGTATAATTAAGGATAATTTAGTCAGTCACATATTAGCACATGAGCTAAAGCCATCATTAAGTCATAGTCAAGTTAGTAGCTTGAAGAGTAAGAATGACAGAAGAATGAGATAAAGCCAAGTCAACCTAGTAAGGCAGAGAAGTGAGATTATTTAGTTAAAGTCAACCTTGTAAAGCATAAGAGTGAGATAAGTGCCTCAGTGGCTATTAAGTTAAGCAGAATGCAGAATGAGATAAGTCATAGTCATAGAATGAGATAATTAAGTCACTCAACAGAGTTAAGCATTAGAATGAGATCAAGTTAAAAGACATCTTAGTGAAGAGATCATTAGTAAATGAGAATTATTTCAGTGAGAGTTTGATTAGGCAGAAGAATGAGATAAGCTAACGCAAACTTTGTAAAAATATAAGAATGAGATAAAATCCTAGTCACGACATGATCTGGCCTAGGATTGAGATGATGTCACATAACTTAGTAAGATATAAGAAAGAGCTAATTAAGTCACTCAACTGAGTTAAGCCTAAGAATGAGATGACTAAATTAAAATCAGTTTAGTAATATATAAGAATGAGATAATTACTTCAGTGACTTTTTGATTAGGCATAAGAATGATAACATATAAGAATAAGACAAATCAGTCACAACGTGAGAATGAGATAACTGCATAGCCTAACTTAGTAATATACAAGAATGAGATAATTACGTCAGTGACAGTGATTTGCCTAGACAGAAGAATGAGATAATTAAGCCACAGTGGACAAAGGAGAGCTGTCCTTAAACACTCGGCCACAGCCATAATCACATCGCAACACGTTTCAAACTCCCCAAATGTCCACTGGTCAGAGAGTGAGAGAAACAAAAAGAAAAAAAGGAAGAAAAAGACCTTTTTTCCCGGATGACCCCAATGACCACGGGCCCGGGTCGACCCACATCAGTCCAAAACTCCTCTAACGCTCGTTGCACTTCATCAGCCTGAAGCTCATTTGTGTGCAAGGGCAGGACTCACGGGCGTCCGATAAAGAGAATTTCAAAGAAAGCCGCACCGCTGACCCAGGTGGTCCGGAGAGCTTTCCAAACAAAGAACAAAGCAGCTCGAGCACATTCATAAACCAGAACCAAAAACAAAAGCACATTTAGGGGAGGAGCCTTGATCCATGCTAGCCCTGCACAATAAACACGGTTATAAATTTAATTCCAATTAAAATGCTGCGCAAACAAGTTCAGGACCGCAGCCTCATGTCACGATTATCTCATTTCAGCTTCAAAGGAGCTCAACAGCGCAGCAATAAGCCCAAGAAAAACGATTTTCACCACTCGATTAGCGAGTTCATTCATTTTAGTCATTTATGGCTGTGCGGAAAAGAAAGAAACGCTAAAACAAGGCAATGTGGACTGATTAAAATCTCCATCTTCTGTGCTTTCGCGAGCTAGACCATCGAAACGTCTGGCGTAACTGCTGAACCAATCACTTTTCTCATTCCTGTAACCCGGAGATGCACTAGCCAGGGTATTTCTAGCCGGTCCCAAGCCTGGATAAACGGGGAGGGTTACGTCAGGGAGGGCATCCAGCGACGACTGTCGCCAAACATGTGCTTTGCTGCTGATGCCGTATCGTTATGAAGCAGCGTTCAGATTCTCTTAACGGCCTTAACGAGATCCCCACACGCCCCTCCCGTTGAGCTGGGAAGCAGCGCTACATTTACCATCTCCCTGCCCCGCCGCGTCCTGCCTCTGCAGGCCTGCTGTTCCCGGCCCTAATTAGAGCTCAATTAGTGAGCAGTAGGGTCTGCAGCGAGGAGACACTGAGCAGAGCACCGGGAGAACTCCGCCGGGGCCCGCAGCCGTCCCGATACGCCTGATCCATCAACCGGCACGGCCAGCTACCCTGCACTTCAAAGCACGCCGCTTAGTTCCCTCACTCGTTCCCTTACAGCCCTGTAACGCACTTTCATGCAGCGGCTCAGCGAAACATCACATTTACACACTTTGCCCCTTCCTCCCGAACGCAGTCCATTAGCAGAGGCATGCCGGGGGTCTTTACTGCTGGAGTGGAGTTACGATCAATTAGCACCAGCACCTACATCGTCCCACGCTGTGTGTTTAGTATTTCTAATACTCACTCACATGGTTTCTGACATACGGCTCACTGTACGCTGAGTTCCTCGTCCGCTTTTTCCTTTTCCGACTACATTTACATTTACGGCATTTATCAGACGCTCTTCTCCAGAGTGTCTTCCATGTCCTGATCACAGGGACAGTCCCCCCTGGAGACTCTCAGGGTTCAGGGTCTCAGGGACCCAGTGGTGGTAGTGCCAGACTTGGGGTTCGAACCTGGGACCTCTTGAGCCACAGGACCATAGACAAGTACCACCACTAGACCACGAACACCAGACTATCTGACACTGCACTAATTTGAAGGCCTTTAAAAGAAATCCTCATTTTTATTTTTCATCACCGTCCCAACATCCAGACCTGCTTCAGCCTAAATGGACAAAAACTCACAGAAAAGTCGTCCCTCTGTGGGTCCATCAGTGCGGGACAGTTGGACAGTATACGTGCAATAGTGACAGTAACAGTTTTCAGTTCTAATTTTATGAACCCATAGAAGACCTCCAGCCCAGATTCATACTGAAACGTGATGTGTGTGTGTGTGTGTGTGTGTGTGTGTGTGTGTGTGTGTGTGTGTGAGAGAATATCAGCAGCACACGTGTATAAGATCTAAAGCTTCAGGAACAAATTTTCCCTTCAAGCGCTGCACGGAAGAAGAGAAGCAACGCGTCCCCAAACTTTTGACCTTCCAGATTTGTCACAAGCAGGAGGGGGAGGGGGAGGGCCATTTGGTTGCCCTTCTTTCATGAAGTCTTCAGACCGAAATTCTTTCGCTTCCTTCACAAGCCGCTCTTTCTCCGAACCCGTAAATCAGCCTTATTGTTTCAGGGTAAAATATTGCCGGTCGCCGCTCACTGTTATTCCGCCCCCTCTCCGACGGGGCTTTACCTCATCCTGATGTCATCATCCCGCCTGGTACCTGTGGGGGCCATTATTATGTCCAAACCGGGGCCGGCCGGGTCCGGGACCTTGGGCAGCCGAGGCTCGGTGCTTGGACGGCGCTTGGAGTTATTGCTAAATGGAGCAGCTGGCAATGTATCACGGCGCTTCTGACATCCTAATGCCATTGTTGGAGCGGGACCGACGCGCCGTGTTATCTCTGGCAACCCGGCGCCGAGCGCGGGGGCCAGCCTTGGCATGGCTTTTCTAATACATTTCGCTGAAGGCCCTTCGGGGCCCAAGGCCTCTTCTATAAGGCCTGTGCGGTGAGGTATACTGGGCGGCTGGCAGCGAAGACGGAGCTGAGTTACGACGGCCATCATTACCGTGACGGGTTTGGTTTTCTTTGCGCCATTTAGGCCCGGCGAAAGGCTTCCAGAGCTAAATTGAAAGATGAAAAGTTCGTTAGAGCCTCGCTTTTCTTTAACGATCAGGCGTTTTTCACTTCCCTGAAATGTCACAGGTCTCTCACAGGCCATCGGTGGGGTTGTCACACGGTGTCGCACAAAAATACCCAACACAATTACAAGACCGAACATCTGAAGTCGTCTGTGATTCACGTCCAAATATGAATGAAGTAACTAACCAGTTTTTATATCACTGCTTAAAAAGTTAAAAGCAGGACACATGCCTCTCTGCACTGCTGTTCCTAAAGCGTCCAAGAAGTTCTCAGTAATGGGAGAACAGCAGCCTGGGTAATCTCCTCTGTTCTTTCTTTCACTTCCATTCCACACTTCTGAGTTTGTGCTCAGGCAGTTCGTTAGAGCCTCAGTTTTATTTAAGAAGCACGTGGGTTTTCACTGCCCCCAAACATCGCAGGTCTCTCACGGGCTTCCACGGTCCACCGAAAGAGCTCCAGCGACTGCGTCTGCTGCTGATCGCGGAGCGTTCGCAGCGGAGATGGATGCTCTCCACACCAAAGGACACAGCTGCCTGATACAAATTTACGCTCGCGGCCAAAATGGCAAGATATTACTTTAGGAAAACACAGCTCCTAACAGATAGCACTCAAGAGGGTCGTTAGCTCCGAGCAGGCTGTGCTTTTTAATTAATGCACGCTGTACGAGGGAGGGGTGGAGGGAGGGAGGGAGGAAAAAAAAGAGAACTTATGTATAGTGTTGCAAAAACGGATTACATCGCGTCAGGCCAAGAAATCATTTTGCAGTAATTAGTAGAAGCACAGCTCCGGTCGGTCATGTGCAAAAAGTCAAACCGCACGGGAAAGGAAGAGGCAGCGCTGGTCTCGTCTCGGGATTGGAGGGTCGTGGGTTTGAATCCTGGACCAGTAGGTTACCTTGAGGTCCCCTCGATCAAGGTGTGGGTGGATGTTTTTCCATTGTGGTTCACTTTGTGTGCACAATGACAAACAGTCACTTTCACTTGCTCTCTACTGAGGCCACCCCTCCACAGGTTCGCTGGATTTTTTACATTGTGGACTTTGAGCCTTTTTAAGTTTTTTTTTTCGCTTTTCTCTGGCGGTGTGCCTCCTGTGCAAGGTCCCCACTGAACCCACCAGGCTGGGGATCACATTCAATTGCAAACTTTTTTCTTGGGCCAAAGTGATCAACGCCTCTAAAGAGGGAGGGCTCTGCACCCTATCACTGACCCATCAAGACCCCAAGCCTCCCTGCCACTCACCCAAAATGATCGGAGTAAATTTGCTGAAAAAAGCCATATTTAGGTAATTATTTCCATTTAGAAAATGACTGGTAAAACCTTTTGCATGTGTTCCTGGCATGTTTGCTTCTGTAATTACGCGCCAGAGCTTCAACAGATGGACAAAAGCTCAAAAGAATTCATCTGTTATTATTGTTTTTAACCTTCTGCATGTAGTACACAATCTGTCCTCCATTAGATGAACAAGTACTGCAGAAAAAACTGATAAAAGTAGAAGTCTTGACTTTACCCAGTCTGAATGAAAAAAGACAAGAATGTACTGAGAGTACAAAGTAAAAGTACAGGACTGTACTGAGAGTGTAAAGTAAAAAGTACAGGAATGTACTGAGAGTATAAAATAAAAAGTACAGGACTGTACTGAGAGTGTAAAGTAAAAAGTACAGGACTGTACTGAGAGTGTAAAGTAAAAAGTACAGGACTGTACTGAGAGTAGAAAAGTAAGACGTGTCTCCTCTGAAGGACATTTTCCCCATCACGGACATCACATTCAAATCAACGCCTCTGCCTGTCCTCTCTCTCACGTCTCCTTCACTCTGTCCTGCACTGATGGACACAGAGGGACGTCTCTTCAGTGTGTTTGTGTCCATTTAGTCTGAAACGGGTCTGGATGTTGGGAAGGTGACGGAGGGTAAAGAATAAATGGAGGATTCACTCAGATGTTCAGACTAAAGTATGGAGTCTGTTTGAGAAGGCAGGACAGATATATGGGGGGGGGGGGTGTAGGGAGGAAAAGAAAAAAAAAACTTAAAGTACATTACAATGGTATTTGTAATGGATAAAATGTTTACGGTTCTGGTCCATTTGCTTCATGTGGTTATAGACAGTGTTGTCTCCAAACATGGACTCGCTGACAGATTATGCTCAACTATGACATGACATGTGTAAAGGGTTGTTCTCCTCAGTCACTATCTATCACCTCATTTATCTCTGTCTCTCACTCTCTTTATCTCCCTCCCGCTCCGTCTGTAACCACACCAGTCAGAAAGCCCTGCGGTGGTGTATCTGAAAGGTGTTATGAGGCAGCTTGCTCCTCCTTCGTCTCTCCTAAACTAATTACTCCTTGTAAAAAGTGACAGCTATGAAACCTGACGCCGAGCCGCTGGAAAGCGACTGACTGAGCTGGTGGGTGCGCTGATCACAGTGCCATCACAATCCTTCAGCTCTTATCATCCCACCCTTCACTACTTCATACCCACTGAGGGCACATCAGTGTTTATCTTTCTCCAACAAGCTGAGAGTCCTGCATCACATTCAAGATAATATCCCGCCATCTTGGCCCAAGAGAGTCTATTGTAGAATTGAATTCTGCCTCCCCCCCGGTCAGGGCTTAAACTGGGCCAGGGCTGTCCAGGAATCAGCCTTCTTCAAGGATCAAATCTCTTCAAGGGTCCCACCAGAAAGGGGTTAAACTGGGCTGGGACACCCCTTGGGCTCAGCACCCCTCATTAACCATCAACAAATACAGTCCCCCAAGTCAGGGGTTAAACCTGGCCAGGATGCTCTGGGATTCAGTCCAAGCACATTGGGCTCATAAAACCTCTTCAATGATCCCATCAGTCAGGGGTTAAACTGGGCCAGGACACAGCCCCAGCACATGGGACTGGGCTCAGCATCCCCCACCAACCATCAATAAATTCAGTCTGGGTTGGGGTGATCTGGGACGGTCTGGGATTTAATCCAAGCACATTGGGCTTGATAAACCTCTCCAACGATCCCATCCATCAGGGGATAAACTGGGCCAGGACTCGACCCCAGTACACTGGGCTCAGCATCCCCCACCGACCGTCAATAAATACAATGTCCAGGAATCAGCCCAAGCAAATTGGGCTCAACAAACCTCTCCAAGGATCCCACCAGTCAGGGGTTAAACTGGACCAGGATGGTCTGAGTGCCTCCTTTAACATTCCAGAGATACAATCACCTTCATCTCCCAAGGGCTGAACCAGTCCAGGACACGTCCCAGCTACCTGGGATCAGCACCTTCCTTTAATGGTAAACAATCACAATCCCTCTAGTCAGGGGTTAAACTGGGCCAGGATGGTCCTGGACTCTGATCCAGTGAATCTGGGCTCAGTATCTCCCTTTAAAATGCAGCTAATCACCGGCACCAACAATGGAGCAAAAAACATGACCCCCCTCACTTAGGGGCTAAACTGTCTGGGCTCAGGAAACCTCACCCTGGTCAACAATCAGTCCCCCACACATGGTAACCCTTCTCTGGCCAGGAGCCATGAGGAAAAGCTAGCTAATAAGAAAGGAGATGTTTCCTTTGCAGTTAGCACGATGCTAAGAGCGTTGCTAAAGTCCATTGCATCAAAAAAACAAACCCTGACATTTGGTGTGACCACCCTTTGCCTTCAAAACAGCATCAGCTCTTCTAGGTACACTCGCACACGGTTTCTGAAGGAACTCGGCCGGTAGGTCGTTCCAAACAGATCTTCTGTGGATGTAGCTTCCTCACATCCTTCTGTCTCTTCATGTGATCCAGACACACTGGATGATGTGGAGATCAGGGCTCTGTGGGGCCAGAAGAACTGATGCTGCTCTGAAGGTAAAAGGTAGAAACACCAGATATTGATCTGATTTAGATTTTTCTTTTGTTCGCTCACTTTGCATTTTGTCAATTGATCAAAATAAACGATCATTATTTATATTTCTGAAAGCGTTCTGTTTACAGCATTTTTTCACACCTGCCTAAAACCTTTGCACACTACTGTGTATAGTGAGTCTTCTGTGTCTGGTACAGAGCCCTGGAAGGAAAAAAACACTCAGTGACAGTGCATAAAGTGTAGAAACGTGTGGTTTTGGGACGCAGCCCGTCTGTTCTTCTGAAAACAAACCAGAACCGCGTGGTGAAGATACGACTAATGCAATCAAACACTGGAGCTCATTGTTGAAATGTTCGCCGTGAAGACGTGTGAGTAACTGGTGTCCTTTCTTTCATTCCCTCCCCGGAGAGAGAGAGACACGTCCAGCAGGACAAGTCCACTGTCTCCTCTGGACTTTGTTTCTCTGCTGGAATTCTGTAGAAGCATCATTGATTGGTGCGTCCAATTACACAACGCTTATCCAGGACATTGCAGAAAGAACCCTGTTTATGATCAGAGGAGGGCAGCGGAGGATTGGAGTTGTCCTCCAGGTGGGCGGGGCTTTAAGGGAGTTCTTGAACAACATGGTTATGCTTTTGGCACCTTGCGTAAATGATTCCATTGGTTAGCCTTGAAGCCTCAGCACAGCAATTATGCCTGGGCTTGTCAACTCCGTTTGGGATAAGGGGTGAATCACCAAATCTGGGATAATTACGCTTATGAGACTTGACTGAGACCACAAACGAGAAACATCCACACTTCACACACGGACGACGCCCGTCACCTCGAGGAGTGAGATTCCTCCTTTCTGGAAGCCGGCAAGGCTCCCAAAAACCTCCTGACGTGGTGCCACCGCAGCCCCCACGAGCAGACTCCCACTCGTTCTGGACCAGGACCACAATTTCCGCTCAAGTGACAACTAATTAAAAGTATTTATAAAGCAGACGCTGAGGCAATATTTTTGTTGGAGTTGCGCAGCAACAGGTTGATTGGGTCGGGGTTCTGGAGAGGTTTGGTGGGGGCCGAGCTCGCCGGATCATGAGGTCATAACTCCGAATCCTGGCACTGACCGCCGCTGCTTTGACTGATGAACGCCATAAAACCAAACTCTGGGTTCGCTCTGACATCATATTCTCAGCCTCCAGAGAATGCGTTGAGGGCTTTCTGACACACACACACACACACACACACACACACACACACACACACGGGGTGTGCCAGTTCAGTAGGAGCTGCCATAACCACTAACGTTCAGGGTCAAAGGAAAGTCAGTTGTAATACATTGTAATGAGATGCTATATTCAGTAATGGATATTTCTGCTTTACTTTGGACTTTTTTGAAGGTTAAATTCTGAATTATCTTCCTGCTTTGACAGTTGGAAACTGGCGCTGGTCACTAACACGGAAAAACATTCGCTCCCGCGCTCGGGCAAAATCTGTCCTCGCCAATTATCAGGAAACAAACCTGATTTGAAATCAACGTGACTTTTTCGGAAACCTAGACCATTTATTCCAACGTAAGGCTATCGCTGGGCCGAGAACATTGCCCGGGTTACATTACATCAGCTCCATAATTATTGGCACCCTGGAAGTGGAACCACCTACCTGTTTATTTTACAAGTCACCCTTTATTGAATTTTTAAGAAAACTTCGAAAGGGGATCCAAAGGAAGCATGTTTAAAGTGTCCGCCTTCCCCTCAATGGCCTTATCTCTGTGCGCTCAGATGAGGAAAAAGGAAGAACGTCTAGAGGAAATGCAATGAAACCATATTTAACGGCATGCTAATAAAATAAACGACAACGTGCATTAAAGTGATGTTCTAAAGACGTAAAGATGTCGTCACGGTAAAGTCCGAAGCAGCGACACACAAATGGAGCCCTTTGACAAGAAGCAGGCCTTGATTTGCACATTTTATTCCATCGTTTCGTCTTGCCTTGCCTTATTTTCTGCTTAAGCGCAGCAGCTGTAAGGACTCACGTAGGTCTCGAGTTTGCTCACGAGGGGTAAAAAAGAAATAAATAAAAAATTATAAAAACCCCATCTGGCATCGATACAAAACAAATCGATGAGGGTATCAAACTTTCTCTGCGAGATGACGAACGGTCCCGATAATGAAACCCTACAGAACGTAGCACGGCGGCTCTGTTTGCGTAAGGCAGCCGAGTGTGTTTGCTGGATCGTAATTTGCAGACACCATACATCTCCTGTCATTAGTCGGCGTGTTTGCTTTGGAAAATTCCAGCTTGATTCAGCTCGACCCCGAGCGCGAGGCCTATTCGTCCCCTGTTAATCAGTAACGCCCACTGCTGAAAAGGTAGCGGGGCTGCTTGACCTTCCTGCCGGCTGATCAATGGCGCGTGGAGATACAAGACCCTTCCCCAAACTCAAACCCTACAGGGAGTAAATGGAGAGATGGACAATAGGAAGGGTTGCCCAACTCTGCAAAACCCCGTATAAGAGGCAAAGGGAAGGAGAGAGCGAAACAATGTCCAGCTTGAAAGACAAAAGAGTCTTCAGTTCTGCAAGAATCAGCCCATCTGTACCCCTTTAACCCCAAGACATGTGTATTGCCCTTTACTAGGACACCAGATAACCAACTGGCATACACAAAACATCCGTCATCTCCACTAAACGTGTTTATGTGGTTTCTAGAACCAATTTTGTTCAAATCAAACTCCCTGTTTCATCATGAAGACGCCTGCAAAGAAAGCAGTCTGCAGAAGAGATCGTTGATCTATTTCGCATTCATGAAGAAGCTAAGCTGGTTTGGGACAAAATCAGCCAGCGTTCAGCTCAGAGGGATTGAAATAGAAGCCTTTTAAGGACAAACTTAATAACATTTTCCTTTCGCCAGCGTAACAACAGTGATCGCTTGTGGAATAAACCTTTAGGAGGGTCTATGGAGGGTTACGTCTACTGGCATGAAGGGATCTTCCCACTAATGTCAGCGGATAAACATTGAGGCATTTCTGCACAGCTCTCCTCTTATGTTCCTCATCAGTTTGAGCCTCAGATCTTTCTCGACCACCTGCTCCAGTCAGGTCAAATTAGGAAGCCCAGCCTCCGACTAAAGTTATTTGCTTGCAACTATAAAATTACTTTAGGTCTTGCACCCCGAAGAGGCCACGCTTGGGCAAGAGGTGAAAGTGAAAGGGACTAATTCTCAGTGAAATTACACCTCTGCATTTTCCCCACACACATTGTGCAGCAGAGGGCAGCTATTTAAAGCACCCGGGGAGCAGTGATGGGGACGGTACCTTGCTAAAGGTTACCTCAGGCCCTAGTGGTCCGGGATTCGAACCCAAGATCTCGCCATCCTGGGGTCTAGTCCCTAAACACTAGACCAATGCTGCCCCAAACAGCAACTGCACTCATGCGGAGGACTAAGTTTTTTTGTTCCACTGACTAGTTTCCCTCTCGCTCGTCCTCCCCTCGTTCTTATCAGTCTGAATGAGGTGGTTATCTCTCTTCTCCTCCCTGCTGCTCCCTCAGACACCACCATATACCCATCCATCTGAGAAACAGTATCCTCTGCAAACAGCTCCGCAACAACTCAAGTGAGGTTATCAGGGTGCTCGTTCACTCAGGGATTTGGCCCACTCTCTCACAACAATCCCCAGCACGTCTCAAGGTCATTCACTGGAAGAGCTCTTGAAGGAGGAGGCCGATACGGGTCTTTGACAGGAGAGCCACTTCTTCTTTATGCAAGTGTGAGGAACCTGAACAGAAGCACTTTAGCTGGACAAGCTACAGTTTCAGAGCAAGTCGAGAACCACCGAGGAACCTTCTAAGGGTTGAAGGTAAACGGGGACAAAAAACGGAGACCAAGCAACCTTCCGCTGATGGCCTTCTAGCGGCCTCCAGCCAGAATATCACTAAAGGCTGCATGATGTCATGGCGATTATACCGTGGACGGGGTCCAGCAGTATTATCTCTAGCTTTAGTCTGAGTGAGGGAATATGTTCCCTCTCTTTCCAATTTCTGTTGGAAGCAGAAATGTTTTTGAGATTATTTTTAAAGCTGATAGATAGTACAGCGCGGGACACGATCGGTGCGCAACAGCCTTCTTTTGCAACTTTCTGTCGAACACACTGCAACGTCCAAAACGTGAAGTTCAACAAAGGGTCACCGTTTTCCCATGTTTTCAGGCAGGAGCCACTGCTCGCAGCGAGCCAGGGACTTTCAGTCGCCGCCGCTTTACGTACAACATTGCTTTGGCTTCTCATCCGCCTGGAATCCCGCTACATAGCGCTGCCGTTACCGTCCCATAACAGGTGCCCTGGTTAGTTCCTGTGTCGCCAATTATGGCCACTTTAGCGCTCGTTATTTATTCATGGTATTTTTTTATATGTTGCCACGATAATCAGCTTAAAAAAATGTATTTTTTAAACTAAACTGATGAATTTTGCACAATGATGTGTATTTTTTATTAATTAATTTATTTTTAAATGAATAAAAAAATTATTCATTCATTCTGCTTATTTTTTTATTATTTAAAACTAAATTTTTTGATAAATTGGTAAAAAGAAAGAAATAAAAATGCATTAAAAAGCAATGAAATGCAAAATGCAATTAAATGAAAGAAGGGATTTGGTGGAAGAAGGCAAGATGCTGGTTTGGAGGTCGCTTTCTGGGACAAAATTAGCGAAATGATAGAAACAGGACATCCTGCTGGAAAATCCATCAGAATGGAACTCATTTTTTCATTAACCTTTTATCATTTAAAGGCATCTCTCACGTCGTTTGTTGGAACAGGCCTTCAGAAGTTGAAGGTAACATCATGTATGTAGATCTTGGGCAATCCAGCTGTAAAGTTGGACCAAATAAACCCAATTCCTTAAAAATAAGAGATTCCCTCCCTGCTGAGGGCCAAACGAGGTGAAGGGTCTTCACTGTAGGATTCAGTGGCCTGGAGAAGATCCCCGCTCCCTGCTGACGAAGGCATTCAGATCCTTATCTGAACGATGAGTCGGCGGACTTTTAGAGTCTCGCGCTTGGATGAGACTCAACGACGTTGGCGTCCAATGAGGAACCGGAAAACGTCCCCAGTTAACCGAGGAACCGAAGGCTTGCCCCACAGTAACTGGAGGTGCACCCTGAAGCCCCAACTGTGTACAAGCCATCGCTCATAACACGTCCCGCTGTCATAAACAGTTGCATGGATCATTTCGCCTCCCCAAAACCCCCGGCGGACTTCATGAAAAACAGCCTCGGATAGATTTATGGCTTCAGAGAGGGAGAGACGTGTTTGTGCGGTTCCTTTCCTTTCTGTCTGAAGTTGGGTTGGTGAAAAAAGAAACCAAAAAAGAGCTTGAAGAACATCTTCCAGAAGCGCAGTCATATTTCATTTAGATAACAGTGTTCTTTCCATTTGGACCGAGAGCCCACATCCTTCTTTCTCAAGGAGCTGGGAAAAAAGAAAAAAAGAAAAAAAAGAAGAAGAAATGTATACAGCATGGCTTTCCTCCGTCAACAAATACAATAGATATTGGGTAAGGATCTGGCACGCATGAGGAAAACAGTGGGCCTTTTGGAAGAGACTCCAAACAGAGCCTTGAGCATTGAACCCTCGAAAGAAAAAAAGTGTGTGTGAGTGAGTGTGTGTGTGTTTGGGCTGCCAGACAGCAGGAGGAAGAGCCAAGTCTTGGCAGCAGGTAAGGTTCAGAGATACCGATCACCACCCCGAGCTACGTTCATGTGGTATGGAGAGAACATTTTAAGAGCTTCATTGGAACGAATGGAGGACGGAGCAGGTTCTACATGTCCACTCCAGACCACGTTAATGTGTGACTTGATTGAATTTGGTGGAATGCAGCTGGGGAAACAGTGGTGGTGTTCTTCACCATGAAGAAAACATATCCATCCATCCAATCTCTGACCTGATTATCCAGATTAAGATGGCAGTGGAGCTGGAGTACCAGGACAAAAAGCAGAGAAACATCCTGCGTGGGTCACTGAGGCATCCGGTCAAACTTTGTGGCAGTTTAGCACCTTCAGTCCACCCGACGTGTCTTTGGATTTTGGGAGGAAACCTGAGTTCCTGGGCAAAAAGACAGGAGGACGTGAACCCAGAATGAAAATCGAGCCCACAAACACTTTGGAAGAAAATTGCACAACTCTCAAAGTAACCATTATGGCGAATTTTTGTTTCTTCTGCACTGAAGATACTGAGGTTTGAGATCATGAGATGATCTGAGCTTTAATCTCGGGAGAAGTTAAATTAAGAACCAGTTTTTCAAGCGTTGATGATCCGTTACTTTTAGAGGAACAGAAAGCCATCAGGACCACTTGCTTTGAAGCTTGCTCAGGCTTCTCTGTAAAGAAAAAGGTTCTATGACGTGTGAAACAGATCTTTAAGGTCCTATTCCCTCCCACGAGTGCAGGCTCAGTGAAGCAAAGATGGGTTTTCGTAGCGTGTGAACGCTGGTGGGTCTCGTCTCAGCAGCTTCCAAGCTTTTGATAAGTGAGGGGGGATTCGGAATGGTGGCTAATACAGAGTTTCCAGCGGATGTGTCAGGTTGGTTCAGGGAGTGGGGGAGATAAATGAAAGAGAAAGAGGAGAGAGGGGATTCTCAGAGGTGAAATAGTGGAGGAAACCACCTTTGGGGTCACAGCCGATGGAGAAGAATGAGAGAATGCTGGAAGCGAGGCTACCAGCGTTGGGCTGATGAATAAACGTCCATTTTTTCTCTTTTTTTTTTTTTTATGGAGACTTTCTACGTTTCCCAGCCTATCGTACTGTTGTTGAAGGCAACGGGAGGACAAAGAGCGCATTCCAGGACGGCGAAGAACCCAAGCGGGCGATAAGAAGACCTCCCCTGACCGCAGGACGGCTCCTGACCCGAGGCTCTGACCTCTTAGTACCTCATTCAGGTAATTAAGTGCCGCTAATTTCTCGGGTAAACACTGGAGGGGAGCATTCGCAGCTGCTCCTGATTAGGTGGCTAATATCTCAGCGGCCGTGAAAAATAAACAGCCTAATCTGGGGCTAATCTGGGGGAGATTACAGCTACGCCGCAAAGCTGGCTGACCTGCGGCGGACACATGTCCTCCATCAGCGTGACAGTAGCCTCTTAGACACAGTTTGGACGTCTCCTCTGAATAATTTCTCTCTTCTAATTAGTCCTGACGCTCAGTTTTACTTCTTGAAGATGGAAAAATCCATCAACCATTAGCATGTTACCCGAAAAGCACCTTCCATACATCTGCATGCAGTTTACAGTGCAAACATAGAACACAACCCATTATATCAAATGTAATTAAAAAAAAAAAACAGTGCCGTGCAAAGGTCTACAACAACACTGTCCTTCAGGAAGATCTGGAGAACTGCTCAGGTACAGAGACTGGACTGAACATGAGAGACAACAACACTGTCCTTCAGGAAGATCTGGAGAACTGTCCCTCAACATTTAAAAATACAAGTTCTGGAAGCAAAATATGAAGAAATGAGTAGGTCAACACTTTTGCACAGCACTCCATGTCCAGCCTGTCCTGCTTTCCTGTTCACGAGTCTCACTTGAGCTAGTTTAAGGTCCCAAGAGTTACTGAAACCTTTTAAAATCGTAACAGCATCGCCATGGCAACCGCTCTGCCATATCCACCTCAGTCTGACAGGAAATTTCCCAAATTTTACATCTGCTGACCCTGCGCTGGAGTTAAGGACTGACCTCGTGCAATTCGTCTTCCCGAGATTCCTTAAGCTACTTGTATGACAGCGGACAAATATTATTAAAGAGAGTTTGATGTTGAAATATTTGGCAACCCATTGTTGCAAGGCTTCAAAGAGACCGTGCACCTTGTTGCATGTTGGATGGTGTAATAACGAGGGCTAAAAAAAACCCTTGCAAACATATTCGACTTTTGGGTGATCAATCAAACAAGCCCTCTCTGTAAACTCCCAGGATTATTAAGGCCTGAATTTGTCAGGAATGGAATGATTTGAGAACCGGCCTGAGTTATTCCTCACTTATAAACAAGTGTAAGAAATATCTGGAAAGGTTTAATCACAATCCACCTGAACTTCCTTTTAGAAAAGCGATGCAGTGCTAATAAGGCTTTCCCGACCACCCTGTCTGGACAATCTGCCCTTAGATATTCATCAGGCTTTTTACTTTTGAAAAGCAGCTTAAAATTCACTTTCTTTTACACAATCTTAGATTTTATCATCTTGTTTACATTAGTTTTCACCTTTAAAACCATGCTTGGAATCCAGCTTTTTTCTTGACCTGTACACGAGCATTTGTTTCATGTAAAACTCTCATTTCTTCATGTTTCTCCCCCAAATGTTCTTGTATTTTTAATTTTGAGGAACAGTTCTCCAGATCTTCCTGAAGGACAGTGTTGTTGTCTCTCATTTTCAGTCCAGTCTCTGTACCTGAGCAATTCTCCAGATCTTCCTGAAGGACAGTGTTGTTGTCTCTCATGTTCAGTCCAGTCTCTGTACCTGAGCAGTTTGATAGTTCTGTGTTGGTTAATCCACGCAGTGATCTACGTCTGAACCTTCAAGCAGAACAAAGCGTCTTAACTTTAGACATGAAGCAGTGAAGAAACAGGAGCAGATGATTCCAGATGATCAGCTGATTCGTTTACTGCTGCTGCTGAACACTGAGTGGGTGGAACCCCTTTATCTAGAACCTTGTATCTTTAGACACTGTGCAGCCTGGAGCACTAAAACATTGATTCTTTCGCACAATTTTCTCAGTAACACAAAGGTTCGCAAGTTTGTTAAAATAGCATTTTTGCACAAATGAGGTGATTCCCAGCAAAATGGAAAGAAATGAAGGAGTTCAGAGAACAGTAGAAACATCTAAGTACACCAGATGGTTCCTCAAACATCAGTAACTACAGGAGAAACAAAAGGAAATGAAAAATAACAAAGAACATTCTTTTGGTTGCTTGATTTGAATATTTTTTTGGCTGTGAAATGACTAAATTAAATAATTTTAAAAATCTTTTCCTGCTTTTCATTTCGTTCCCAGTTCTGCCCAACAGCCAATGCAAAAACCTCAAAAACTTATTGATATAACAAGAGATGACGTGCAACGAGTGAAAAAAATGTCCAAAACGTCTCAAAGCTGCTGACGGACATTGTCCATCTCCCTCCGACTGCCAGGAGTCCAGGGCGATCCGTCAGTTCCTTCAAACAGCCTCTTTGTTCCTGCTAGAAGGACTGCAGAGGTGTTTACAGAGGCAGATGAAAGAAGAAGCAGGAGAACAGAATGAACGTTAGTAAAATGGGAGAGGTTTGGAGATAAGGGAGTCCCGTTTGTGGTAACTCCTGTTTGAAGAAGGTCTTAAGGGTTTGCTGAACGTAGGGGGAGGTTTCAGCTCTTCTATGGCTTTATGATAGTCCTAATAACCCACTATTTAACCCTCGGCTCTCATCAGGCAACTGATTGACTGGCTGCAGATCAGCAGAGGTTGTGCAATCAAGGGGTGTGTGAAAAAGTTCAAATATTTAAACATCTTCAGAAGTAGCTTGGGGTAATTACGAGACAAGGCCACCACATTTGCTTTGGAGCAATGCTGCGTTAATGACCCACTTGCCTAATCTCTTCAAGAAGGCCAGAGCTGGGGGTCTGCGGCGTTAAGTTTCCACCCTTATCAGCGTCTCAAGCCTTAGACTGACCTCTGTGCAGTGACCTTCTTCTGAGAACCCACTCTTTAAGGTTCCTTCAAGGCTCCTTGCATACAGTCCAAGGATTAAACTTTAATTAGTTCCAAACTGGGATACCAGGGATGGGGAGCGCTATCCTACCCACCCAAAGAGAGAGGCTCTCTTGGATCCCCAGCCCAGCTTGCAATAGCTAGGCTTTGTCTATGCTTCCAGTCCCTCCTTGATGGGACAAGTCAGGTAGGATGTCCAAAATTCTCAGGTTTAACAAGGTTAGTTTAGCCTGTTACCTAGACATTGAGTGTTGTTCTCCTGTTGGTGGTGCTGTCCTGCTGTTGAAGAACATTCAAAACAGTGAAAGTTTTAGATTTGGCACATTAGGTTTCCCGGTGATGTCCCAATTTGGTTTAGGTTTATTTTAGACCTGGGTTTCAGTTTGATCTGGTCCTCAAAAATCCTCCAGCGCCAGGAAGGCGTTTCTTTGATTCCTTCATTTGGCTACATCGAACCGTCCACTAAAAGCAACCACTACTGACCCACACATGGACACAGGCCCATTGCCAGGATGAAAAAGAAGTCTAGAACATCAGTGGTGTCCTCACTCATATGTTGATATGTTTACACTGGACATTACTGTTGACAGTTTGACGCGAATGCTTTGTCTGAGGATGGGTGACGCTAATCCAGTGGTAGAATCTGAACCCACAACCTAGGAGCTGCTCATTTCTCCACCACACTTTCATAAGAGATTTATCACCTTAAAAGCACAACAGCCTAGTGTTTAGGGACCACATCCCAGGATCAGAAGCTCATGGGTTCAAATCCCAGACCAGTAGGTTGTTTTGAGGTATCCTTGAGGAAGGCACCGTACTCATCCCTGCTCCCCGGGTGCCTTAAATAGCTGCCCCATGCTGCATGGTGTGTGTGTGGGTGAAAAGCAAATAAGCATTTCGTTGTGGTTCACTGGGCTGTTTCACAATGAAATGCAATCACTTTCACTTTCACTTTGTATACAGTACCGTGCAAAAGTTTTAGGCAGGTGTGTAAAAATGCTGTAAACAGAACGCTTTCAGAAATGGAAGTGTTGATCATTTATTTTCATCAATCAACAAAACGCAGAGAATGAACAAACGAGAATCTAAATCAGATCAATATTCGGTGTGACCACCCTTTGCCTTCAAAACAGCATCACTTCTTCTAGGTACACTTGCGCACGGTTTTTGAAGGAACTCAGCGGGTCGGTCGTTCCAGAATGACTGTGTTTCAACCTCCGTGTGACGTTGATGATCATCAGTACCTGTTTGGTAACAGGTTGGTTTTCAGCCACACATCTGATACATTTAATACCCAAAGGCCCTGCCAGTGCTGTGACAGCGCCCCCTGCTGGACCTGCAGGAAGAAACCGCCAGCATCGCTACTCGTCTCCTGAAAGAGCTTCTCCTCCGAGCGTCCGGAGAGATCTCCAGGGTGAGCGAACTCCACCTCGTCTCGTCTCAATATAACACACTGCGTACATGATGGCGATGAAGGGGACTGTAACAAACAACCTCTCCTTTTTTTCAGCTTTCCTTGGAAGAGAACCAAAAACACGAGGAGCACCTCAAGCAACTGATCAATTTGCAAGATGTCACAATGAAGATCCTCACATCAGCTTCTTCTAACAGGCTCCTTACGGTGGGAAAACAACCACAAGGAGAGTAAAAGAGCAGTGAAACCAAGGCTCTACAGGCCCTGGCTCGTCTTTTAGCCGGAGCAGCTATTAATATCTCCGACTCTGTCTCCCATCACTTCCAAATGGAAGTCCAGGAGCAAATATTTTCATTTAGAGGGAAAAGCACTGGAAATTACAGGAATCAGTCAAAGCAGGGCAAGAGGCACTGCTGAGGTTTGAGTAATGGCAGGACCCCCCTCTCCCTCTCCCTCTCGCCCTCCCTCTCTCCACTCTCTTTCTTTCCTTCCCTCTCTCTCATCCAAAGCCAAGCGCAATGTTGACCAACACGCATGCTAAGTAAGAGGGCCGTGGACCCCGAAACGTCCGATAATTGCGCAAGCTGATTGCACTTGCGCGCAACTGCCAGGACGTAATTTCTATTGTTAATAACCGCAGGAAAATATTTATGTCTGCGGAGCACAAAAATGCCTTAAACTGTTTTGCTTTCTGCCGAAATGGCCTCCGCTTATGCGCAGTATTTCATTTTAATTAGTTGCAAAAACAAAATTGGCCTGCAGTTATCAAAGTGGAACTATTTCTGCAAACCCATGCCATATTATTTCAATTCGTTAACCGTATTAGACGGTCTGGCCGGGCCAGGCCGGGTCAACGTAACTACCGTTGTGCTCCGTTTTTGGAACGCTAAATTGAAAAATGATTTATTTTGGGGGGGGGGGGGGGGGGGGGTGTATTACCCCTGCCACAACATGCTTCCAGACGACGAGCCAAGCCAAACAGAACATTTCAAACCTGAAAAATTTGGAGATAACAATTATTTATCCTGCTAAATGAGAGCGAGCAGCACAAGGGAAGGGAGGTGGGTGGAGGGGGGGGGGGGGGGTGTTGTACATTCACTCGCTATGACACACGGTATTCCTCACTGCCAACTCTCTGCTATCCTTTTGCAAAAAAAAAAAAAAAAAAGAGGAAAAAAGATAAACAGCCAAGCTGTGAGAAAAAGGCCTTTTTGTATCCACTACATTTTATAAATTAACAAGAAGATCCATCTCCCGTCCGTCTTAGTCAGATACATGTGTGCTGTACAGCTGTATCCATCAGCCTAGCCACTACGTTATCCAGAGCGTTTGACTGTGCCGATGGAACAGGTCCCAGTCTATTAGTCTTCACAGCGGCCCCGGGCCGCCTGCGAACCACACGGTCACGTCTTCAAACTGCCTTTAATCCACTGGTCTAGAAGTTCGTAGACAAGGTGCTTCTCCTTTTGTGCAGATTTGGAAGACATCTTTGCATTTACATGAAAAGAATTTGGGGCAGCGGTGGTCTAGGATTTAGAAACAAGGTTGTGGGTTTGAATCCCAGAGCAGCAGGTTGCTCTGAGGTCCACTTGATGAAGGTACTGCCCCCATCACTGCTCCCTGGGTGCCCCCTGCTGGACGCTGTGTGTGGGTTAAATACTAGGATGTGATTCGTTGTGTGTCCACGATGACTGTCGCTTTTCAATTCAGGGTCCTTTCCTGATAACGGGGACGCTCTCCCTGGAGGAACGTGGGGTTTAGGGTCTTGCTCAGGAACGCTGTGGTGGTAGGGCTGGATCTGATCCTGCAACATTTTGGTCCACATGTGATGTTTCTACAGTGTCCCCCCCCCATTACCTGTCCATTTTGCTGAGAACCAGCTTTCACAACTCAACTCGAGCTCTCTGATCCTTGGCTTATTCAGTAGATGAAATGAAAGAAACTGGAAATGTTTTAGGGCTCCTGGCTGCAAAGTGACAAAAGGTTCTAGATGAAGGTGTTCCAAACGAATCACCTGATCATCTGGAATCATCTGCTCCTGTTTCTTCACTGCTTCATGTCTTAAGTGAGACGCTTTGTTCTGCTTGAAGGTTCAGACGTAGATCACTGTGTGGATTAACCAACACAGAACTATCAAACTGCTCAGGTACAGAGACTGGACTGAACATGAGAGACAACAACACTGTCCTTCAGGAAGATCTGGAGAACTGCTCAGGTACAGAGACTGGACTGAAAATGAGAGACAACAACACTGTCCTTCAGGAAGATCTGGAGAACTGCTCAGGTACAGAGACTGGACTGAACATGAGAGACAACAACACTGTCCTTCAGGAAGATCTGGAGATCTGTTCCTCAACATTAAGAATACAAGAAAGTTTGGAAGCCAAATGGAAAGAGCTGAAGATTCTTGATCAGCAGAACCCCAGACTGCCAACAAAGATCCACTACTGTTATAATGTTCCCTGCAACCTTGCTCAAGGGAACCTCAGGGCAACCTACCAGTCTGGGATTCAAAACCACGACCTTCTGATCCTGGAGCCTTAGCCTGGTGAACCACGAGAGCTTGTTGTAATAAACATTTTGCCAAAATCTAATCAGGCTTTGTAGGCTTGCTGTAGATCATCAACCAGCCGTGGGCTGTTCTTTAAAGCGTTTAAAGTCTGAAGGTAAAATATCAGACCTTCTGACTACATTTCAAACATCCCAGGATGCCGCTGAAGGTAAGGACGAGAAGTTGACACCATGAGCAAGACCAGAGCGTAAACCGTTTGACTGTGACTTTAAGAAGCACCGTCAGGCCTGAGGAAACATGCTGGCCCAACACTCAGGAGAGCATCGGATGGGCGGAATGGCCTCCAGATTGTTATCAGATCGTGTAAAATGGACCAGAGCAGAAGAGGGAGAGCTGAGTAAACCTGGTAGAAGCTCCGGCAGGACTGGCTTCTCTCACGGACGTGGCTACAGACTTTTAACTAAGCTGTAAAAATAATAAATATCCCCAAAGTGCAGAAGCAGGGCCTCCAAAGGCAGGCCATATTGATTTCAAAGCAAATAAGCTTCACGTCACAGGCATTATTGGTAATTGCTTCATGTCGTGCGGCCCGGATTGTCGGGCCCGAGCGCCGGACGTGATTTCGGCAGCGTCAGGACAAGTCCCCGTCATCGGGGACGACTCGACCCCCTCCTAAAACAAAGCGGTTGCCAGGTCTTCTTTCTGCTGGTAAGGCAATGCTCAAACACGTCGCTCCCCATCTGCAGATATTTTCGGGGGGGGTGGCTGAAGGTTGCCAGATCCTCTCCTTTTGTTGAGAGCGGTTTCCAGCCGCACTAGAGGGCTTGTTTACGGTGACAGTTTAATGCTTCCTCTCCTGTTTCGGCTGCGGGGACTTTTATTGCAGAGAAACTCTTTCCCTTTCTTTTATCTCTCTACACATCCTCTCTTTTCATCCCTTTTCGGGATGAGGGATAAATCATGGGCTGGATCTCTTCTCCCCTTCATGGGGTGGATTATTTGGGTCTAAAAATATTTCAGTCCCTGCTTGTTTACAAGAGTAGCGCTCACTCACTCACTCACTCGCCCTCCTTTTCTCTCTCTCCTTCTCTGTCTCTCCCTCTCACTCTCCTTCCCTCCCTCTCACTCTCCCTCTCTCTCTCTCTCCTTCCCTCCCTCTCACTCTCTCCCTCTCTCTCTCCTTCCCTCCCTCTCACTCTCTCCCTCTCTCTCTCCTTCCCTCCCTCTCACTCTCTCCCTCTCACTGTCTCTCTCTCCCTCTTTTCATCATTACACTAGGTTAAACACACCACTGAGGGACAATGCTGCAACAGTGCACTCTCACTCTCCTTCAGTCCCTCTCAGGGTCACAGAGGTCGAAGGTCATTAAGAGGCCCGTCGACCCGGTGCTGCTCAGAAAGAGGATTTCCTTCAATTATATGGTTTTAACCAATCAGTGAAAACTGGACCCACTGAGTGACACCTTTACCCGCATAATAGCTTCACCATGTTTAGATGTTTGGTTACCAAGGTCATTACCAAAGAATCATGTAGGACCATCATCACACACACACACAGTTAATCTCACACACACACACACACACACACACACACACACACACTGCATTTTAGGACATGCTGAACATGCTCTGTAATAAAGTTAATGAACACTTTAACAGGTTTTGTTTTAAACCCCACTTTTCCGTTTCATTTTATGACAATAAATGAGATTTTAATAAATATCTATGAATCTATAAATATCTAGAACGTTTGTTTTTTTTAATTTGATGTCTTTCCGGAGTCACAAGTTACACATTTATAAAGTTATAAAGAAAAGAATGGTATAAAATATGAAACGATTCTAGAATGCGATTCATAAAACATGTTTAATCTCAGATTTCTCTCTTTCATTTTAAGAAAATAACAAGGATGACGTCACAGCACCAACAAAAAACTCTTAGAATATAACAGACAGACAGACAGTTAGATAAACGGAAAGACGACTTTGTGGACAGACAGATGGACGGACGGTCAGTAAGACTGCTGTACATCATGTGAATAAAAGCCTCCCAGTTCCTCTAAAGCAGCCATTCAGCCCGAACGCCCTGCGGTACAGAGACCCCTACAGGCGGCTGGGTGAAGCGCAGCACTGCGGACTGGTGTTTCATCCACAGCGGACCGTTAAAAACCCCAAACCCTCACTCCGGTCAGCGGCGTCCCCTCGGACAATCACACCATCATTAACACTCCTTTACTGGATCTACCACTGCAGCCCCCCCCTCTCTCCCTCCATCGGCTCCATAGAACTCCAGATCTGAGCAGGCATCAGCTTCTGAACCCCCAGCACACACACACACACACACACACACACACACACACACACACAATCCCAGGGCAGACATTTAACTGGCTTCATTAAAGCCCAGTGAAGCGTGAACATCGGGATAGTTATGACAATTAGGATCGTTCTGGCTTCTTGGGTTTTATTATCAGGCTCGCTGTGCTCCAGCCCTCCAGAGAGGGACGCGCAGCCCAACAAGACTCGCCGAAGGTAAATTACAGGCCAGGCCCATGCAAAAGTTTGGGCACCCCTGGTCGGAGTCCACGATCTTGAGGTTTTAAGTGCAAACAAGCTCGGCTCCTCTAATGCTGTACAATTTACACAGCTCCTCTTTGATACATGATATTACTTAAGGAATGGATTATTCTTCATAGAATCTTTAATACGAACGGGGCTTATCGTATTTATACATGTCTGATTTAGTAAAGATGTTGATATAATACATTGGGTATGTATTTTATTAAAGACTGACTGATTTGTATAATGCAGGATGTATTTTATATACACATTTGAGATGTATCATTTTCAAAGGAAGCGTGAAGGAAGCCTGAAGCACCAGATCCATCCACCCATCCATCCATCGTTCTCCTGCAGGGTCCTGCGGAGAGCCTGAGGCGCTGTCGGAGCCTGTGAGACCGAACGAGCCGAGCTTTAACGGGAGTCTCACTTGCGTTCCTGGGAGCGATGATGAAAGGGAGTTTCCGAGGAAACGGCGGCCACGGCAGTGCAGGCCGGACCGGACAGATCGACAGCGTTGAACTCTCCCTGATGCTCGGCGGAGTGGGTGGAGCTGGAGCTCAGGTGTGAGACCACAGGAGAAAAGACTGCAACATCTGGCGGCTGATCAGAGAACAGTCACAGCTCCAACACAGGAAATGTACAAAACAGTCCAAAGCGCCGAGCTCAGGCACAAGAATCCCAGGTTAAGGGTCCATCTGGCCTTCAAAGCGGATTTGTTAAAAAACTAAACTCTTTCTCCACACCAAATGTTTTCGATCAACCAAATCTCTTCTGCACACACATCTCCAGCCCCTTCACAGCTCCTCCAGATCTTCATCAAGGTGGATCAGACTTGTGGGTGTGGTTGAGGACACAGTAGGACTTACTGTCTCTACAAACATCAACTTAACTAAACTCCAGGGCTGCTGTTCAGACTGATCTGGGATCCGAGTTTAAAAGTGGCACTACGAAGCCAATATCTCTTCTCAAGAACTCAATAGTCACCCAGATCTGGTAGACACACCCCCTCAAACCTCCAGATCTTCATTATGGTGGAACAGTGTGGTTTAGGACCCAGCAGGGCTTAACTAAACTAATCTCCAGGGCTGCTGTTCAGACTGATCCGGGCTCAGATTCCTCCATTTTTAGACCAAACGTAGCTTCTTAAGGCGAAGTTAAGCTATGCAGCTAATCTTGTTTTCAATAAGTCAATAATCACCCAAATCCTGGGTGTGGATCCTGGCTCTTCACTAAGGTTGATCAGACCTCTGGCTGTGGTTTAGGACACAGTGAGACTTACTGTCAGACATAAACGACTTATAATAAGCTAAATCAGCAGCACTGATCTGGGATCGGTCCTGAATATGGAAGAATCTGATCCCAGATCAGTCTGGACTGCAGCCCTGGGGTTTGTCTGAAGGCTACTTGATGACTGTTGAAGAAGAGAAAGGACAAAGAGGAGATCTATGGTGATGGAGAACATGCAGGTGTGAAAGAGGAAGATGCAGAGGACAGGAAGAAACTGAGACAGACGATACACTCTGGTGAAAGGAGAAGCTGCAATCGTTAATGGAGGGCTAAACCAAGGCCTACAGTGAGGAAAAGAGGAGTCTTTCTCCTGGAACGAAGCGATCCCGTCCAGATGAAGCGAGTCATTGGCCCGAGGGAGGCGGTCAGCAGCCTTTATTACATGAAGAACCCTCAATCACGTTGTTTTCATTAGCTGAGAATGGACCGAGCGTTCGTGGAGACAAACACGGAGATGCCTGACCCCACGGAGCAGCCGGCATCCCCCCTCGTCCGAGTGCACCCCAAACGGAGCACATGGTAATTGTACAACAGATTTTACAAATTGCAGCTCCAGCTGCCTGTGGGAATGCTTTAGTGTGGCATCACAAATGCAGTGTATACACACACACACACACACACACACACACACACAGACACGAGAAACCAGTGGCTTTAAGTATTACCAGACACAGAGCCCCAAAACAATGCGGCTACAACCAGATCCATGTCGCAACCAGAGGCAATGTCATTCAAGGCAAGAGGAACAAACCAGTGAGGTAAATAAACAAACAAATAAACAAACAAACAAGTTAATTAAATCCCCTCATGCAGACAGAAGCTCCTGGTTTGGGTCAGGATGAAAGAACGTGATCGAATCCATTCCTCGCAAAGTCACTTATACCACCAGAGATGCATTATGGGTAGTCGGTGGTGGCAGTGGGACGCTCCTGACGATGACCTGCTGGGAGACCTTGCGTGTGGACGTAACTCTGACACCTGAGCGTCGGTGCTGAGCAAGTTCACCCCTTCACACCCTAATGGGGGTCCTCTTGTAGCAGGGAATGTCCTTCCACACTGTAAACACTGTTCAGGAACACTTTGAGGACCAAAGACTCACCAGATCTTAATCCAAGCATCTGTGGGATGTGCTGGACAAACCAGACATCCATGGAGGTTCCACCTCCCAACTTACAGGATGAAGTTACTGCAGTTTACCTTCTGAGGTCATGCGAGTTCCTACCCAGAGGAATTCCTCCTGGGGGATTCAAGCAAACACGGAATTTGAGAAAATGTTTCTTGCTCTGCTGAACTCTTTATCTGATCGATAATCAGTCTTTCCAGTCCCCAATTTGGGCCTAAACAGGGAGACAGCGGTGCAAGTCGGGGTCACCTTAAATCTCCAAGAACATGCTGCACTCAGCAAGACCTAACGTCGCACGTTTGATAAAATCTGATACAATGATGCACTTACAAGTTCACAATCACACCGAAGCCGTTCTCCAGACCAACGGGCGACATAATCGCCGCTCTATTCAGTGTTTCATTGATTGAAAAATCACTCCTCCTTTCTAGGGAACTGATTGGATGAACGCAGCACCTGCGGGGCCGCTATTTCGCCCAATTATCATCAGCGCAGCCTGAGCAAATGTATGATTTTTCTAATACGGCCTTTAAATATGAGCCTTTCTTGAACCAGATCTGTATCAAAAACAAAAATATCATTAAAGCACAAGTGCCTTTGAAGTCAGGAGTCCGCGCCTTGACTTTCAACCATTTTTCTCAACTCGGATCGAGTTAAAATGCTCAGAATCGCTCCCAATGTTGCCGTTCCCTGCTCAGAATCGTTCCCCCACACACATGAAGTGGTGGAGATGCTGCCTGTTGCTGGAGATGATGCTTTATCAGAGTTTTTGGACTAAAACTGAACCTGTTCATGGTGGAGTGATTGAGTTCAGAATATTTTACCATCAACACCGTCCCGTAGAAACACTTGTGGAGCTTCACTGGGGACATGGAATGCACAGATCTGGGACGTCCAGGTCCATTCACCCACACTGGAATGAAATCTGGTGTGTTTCACACCAAACTCACTCTGAGTGAGGTTGCTTAGTCTAAGAACTTTGGGGAAAAGGGGGTGAAACTGCTCTTTGACCCATAGAAGTGACCCACACTAGTCTGTTCTGGAGTCAAAGTGCAGAATCCGTTCTTTCCGCAGTTTCTCCACACTTTCTCTCTCTCCATTTCCCAGCGCATGTTTCTCATCCCGCAGATGTCACATGGCAGAGACTCTAACCAAAGGAACGAGGCGCAGTCGTAAAGCATTTCCGTCGCTGTATCACTGCGCACAGCCGAAATCGCACACTTTCCTTTTATCCCCCTTTTACTGGAGGACCGGCTTTGTAGAGCTGGAGACGCGACCCTGCCTCGTTTCCACCAAACACGGCCGCTCACCATTAAAGCGCTCCAGCAGGGTTTCTTCAAAGGCGAGGCGCACGTTTTCCTGATTTCACTCACACTCCACCCTCCTCAAGTACTTTCACAGAAGAATAAAAGATTTTTCGCTCTTCAATTTTATGGAACACGTCGCGCATCTGCAGCAGTCCTGGCGGGAAACCAGGCGGTCCATGCGGAGTAGAAGTGATTATCTTCACGTTGACAAAAAGCAGCAGATCGACGTCAGGTGGAAGTGATTTCTTTGCTCGATCGGGCCAGACACGCTCGGTTTTTGAAGTTTGCGTCGCAAGTTTTTAACTAGAGGTTGACGAAGCTGGACCGTAATCTTTAAGATCCCACTGCACTACAGAGGCCCCAAAACTTTATTCATATCTACTATTCTAACAAGGATAAAGGGAAAAAAATCTCACTGATAGTGATGCTGCTCCCAAATGTACAGATATCTGGAAGAGTAAAAGTACAGGGATGTACTGAGAGTGCAAAGTAAAAGTACAGGAATGTACTGAGAGTGTAAAGTAAAAGTACAGGAATGTACTGAGAGTGTAAAGTAAAAGTACAGGAATGTACTGAGAGTGTAAAGTACAGGAATGTACTGAGAGTGTAAAGTAAAAGTACAGGACTGTACTGAGAGTGTAAAGTACAGGAATGTACTGAGAGTGTAAAGTAAAAGTACAGGAATGTACTGAGCGTGTAAAGTAAAAGTACAGGAATGTACTGAGCATGTAAAGTAAAAGTACAGGAGTGTACTGAGAGTGTAAAGTAAAAAGTACAGGAATGTACTGAGAGTGTAAAGTAAAAGTACAGGAATGTACTGAGCGTGTAAAGTAAAAGTACAGGAATGTACTGAGCGTGTAAAGTAAAAGTACAGGAGTGTACTGAGAGTGTAAAGTAAAAGTACAGGAATGTACTGAGAGTGTAGAGTATAAAGTACAGGAATGTACTGAGAGTGTAAAGTAAAAGTACAGGAATGTAGTGAGAGTGTAAAGTAAAAGTACAGGAATGCACTGAGAGTGTAGAGTATAAAGAGGAATGTACTGAGAGTGTAAAGTAAAAGTACAGGAATGTCCTGAGAGTGTAAAGTAAAAGTACAGGAATGTCCTGAGAGTGTAAAGTAAAAAGTACAGGAGTGTACTGAGAGTGTAAAGTAAAAGTACAGGAATGTACTGAGAGTGTAAAGTAAAAGTACAGGAATGTACCAAGAGTGTAAAGTAAAAGTACAGGAGTGTACTGAGAGTGTAAAGTGAGACGTGTCTCCTCTGAAGGACGTCTGGAGCGTCTGTCTGTGCTGAAAGTGAACTGAATCTCACTCCATATTAACAGAATTCAAGACTATTAATAGTATTTGAATTCTACTCAGTAGAACTGTCCTCTCTCTCTCTGGGTGTGTAGGGTGGTCCTCCCTCTCCCCCATCACTCAGTATTACATGGTGCAACACAGCCAGCAGTTACTGTTCTCCTCCAAGTGTGTTGATCTGTATTTAATGTTAGCAGTAGATTGAGAACATGTGCTCGTCTTCACCTCCCAGTGTTGGTAGCGTTGTGTAACAGAGTCCCAGTCAGAGGGTGAGAGAGCCAATGGCAGAAAAGCAGTTTCAGAGTTTTAGAGAATTCCTTAAAGACCACGACACCCACCCTGTCCCTGCCTTCAGCTCTTTCCTCAAACCCCCTGGATGTGAAAGCGGTTGGACCGGCTGTCCCGTTAGATTAAAAGTGTGGACTCTGACCACCCCTCGCTCGCCGGGGGTTTTCACACGGCTTGACCGAGCACTCCTGCCCGGCTGCTACATGTGGAATGAATTTCCTGACGAATGTCAGCCCACCCCTTCGCTCCCTCTCCATGTTCTGTTCTCCCCAGCTCCTCTTTTCTCCTGCAGCTGCCCCGCCGTTCAGGAGTAAAAGCCTACCCTTTAGAAACATCGCCGCTCGCCTTGACTCATCAAGCGCAGAAGCCGTTTGTGTGTCATTTTTTCCAAAACCCTGCACAACATCAGCAGATCTCACCAACAAGCCCCCCTCCCTTCTTCAGCCAAGCCTGGAACTGAATTAGTGAAATCAGATGTTGTGGCGCATGCTTGTGGAGCACACGAGCACCTGCAGATGCTGCTGGATTTGGGTTGGCGGGGGTCGAACTGCATTCGTTAAAGAGATAGTTCGGCTAAAGTTACACATTTTTCCCGCTTATGCGCCAAGCTCGATGGGCCAACACTCGGTGTCTGTAAAAATAGATGAAATTAATACCGCTACACTGCTAATTGGTGTGGAATAAACTTGGCACAAGAGCGGAGGAGCACATTTCATGTTTCGGGAACCCGTGCTAAGCTGACAACCAGTTTAACATCTCAAACAAAGCTGTGGGTTCTTTGCTCCATTTGTGGCTCAATTTTAAGCCTTTAAAGAAGTGCAGAGCATCGAGCAGGAATCTCCAACTTTCACTGCCTCTGTAATCTTCGGTAACGTAACACATGCACGCGGGCTAATTCACGGGGGCACCCTCGCTGTGGATTGGGACAGAGCCTGGGTTTGCTCTGGTAGTGCCCTCTGCCCCGGCACTAGGCAATCAAGGATCCCTGGAGGATCATAAAAGGACCCTGGCTTTACCCGGAGTGTTTCTAGAAAACTATGAGAAGGTCCAGATTGAAGGCTGCGGAGCAACACTTCACTACGATGATCTACTTTAGAGCCTCTGTAGACGTTCCTTCAACTTCGACCCACGTATTCACCATGTTTACCAAAAGGAATCACGGAGAACCCGGACCTTTTTGAAAAAAGTTTAATGTTAAATGTAAACACTGCTTCAAAAGGTGACCTTCAACCCCTGTCCCCAGTTTGTGAGGTCACAAACATCAAAGTACTCACATCTGGCCGTTTAGACGGCAGCAGTTTTTTTTTTATTCGAACCAACTTTTAAATATTTGGCACGACCACCGTTATTCTTCAACACAGCCTGGACTCTCTGAGGCAAGATTTCTTTAAACAGTCCTCAGGAACGGAGCTCTTGGAGGACTTGGAGAGGCGGTTCAAGGTGTTTGCACAGTACAGCATTTTCATTCTTACTATAAATTTAAATTAAACCATAATCCTGAGCATTCATCCAAATTCAGATTCTAACTTTAACCCAAAACCGAAATCTTACTAATCATAATCCTGAGAACCTCTCAGAAGCTAAATCCTAAAACTGCCTCTAACCCCAGAACTTGGACCTCAGATATCCTGTTGAAATTCACCAGTTTGTAAGGAGGTTGAGCACTTGAAGATCAGCAACAGAGTCTATTTCTTTTAAGATGGACTAAGCTGCTGCACCCGTCTTGAAGATACAGGAACCGTTTCCAGATCTAGATTAGTCAATCAGGTCAAATAAATGCTTCTACAAAGGCACACCAGGGAGGAGCTGATTGCAGGAACATCTGAGGTCAGGTTCTGGTGTTAGATGATGGATCTCCAACCCATATGAGAAGAGCTCCAACATACAGATGTTTGGGGTTAAAGGATTTTCAAATGATGCCCTTTGGATGCAGTGCTGCTCCAGTGCATCCCTTTCCATCAATATCTGATTTGGCCTTGGAAAGCATTTAACCTTCAAGATACCCAGTGGAAACGCTAACGAGGAACTGGGCTTGACGTAAATGGTACATGCATGGTCTAGTTTGGAGGTGTACTCGTCCTCACTGGGGCTTTTCCGAACAAGTTCCTGGTGGAGATGAACAAAAACCTAATTAAAATCCAATCATCGCAACAGTTGAGTTGAGGCTCCACACTTTTAGAGCGAGCCTGAGCCAGAATCCTGCTCCTCTTTTCATTTGGACCACACACCCCATTAGGAGCTTCTCCCGACTGTGGCTGGTTTTCTCAGACGCTGTAATGGTCAGCGCACGGGTCCCGCTGAAGAAGTTCTGAAGTAGGGAGACGGTATCTGCAGCTGCTTTCGCTCGCTTTGTTATGGTTGGAGTTCTCAGGCCTGGCATTTCTGCCTGGGTTACTGTCAGTGAGATCTGTCGGCCATTGGCCCCCGTTGCCCCTGACAACAAAGAGTCGTAAACATTAGAGAACCCACCCGCAAAAAAAAAGGAACGGGGGGGGGGACACAAAGGGATTCTTGCGTCTTGCTCTGGTTTCTGTTATGTTCAGCTTTTTATATCTTTTCCATAACCTTGTTTTCGTGTTACGAGAATCTGAAAGGGGAAGAATACAAACTGTGGACGACAGCCCTCTTTGTCGAGGCAGGTTTGGACCCGGCTGAGAGGGGATGGACACACAGGGTGTGTTTATCGATGTTTATTTGCCGAGGAGAGAGCACGTCTTTTGGGCTTCCAGAGATGTTTGGAGGACGTTTCAAAACATTTCAGACATCTGAGAGCATCTGATTTACTGATGTCTCAGTGATGAGTGACCAGAATGTTCTCCTTTTGTTCAGGTCAAATGCAAAGAGCGCCGTCGTCTAGCCGTGCAGACACTCGGCGCACCATCACTGATTAAAAAACGGGTTCTGATGGAAAAACGATCTCCAAACAATGACGGAATGGTCAGCTTTTCGGAGCACGCTCAGACCGACCGTCGCGCTGCTGTGTTAGACTCATCTCTTCTTTATTGCTCACTGCAGATGTTTGAAGGCCAAGCTATTCTTTAGAAAAATATCTTTAAAAAAATGTTCCACTGTGTTCTTTGCACAATGCAATAGAACCAACACTTCTGGCAACAAGAAGAACCAAACATAAAACAATTTTAGGTCATTTCCACCAACCGGGAACGGCGAAGAACTACCGTTCGGAGTTCACTTAGCACTACTTTCCATCTCAGGTGCTTAATCAGATCCTAAAAAGGGGACCGTTCACTCGCATCACTCTGAAAGAGTGGTCTACAGCCGGGTCTTCATCATTTCTTACGTTTCTGCTTCGGTTTTCTCTCCGTCATTAGTGCATCGCCACACAGTAGTCCTCACTTTCTGCCAGGAGAGCAATTACTGCTGTGAGCCCTGGGTAAACACAGAGACCTCATTAATAGGCCTATCTGCAGTGGAGAGAGCAGACTAAACAAATCTATCCAATAAATAAACGCTACTTAAGTTGGCTCCTGGCAAAAGTAGCTCCTTGGGCGCTGCTTGAGGCCTAATCTCCCTTTTGTGATCATTACTGAAGGACCGAAATCGATCCCAGGCCAGCAGTAGTCCACTTAAGTCCACTTTAAATACCCCGACCGCCATATTTCACTTAAAGTCATACTCAGGGATGTATCTAGGCATCGGCAACCAAGGCAATTGCTCAAGGTGGGACCAGCGGGGGGTTAAACCTCATTTCCGGGTCTAAATGGATCCCAAAAGCTCTGCTGCAAATATGCAACACAAGTGCATGAAACAGCGCCCCCTGCATTTATTACAAGAGTCTCAAAAGTACTTTTATTTACTCCGTTTAAAGTAAGGTTTGAAATTTTCAGTTCCACCTTAAATGTGGTGTGTAGTGTGCAGTGCAGATGCAGTTTAACTGAATGGCTTGTGAACTGAAACCTGGGGGAGGATCTCCTGAAATATCTCCTCTCGTCTATGAATTACTGAAAAATATTACATCTAAAAACATTCTTTAGAATCGGAACTCTAAACCGTTCGTCTGTAAAGTTTAAAGAAGGACCGAGAAAGACTGAGGTTCTCACGTAAACGTCACAGGTTTGTTGTCACCTTTATCCTTCAGCGTAGCATCTACAGCTTCCGTCCATCATCCATATCATCTGAAGCCAAAAGCCGAGCAGTTTTTCATGAATTTGGACGTCGAAACGTAATCGGTTTCGTCTGAACCTTAAGCCCTTCTCGAGTCACAGGCTCGTTTTTGTCATTTTCCTTTAAATGTAGCATCTACAACTTTGATCCGTCAGGATTTCTCTGTTATTTGAGGCCTAAAACTAAACATTTGGGGTTACATTTGGTCCTGACTTAATCCGTCTTAAGTCTCAAGTTGTTGTTGAGTCATGAATCACTTAGCCCATGAAAAGGAAGTACTGAAATTTCAAAGTAAACTCAGGTTTGAACCTTTTCCAAGGAATCAGCCCTTCTAATGGTTCTACTAAGAAATTCACAGTCAAACTTTACTGCCCCATGATTACGAGGATCATTCACCCAAAAACCCTTCAGCTCGTTTCACTGTAGAGTTAACGTCGACTGCATCCCGGATTCCCCGTTTTTCTTAGCATGTACAGCGTCGGTCCATCAGGACAGTTTGGTGGAATCCATTTCGTCCGAGTCTCAAGTTCATGTCGAGTCAGAATTGCTGCTGCACAAAAAGACGTGACCCCTGAGCAGCAGATGTGCCGGGCATGGTGGATACCGGGACGCTGCCAACGGTTCCTGCCCAGCATGTTTGTCTGGAGTGTGTTTTTCCTGGAGTCCAGTGTTTATTGTCGGCACTGTTGTCTGGGTCTCTCACCGCTGCAGTCCCCAACACATCCATCAGCGGGCGGCCAAAACCAAGAGCGCCCGGGTCTAAACAAGCTCTACAGGCAGCATCTTCCACCGCCATGACAGCTGCCCGTTTCGCCGGTGGCCACAGACAACAGCAATAAGAGCTTTCTACTGTAAACACGGCGCAGGAAGCGAAGCGCAGACCAGCCACAAGACTTACACTGGGCCGCTATGAAGTGGTGGGAACGTCTGGGAAAGCTCCCTTCCAGAGCAGCTTTTACAAGGCAGTTCTAAGAGGCTCTTTGAGGGCCATTGCTGCGCTCTTGTACTACTTGTTGACAGATTTCTCAAGCAGCGACTCCCGCACACTCACAAACATGCAGAGCGCTAGGGGTGTTAAAATAATCCTTCAGTGTATTCCCAGAGAGAGACAGGACCAGCCCGAGCCGGAGCATCTGCCACCGATTACTGCAGAGTCAGGCCTTCTGTGGCACAACGTGGATCCGAGTAAACGGAAACAGGACAAAAGATTATGGATAGTCTGAAGCACACAGCCAGAACAAACAGATAAACAACAGCAAGAACAACCTGTTTAGTTTTATTTCTCCCTCGCTCTGCTCGATGGCATCCGACGGGAGCTGGACGATCAGCCTGCGGAGGGTCAACTCGCGGCGAGGCTCTGTTGGCATTTCACCACTCATTTCTTAGGAAGCCAGAAACAACAATTTACTGACAAAAAAGAACACGATCCACCAAATCCACAGAGTCGGAAGAGCCGAGCGCTGCCAAACCCGGCTGGACGAGAAGAGCGACGCTTTAACCGCTTCTTTCCTTTCCGACAGCACTATCTGAAACCTCTTCAGCTTCTGTTTCCTAATCAGGGAGAAATTCACAAGAAAACGTGCTGAAACTTTCAGAACGATACTTTGCAGGTCCCAGGAGTAGTTTAGAACAGCACTAATATAAAACATTGGGTGCCAATACTTTTAATAGCACAGCATCTCATCAGAATGCTGTTCGATAACAGCCACAAGGATGGACAGGATTAGGGACCAATATATTAGAACAACTCCGGTTGGATAATTTGAGACAAAGTGAGAGAGGTGAGACACGGCGTGGACGAGACGAGGAGTATTTCAGGAGAAGGATGTTGAAGATGGAGCTGCAGGAAAGAGAGGAAGGGCAAAGAGGAGGTTTCTGGACGTGGCGAGAGAGGACATGCAGGTGCTCTCTAAGCAGCTGCCTGATGAATCTGCAGACCTTGATATTGGGTGTTGATCTCCTTAGGCCACACCCCCTCATTACACGAACACATCATCTGATCTGCTTAAATCCAATCAGCGTTCAAGTTTCTACAGCTTAGAGTTGGAACATATTCAGATACTCGCTCGTCTCACACAGCGTATATCGTATGTCTCAGCTGCTGCTTTGTTTGCTGAGGTCTCCATCACTGCTGTCCAGCGTCCTCTGCTGTCTCTGGAAAGGACAGCTAGAACATGGCGGCTGGGCTTCAGCCTGCTTGAACATCATGTTAAATGAGAAGCGGCATAAAGAAAGGCATGTTTTAGTGACAAGTTCACTTGGACACATTCTCTGCACTTTAGTTTAGAAAAATGAGGTTTTTCCATCCCTCCTTCAAAAGAGCTTTTCATTTAATGGACAGAATGCTGCAAACATTCACTGTTGGACAGACTATAGAAAGGGACCAAATGAAACTTGAGCTGATGTTGGGCTTTAATCATTTCACTCAGCTTCATTCTATTCGTCATTCCCAAACGCTCCTTCCCTCCTGGGAGGTCTTCCATCTATGCTGCCCCACTCTTTCTTTTCTCCTCCCTCGTGTCAGGTAGGCTGATGGTCCTGCCAGAGTGAAGCAGAGAGTGGGGGGTGATGAGAAGGAGATGTTGAGACTTCATCCAGGAAGGCCAACCTGCAGGTCCTAAAGCTCCCTTTCAACACCGAGAGGATTTAGAGTGAGACACAAACAGTGATTTAGGGAGGTTGGAGCTGGGGGCGGCAGAAAGGAGAAGGAGAAAGAGATGGAGAAACCAGGGCACTCGTTTTTCGAGTAGCGCCTTTTCACCTTGCCGGCCTGAGAAGAAAAAGCGATGATGGGTGGGCTGAGAGGAAAGAGATCCAGGGATGAGCGGGAAACTCCCACCACCCATAAATCCTCAGGAGGTAGACACCATTATAGCTGGAGTCCAGTTCACATTGTTTCTCCATGGCTGAGATGATAAGCAGAGTTAAAGTGGGTTCCTGTGGCCTGGAAGTGCATGGTTTGTATTCGGGACGTAGCGTTACGTCCCTCTGGCGTGTCGTTCTATCGCTTCAACAACCAGCATGCATCATAAATCCAGAGGGAATCCCCGTGATGCCACCCAATCCTGGCTGGCACGGAGTTTTAACCTAATATACCAGCTCTGACATTAGTGCTCCATCTTCTTCTTCTTCTTTATCATCTTCTGGCTGCTGAATGTCCCCTCTCACCATGTCCATAAACCTCCTCTTTGTTCTTCCTCTTCTCCTCTTTCCTGGCAGCTCCATCCTCAACATCCTTCTCCTGATATACTCCTCGTCTCTCCTCTGGACACGTCCAAACCAACAGACTCACTTCTCTCACTTCCTCTCCAAACTGTCCAACTTGAGCTGTCCTTTTAATACACTCGTTCCTAATCCTGTGCATCCTCGTGCCTCCCGATGCAAATCTCAGCATTCGACCATTTCGTCTCCATCTCCAACCCGTATAGCACAGCTGGTCTCACTACTGTCTTGTAAAGGGATAACCCAGCCACTAGGGATGCACAAGCCATTGTTTATTTTTGGGCCGGTCCCAAGCCCGGATAAATGGGGAGGGTTACATCAGGAAGGGTGTCCAGCGTAAAACTTTTGCCAAATCAATATGTGGACAATGAAACAGACTTCCATTCTGACCCATCCAACTGATAAAAAAAATGACATGGATGAGTTCCTTTATGAGAAAAGCGGTCAAGCTGACCTAAAATATCTCGTGATTTTAGATTTTCTCTACAGTTATAAAGTGAAAGGGAAAGCAAAGTGACTATTTGTCATTGTGAACACAATGAATCACAACCAATTACATCCTCTGTATTTAACACATACACTGTCCAGCAGGGGGCAGACATATCCAGCACCCAGGGAGCAGTGACTGGGATGGTACCTTGCTCAACCTGAGGAAGGAACCTGAGGGCAACCTACTGGTCTTGTATTCAAACCTGCAGCTTTCTGATCCTGTGGCCTAGTCCCTAACACCAGACCACCTCTGCCCCAACGACATGGACAGTTACTACTTTTTCCAAAAGTTTTTCCCACCTTCAAGATACATCAGCAGTAAGTTGACAGTGTTTCCTAGTTTTTATACTTGAAAATGTGACTGTAGGGACATTGTAGCACTGCTGTAGAGGTGAGACAGCATGGAGAGTCCAGCTGAGATACACTTGATTCAACTAACTTGTTGGGACAGAAACACAAAATTGTCCCTCTAGAAGCAGAGACATGGACCCGGGTTTAAAAGGATTGTCTGATCTTTATCCTATTGAGAATTAAATGAAAGAAATGGGAACAAATATTTTTGAGCTCCAGGTCTGCAAAGTCTCCTAAAGGTTCTAGAAAAAGGGGTTCCACCCACTCAGCGTTCAGCATCAGCAGTAAACGAATCACCTGATCATCTGGAATCATCTGCACCTGTTTCTTCACTGCTTCAGGTCTTAGATACTTCAAGTTAGATACTTTGTTCTGCTTGAAGGTTCAGATGTAACTGTACTGAAAATGAGAGACAAACCTGAGATTGATGGAAATTTTAAATATAAAAAATAGAAACTGCACCCTAAAGCCAGCATGTCTTCTCTCATTATTTAAAGATCATTTCATTTATTTTAGCAGCCAAGGCCTGACACTGGCAACCCCACTTTTTGAGTCTAGATGTACCTTCAAAAGGTCATTGAGGTCCAGTTTGGCACCTTGAATATGTTTGTCCTTGTAGAAAGGGGACAAATGTGTACCTTAACCTAAAGTTCTAAAGCAGAGCTGCTTGGGGTAATAACGAGTCTTCAAAGCATGTATACCTGCAGTGGAATATGGAAGCGCTCCCTTACTAAAGCAGGATACCCTTGAGGAACCCACCCCAGGAGATACCTCATCCTTTATTTCCACAGTGTGCTGGTCATCACAGTGACTCTATACACGCAAGGCTTACAAACGGCTTTACTTTCACTGCATTCCTTTAGAAGACGTCAAATGATGGGAAAGGATGCCCTCAGCTGGTGGCTGAATGACAGTTGCATATCCCGGCAGCTCTCAATGGATCATCAATACATCAACAGCTGCGAGGAAACAGAAAAGAGCCTCTTCCTACCTGGGACATCCACTTTTGATCGATTTTCTCCTGCTTGCGAGGCCAGATTTCTATCCCACCTATTTGCTTTCGCTAATGCACCAGGACATGCTTATGCTTGACTAACTAGAAACAAGGGACTCCACACATCCAGCTCTTTCTATGCACAAGTAGCTGCTGGCAAGCCAACTTCACGCCAATAAGGTTCACGCGGCTTTACGCAAACCCAGATCTGGCTCCGATTGGAAGGACGCATCCTCGTCGGTCATCTGTGCTCCAAAGCCAAGGCCGCTCAGGATCCATTACACGCTACATTTAGCCACTCGTTCACACGGCGGAGCCTCTCCTAAGGCCCAGTGCTGCAGGAGAAAGGCATTAAAAAGAGATACTCGTTAAAGAGTCATTACGGCCGCAACCAGAAGCCTGCTGAACTTTGGAGAAGGAGGAGGGGCACCGGGGGAAAGCGAGAAAGAAAAAGGCCTTGGACTGCACGCAGTGTATGAGCTTCTGTTTTCTGGATACCAAGCGTTGGAGGTCTCGGCAGACAGTGTGGGTGAACGTAGTGCTGTCATTATTTGGACAAAGGGCGGAGATTTTTCTTAACCCTGTTTGGCGTGGGACGCGGCTCTGCTGATGTAACCTGTTGGGCCTGCTGGGTTCCAGAGGCTTCTCTCTGAAGCGGGCCAAGCCGTCATCATTGAAGCTGTCGGCATCGGTGCCGTCATCAATCTCGGGCCAGCTCTGAAGTAAGAGAGCGCTTTAAGCTCCGATGACTTCCTGATGAAGTAGCTCCCATTCGAAAATATGTTCCCGTCCGAGCTCCTCGCGGCGGTGCGAAGCGCCGTGATGAATTGCCTGCTGAACTGCAGACACTTCATGTGCCCACCGGGGACCACGGCCTGGGAAAACACAGCTGCCGAGCACTCGCTCGCCCCGACCGAGAAGGCCGGACCCACACGAACATGCACACTCGCCCCCCTCTGGGGCAAAAACGCCGTTTGATGTGTTTGTCGCCGATCACATGGACTCAGCCTGCAGGGACTTCAGAAGAGAAAGGACATGCTAACATCTCACCCAGAGTTGCAGCTGTTGGGAGACGTGTTTATTTGTTAAACCTTTCTGTCCACCGTCACATGTCCCGGGACGGCGGGTCAAGACGGTAGGATTTTAGCCAACGATGGGCCCCACGCTGGAAAATCAAAAGCAACTTAGAACATTGTTTCAGGGAACATAAAGCACTATACTCTACCCTGGAGCACGTTCTCTGTTCCCCGTTACAGTGTTCTAGTGCTCCAGTGTTGGGAACAGTGATTAGGGACCATCTCTGTTCCCCGTTACAGTGTTCTAGTGCTCCAGTGTTGGGAACAGTGATTAGGGACCATCTCTGCTCCCGGTTACAGTGTTCTAGTGCTCCAGTGTTGGGAACAGTGATTAGGGACCATCTCCTTTCCCTATAACAATGTTCTAGTCTACACATGTGAGGAAAGGGTGATTAAGGTGCCATACCTTTTCTATATTTTCACCACGTCCATAAACCTCCTCTTTGTTCTTCCTCTTCTCTGCCTTCCTGGCAGCTCCATCTTCAACATCCTCCTCCTGATATAATCCTCGTCTCCCCTCTGGACACGTCCAAACCAACGCAGTCTCACTTTGTCTCCAAACTGTCCAACCTGAGCTGTCCCTCTAATATACTCGTTCCTAATCCTGTCCATCCTCGTCCCTCCTGACGCAAACCTCAGCATCTTTATCTCTGACACCTCCAGCTCCGCCACCTGTCTTTTCATCATCGTCTCCAACTCATAACATATCTGGTCTCACTACCGTCTTGTAAAGGGATAACCCAGCCACTAGCGATGCATAAGCATCCATCCGTCAAACTAGCATATCTAGTGATCTATCAAGTGATCAATCAGTTAATCTGTTCATCCACCATTAACCTAATCAACCTTCATTCTGCCTATTTATTCATCTATCCATCCATCAATACATCCATCTGTCTTTGTATCCTTTTATTCATGCATTCATCAGTCTGACTGCCTAATCATGATGATGATTGATGATTAGATCATCCATACATCTATCCATCTTCGCCATTAGCTTGTCTATTAATCCATCAATTTATCCCTCTTCTTTCTATTGATTCATTTGTTTGTACATTATTTTCTCCATCCATCCCCAATTTTGTATTTAATAGCCATCCATCCATCGTGGTATCCTTTCATTCATGCATCAGTCGGTCCATCCATCAGTTTCTCCATCTGTTGAAGTACTCAACGTATCTACTGATCTACTGAATGATCAATCAGTTGATCCATCCATCCATCCATCCATCCATCCATCCATCAAATAAGCAGCTCAGTTGCAGTGAAACGAAAACTTTCATCAGAAAGAATCCACAAACACGGCGTCCACCCCGTCAGCCTCCTTCACCCCATGTCACTTCCCTTTGGGAGCAGGAAGTCATTTTAGCCTGCTTCGTTTACTCACCTGCTCCTGGTTGTTCGTACCCTCCCCTCCCCTCTTCACCGAGGCGGCAAGGCAGTTTGTGTTTGTACAGCTTCCTCTCATCTGAGTAGGCCCACAGGAAGTTGTTACAGCAGAGGAGCACGCCGGAGGGGCAGGGTGGCACCGCGGCCCGGCGCTCCAGGATCTGGGCCGAGGCTGCCAGGCCCGCTCGGGCCCCTCTGACACTCCCATCAGTAATGGCAGAGAAAACAGCGGCTCTGCGGAGAGCAGGGATTAAGCAAACATACACAGAGAGCCTTTGAAGTGAAGCAAGGGCCCAGCGATGAGCAGCTATAAGCGGAGGAGGAAAAATATTATGAAACGTAGAAAAGGGACGAAGAAAAACACGAGGCTATGGACACAGATGAGACTTCAAACCGAAACCGCCAAGGCTACTGGTGATCGCGCTCACTGCCAGTCCCGGTCAAGGCCCTTGATCCCGGAGGGTTTAGCAGACTTACTGGATTTGATCTCATACCTCACAAACTTCCGAACTCAGCCTTTGGAGTTCATAGTCAAATGGAATTCCAGCAGTTATTCAAGTATTCATGGGTTTGGTGTTTGGAATGGAACCGGACGTCCCAAATCTGTGCATTTTCTGTCCCTCAGTGAAGCTCCACGTGTCTCCGAGCGTCTCTACGGGACGGTGATGATGGTTAAACAGTCCTAAATCACTTTTTTTTGTATCCCTCCACCATGAACGGGTTCAGTTTTAGTCCAAAACCTTCTCCAAACTAAAACATCATCTCAGCTTCAGACGTCTGGCTCCAAAAGTCGCCATGAATCGTGATGCAAACCTTTATGAGCGGTAGTGAAGGTTCATGTCTGCTGTCTTATCCTGCTATACAGCCATATGATGCCACGCAACACCTTACATTTACAGCATTTATCAGAGGCTCTTCTCCAGAGTGTCTTCCATGTCCTGATTACAGGGACAGTCCCCCCTGGAGACACTCAGGGTTCAGGGTCTTGCTCAGGGACCGAATGATGGTAGTGCTGGAGGTGGGATTTGAACCTGGAACCTCTTGAGCCATTGGTCCAGAGGCAAGTACCCACCACTAGACCACCGCCACCCTTATTTTTATTATTTTTTTTTTTTTTTAAAGGTTCATGATCTTATAAATCACTTTGAAACTCATTAAACAACCACTGGATGCGGTTCAGCTTCACATTTCTCATCATCTGACACGCATATGTGAAGCGTACGAACTGCAATCGGAGGGAAAAAAAGAACAATGTTTTTGTCTATGGACAGAACAGAAAATAGACACGGTCACAGCCAGGACGCATTTCTGCCGAAGTTCGTGAGTAAAAGACGTGAGCGGTGCCCGACCACAGCGCACCTCCACAACAGGATGTGCATGTGTGTTTGTACATGCGCCCTGACTAATCACAGCATTGTCAGTGATGGATGTTTTGTTTTCTCAGCACGCCGTGTTCATTTTTTCCAAATTCAGATTAGGTGTTGTAATTTCCCGCAGTGCCGTGCGGCGCAGGGGAAAAAACGCAGACGGAAACTTCTACCCTGCTCGGCTTTCGAACCTCGAGAAAGCGTTTATTGGGTTTTGGCTCTCCGGGTAAACACTCTACCTGCGGCAGCTGCCACTGAGCTACTCGCTGTCTGTCGCCGATCCTCTGAGGGAGGTGCGTCTGTAATGTTTTTCAGCTGCCTAATGGCCAACAGGTGGACCCGTTCAGGCCACTCCTGGGCACTCTGGACCACCCCGTGTCCAAACACATCCACAAAGCAATTTCCACCTTTAAAAAAGAGCTCTCTCAACCCGGAGCAGCGGGAGTTTAGTGTTTCGGGACTAATCCCAGACCAGTAGGTTGCCCTGAGGTTCCCTTGAGCAAGGTACGGCCCCCGTCACTGCTCCCCAGTTGCTGGATACGGCTGCCCCCTGCTGCACGGTGTGTGTTAAACACAGAGGACGTGTTCGATGGTGGTTTACCGTGTGCTCTGACGGTCACTTTTACTTTAAAAGATGGACGACCGTGACGCTCGACCTTCATGAAACCAGCCTCCCGAACTAAGTTTGACAAAAGACCACCGTCCCTGCACCTAAAACAGTCATAATTCACTTGTCTAGACCATTTTCCATATGCGTTAGAACTAAACAAGCAGTTTCGCTTGATGCCTTCAAGACCGGTCTCTCCGTTCTGATTGGTCTCCGTTTATTGGACCTCAAGGAAATCCTCGCTGTTGCTTTAATGTGATACTAAACTCGTGGGTCATTATGGCACAATGAAGTCATTTGTGGGCCTTCGAACACAGCGTGGGAATCGAAAAACCTATTCTGGAAAGTGCCAGGAGCATCCACCCCCTTAACGGCAGAATGCTGGACAACAGCGGCAGCCGCAGCCTCGTCCCGTGTTCCAGCACAGCGGAGTTTTTCTGATAGCATCCAACTGTCTGTGAAACGCCTGCTGCTTCCAATCACAACTCATATACTCGCAGGCAAAGTGGAGAGGACAGGGCCTGGTCTGGAGCAGGACCAGCCCAAATACACATCCACTCAATCAGGGGATTGTGTTTGACACGGGCACTGAACCACGAGACAGGGACTCATCAAATGATAACACACACATTCGACCTCCCAAAACGGGCAGTCCTGCACAGAGTGACCAGGAAATGGGCTGAAGTCGAACACGACCCACGTGGATTCAATATCGCATTACAAGCCGAGCCGTGGGCCGAGCCGAGCCCACCGCTATCGGCGTGCGTGGCGGCCTAATTCGGCATTAATGGCAAATAACACGATTCGATGGATTCAATCGCGACCCGCTTGTCGAAAGTCAAGAAGGAGCACTTTGCCATTTGGGGTAATGGTTTCCCAATGTTAAGAATACTTAAGCTTTTTGCAGTGAACACTCACAAACTCAGGGCCAGCACATGGCTTCAATATCCTCTCTCCATATGCCATGCAGGTCTGGTAGGAGAGATACGGTTACTCTGAGGAGCAGTGGCCTCGCTGATTGTGCTTTTACAGCTTCATGAGCTCTCAGATGCACTTCAGATGTGTCTCTGCCCTGCTCTGACACTTCTGAGCGTAGGTTTCTTTCCTTCTTGGCAGCAATCTGGTGGAGAACGCCTTACGACCGCTCCGATTTGGCGCCGCTTGGAGATGGAAATCTAGCTCCAGAGGGTTCTCTCTTGATTTAGGTTGCCCCGTTGTCTTATCTGATTACGTAGACAGAGCCAAACTACTCAGGTACTTCCTTCTGACGTCTCAAACTGAAGGGAAAAAGGTGGAAATAAAACAGCAAAGCATCTGAAGCACTGACTGGAGAGCCCTGGGGGCCTTCTAGGCTTTCAGAGAAGGTCTAAAGACCAGAAAAAGGTTGTGACGCCTGACTTGAACGCTCTTATTTTATTGCTGAGGTTTTGGTCGGAAAGCAAAAAGGTGCTCAAATGTTCAATTGGACAAAGGAATTATTTCCAGTTGGGATCTTTGGAGGAGGCCAAGCAGGTCTAGGGAACCTAGGAAGATCAGTCTCTATTCAGAGTGATCACGTTGCATCACACCCTTAGAGGACCACCCACCTGGATAGCAAAACAAGCCTTCTTCTAGTGGCCACTTTTTCGTTCCAGGAACAAGTCTTCACCATCAGAGTGGCAGCATTATTGACTCCTCCACACTGAAAATAAACTTCTGTAAACTTTCGAAAAACAAAAGATTGCTTTCATATTTGAGTTTTTCTTCAGTTGAGCTTGATCTAAATATTTGTTTGCTTGGAACAGTGGGAAAACGTACCCAGCCGTGATGAAGCTCTGCAGGCTTTTGCTCTACATACCTTCCTGGCTGGAAGGTATGAATTACCTCCGAGTTTCAACAGGTGGGACCATTTTAGAACAAAATTTACTTCTGAAGGCTGCAGAGCCCTCAATGACCGTAGTGTCTGACCAAGTTTAGGCCAGTCGAGTGGGGCAGAGTGTGTACAAGTGTGAAAAAAGTGTGTAAAACTACTAAACACACATAAAATAATGTCTACAAGCTTCAGATCAGGCTTTTACATGCTTCAAAAGTCCTTGTTTAATGGAGTATGTTTGGCTTAAAGCTAACACACATCTAGAAATCCCAAATGGAAGCATGTTTTGATTTTTTTCTTTCTTGTTTTTATTTTTTTTTGCATTGACGGACTGAAATCCTAGCTCTAGCACTGGAAATCAGATTCTGCCTTAAAGCCATTGCTTTCGTACGTCCATAACTTCCCTCCAGCATTACAGTCTTAAAGAAAGAAAAAAAGAAATGGCCCTCGGAAAGCCACAGAATTCCTCCGCCACAAATTACGCAATTACAGAAAGCCATCGAAGGCCACAAACGACTGCGGCCTTCGGGAGACCAAAAAAACGAAATCAAGAGGAACAAATTTCCCCTCATTAGCCGCAGCAGATTGTGGAAGACTGGGAAAGACCTCTCTCCCCTCGTTTCTAAACATTCCCAGCGTTTACACCAACTCGGAGGACGCGCTGAAAAATGTGACAGTTCCCCTCCTGAAGCGCGAGTGCTAAATGAGCGGGAACAGTCTGGCTGATGTAAACAGCCAGGCCCGACGAGTTGGTCAGCAGCAGTAGCACGGCTTTTGTTTTCAATATCGTTGACGCGTGTTATTACATGTCCAAGCTGTTGCAGTGCACTCCGTCTGAACAGTAGCCAGGCGACGCAAGCTTCCAAACCCCTCTCCGTTCTTCCTCCATTTCCAAGAGCTCTGTAACAAGCAGAACTCCAAACCAGACAAATTGAGGGAACACTTTGACTGGAAGCACGTCTACATTAGACGTCCTGCCTGTCCTTTTTTATTGGGGTTGAGTGTCAGTCCTCGCTGAAGGCTTAATAAACCCATTCGCCTTGACTTTCCAGAGCGGAAGGCTCTCAGGCACTTCTGTGCGCGAGGCGAAATCTGCGATAGGGTTATCGGGGATTTACCTTCTGCTCTGGAAGAACGTTAAGCACGAGGTCAGCCATGCAACCAACGCTTTCCAGTGGGTGCAACTCTGCAAGGCATGGTTGCTCTTGGGGTAAACCAGAAGCAGGCCAGGCGGCTTGATTGCCGCGTCTGAGAGGTTCGACTTAAACACTCCGAGCACTTTGTGTGGTGGGAAACGGGCAGCTGAAATATCACCCCATCTCAAAGGAGCCTGCAAGCAATTAAAATATGGCTATTTTTTAATTTTGCAATTACCGTGATTGTATTTTTCTAAGGCCGCGAAATTGCAATTACCTAGAATAACGCCACGACGGTCTTCGTGGAGTTATGTATGCCCCCCCCCCCACTTCCACCCCTCCCCAGCTTGCTTTCTCTGGTTCTCTGAGGCAGTGGAGCACATTGTTTCCTTACTCGCTGCCAAGAAAATGAGGAACATTTGTGCTGAGAAGTGGAGAGCCTTGTAATGGGATGGAAGCTTGAATGGTAAGCCAAGCCGAATATTCATCTTAACAGATTCATTTTCACGCATACGTTCCCCCTCACTAATGCTTTATGGAAATGAAAACAGCAACGAGCGCCCCTTCAGCCAGATGAGAAACTTTGCGGCAGCAGAATCTCAATTAATTTACACACACGAACTCACGGTGTACATAAACAAAATTACTCTTGCTAATGGTCTTTCCACTTGGAGCTATGGTAAACCATGTCTTTGGAGTCTCGCTTCTTGGTTACATGTAATTCATGGCGCTTTTGGTCCGAGGTGGCGGAGGCTTTGATCTATAGCGTCTCGGGTCTCCGAGCTGCGTAATTGAGACAATGCTGGGTTTTGTGTTCCTGGATTCTTTCACACGACACTGTGAGCTAAAGCTGGAATGAGCAGGTCTACCTGAGACCACTGTTTGGGTTTAATGGGACAAAGAAGCAAAGAAGAAAACACCATGGAAGGGAAATAGGATGTACTTTGCCTGTCATTCATGTCTTAAACAGGGCTCTGAAAGTCATTACGGGTAACGGTGTCCTCGTGATTATGGACTAGGCCTGAGTGTCATTTCAAGCTGCAGACCAGTAACCCTGAGCCAACCCTTCTCTTCTTAACCTAAGTGTTTACCCCTTTAAGATTTTAGCACAGGCTGATAGCAGAAAGGATCACTGCAGGGTTCGTTCCCTGCTGGGGTAGAACTTCAATAATAATAATAATAATAATCAAGTCACAAAAATTTACATTTACAGCATTTAGCAGACCACAGCGACTTGCAACCATGACTCCATCTTGGCATTAAAATACTTGCTCAGGTATGGAGAAGAATGGTGAAAGTCCTGGCGGTGGGATGTGAACCTGCGACCTCTTGTTCCACAGATGGGTGCTAGACCTCCACCACAGAGTGCTTCTGCAGATTGCATGAATGTAAATAATGAACCTTTTGTGTACATTGTGAAGGTTAGGGGTAAGGCAGGACCCTCTGGGATCACACCCCTTCCTCTCTGGTGGTTCCATGACGTACGACTGTATAGCCAACACCCACCTGCGAAGCAATCGTAGGCCATGCTGTTTGGGCATTAGGCCCATGTTTAAACAGATTCCTCTAAAACATCAGTGAAATTTCAGCCCTGATGAGTAGCTACAGCAGCGAGCCATATGGCTTCTGTCTGTCCTACACCTTCGGATGGATGGCCCTCACTTTCTCTCACACTTCGGACGTAAGGGTACTAATGGCTGGGCAGACGCATTTAGCCTTGATGTGCTTTCCTAGCCTCCCACACATCCCCTCTCCGAAGACTGGCTTCTTATCGAGTTTCACGGCAGGCACTTCAAACATTGTATATTTGCAGTGCGGAGAGGAATCGCCTTCAGCCTCTCGGTTCAGAGTGCAGGGTCAGGCCACTTTAGTTATGTTTAGATGAGATTCTGGCCCAGCTTGACGAATTAGCCGGGCTCAGCGATGGCCATCTTGGGGCAGCCGTAAGAGGCGATACAGTCCGGCTTAGGCTGTCTGAATCCCCTTTTCCATAACCGTGTTCTTCCTATCTTATCGGTTCCAAAACACAAACGAGCTCAGGCGTTCTGGCATAGGCCGTTGATCATCATGCACTCATGATGTCTCATCCCCGCTGAGGAGAGGCTTTTATTTGCGCAATGTATCAGGGCTAGAATGAGTCACCCAAGCGAGAGAGGCTGATGGAAGGGCTCCCCGGCTGGCTGTCATTGCGGAGGGATGGAAAAGTAGAATTCCACCGCTGAGCCATGGCCTGTCAGATCATTTTCAGGAGCCACGGTGATGGGTTCACCCAGAGAATCACGGGGGATCGTTCGCCTCAGTTCGCCTTTCAGCTCCTCGATGAAGGCCCACACCGGCGGACTCTTAACTCCGAGCACAATGCTGCTTTATTCCGGGCTGCCTCGAAAAGCAGAGCAAAGAAACGGCATTTATCACTTTTATCTGTGCAGCGGAGGAAGCGCAGAGCTTGGCAAAGTGAAAGGTCAAGAGTTCTGCCATGCATCCTGACAGCTATTGTGGATTCTCGACGGGTCCCCCGTGCTTTGGCTTGGAGATAATGTACCTGACAGAGAAGCTTTCATGTCAAAGGCAATCCCTCCAGAGCTTCTCGATCACAGTAAAGATCTTTCTTTTGTTCACAGAAACAGAAAAAGTGCATAAAACATCTCGTGTACTCCGAGTGGGTCTTCACGCTTTCCGCAGGTCGTAAATCTACACTTTGGTGAAAAAGCAAACCCTCTTTGGATGGGTGAACCTTCAGTGATCAGGTCCAGAGCCTCTTGGCCAGTTTATTGACAAAGCAGTAAAGGAGGCGCTCACGATGACATTTTGGTAACTTGATCCGGATCTTCATTTGCAATCATTTTTGGATACAATTCCCAGCATATTCCCACTGGAGTCTAAAGATTTCGTGCTAATCCATCTGCATTTGCAGGACAGCGCATTGCTACAATACTGACGTCTCAGACCCAGACCGATTCGACAGGTACATTTACGGCATTTAGCAGACGCTCTTATCAAGAGTGACTTACATGTCCTGATTACAGGGACAGTCCCCCCTGGAGACACTCAGGGTTAAGGGTCTTGCTCAGGGACCCAGTGGTGGTAGTGCCAGAGGTGGGATTCGAACCGGGGACCTCTTGATCCAGAGGTACCCTACCACTAGACCACCAGCACCCGGGTAGAGGGTTGGCTCGGGCAAGCCGCCCACTCGCTATTCTCCAGCTTACCCTCCGTTTACACCACCATCGTCCATGTGCTACATTATCCATAACAGTGGAAAAAGTCGTCAAAGTGACTTTCCTTATTTATTATTTATTTATTCCCTCTATCGAAACATTTACAAAACACTCAGCAACAAGCACTTTATTATTTCGGTTGCCATGTCAACATCAATAGGTCCACTCACAGTTTCCTCCCTTTCACTTAAAACCCCCCTCGTGGAGTTAGTGTGGAGAAAATGATGGGCTGTATCAAAAATGTTACTTTTATGTGCCTTTTATAATACAAGTTCTCCAACATTTTCACACTGTCCACTGTAGGTGCAACCAAATGTCCCTTTAAATGAAGCAGAACACATTAAATTTATCTGTAAACCTTGGTCAAATACTCTTTCAGACTTTCAGAATAATGTGTGTATTATATAGAGCACCAGTGCTCCCTGCGCTGAAAGATTTTGCAGAGCTCCATTTTCATTCTCGGGTCATTATTACAGGGTGAATGTTCCTGGACTGGTCAAACCTAGGGGACAATCTAGCATCTCCTGATGTCCATCTAACTGGAGTTCCCATAGGAAATACAACACAAACAGGCATGGTGAGAACATACTCACTCCACCAACTGGGCACCCTCAGCAACACCTTCACGCTGTACCAACCCCCCCACCCCTGATTCTTAGCATTTGAGAAAAACAGAAGAGGAAGCATCCAGCTAAACCCTAACAGGCTTAAGATGAAGGTAATGGCCCTGGCCTCATGACATCATCTTGGTTGAGGCTTAAAAAGCTACAGTGTCAGAACGAGTGCACCTTGGTGTGGTCTGCAGCTGGTGACCTTAACAGCCAGCATTGGAGGAGCGGAAGATATCAAACATAACACACTGTCCAGGCTCTAAACAGCTGCCTGATTAAGCTCCACATTTCACCTTCTTGTTCACGTTATTGCACGTGTTTCATATCTTCGCGATGTGTAATAGAGTTCGGGTGCCATAGAGAGGACAAAATGCTACCACTCGCGTTACTGAAGAAGGATCCTTGAGCTATAATTTGAATGTCCTTCCTGGACATTTTCAGCTGGATAAGAGCGCCTGCTCAATGAAAGAAGAAGGTGTAGGCCCTGTCCCAAAAGAATGCCCTAAAGCCTAAGATCTTCAGAGTGTGTCAAAAACCTGCAAATGTGGAGAGCAAGGTACCTCAGGGGCGCTGGGTATCAGTGGGGTCAACATGCTGGCACAGTCGTTGCATTGGACCTAGCAATTTAGTCAAAGTCTATATTTCTCCTTCCTTCTAAAAGACAATTCGCTTATTGTCTCATGCGACCCAGGCCATTCAGACTGAAGGTGTGACCCACGGGCACAGTAAACCTGACGGTGTATTAAAACGATTGCTTCTACCCCCTACTGACACTTTCCCCAGGTTTAGTTCCTTTGCTGTTTCATCGGTCACCACCGAACCCCTTCCCAATAGGTTGCCCTGAGGCACCCTTGAGCAAGGTGCCGTCCCTGTCACTGCTCCCCGGGCGCTTTCAATAGCTGCCCACTGCTGCACGGTTTTTGTGTGCATGGGTTAAATGCAGAGGTCCAATTTCGTTGTGGTTCACTGTCTGCTGTGACCTCGCAATGACAAGGGTTGGACCACCTGGACATACAGAGAAGATAACTGCCCCAGAGCCAAAAGAAGATACCCTCAATCCACAGCTTACGCTGTTCTAGCAAGTCTTTGAGTAGCTCCAGCAACCACATCATACCACGCACCGCCGAGCCCTCCGATCTGGCCTCCAGTCAGAAATCCTCACTCCGAGATCAGAGATGACCTCTTGACCCGACGTTACCATCTCGGAGCGGCCCGACCTCTTCATGGTCTCTGTACCTCTAATCACCGCAGCAGGGAAAATCATTACAGCTATGAAACGTCTGTAATTGTGTGCGCCCACTTAAGCCACGCTACACGGAGGGATGTGTAGGAGAATGGAATGTGGCGCAATTGCGGCGTTCAGAGCGCTCGCCCAATTTCGTCTTGGTTAAACGCTATCGGAGCCATTACTCTCTGTCTGTTTACACTCCGTTCCTCGTAGATTAGAGTCCAGCAGTGATCCATCATCGCGCCATGCCTCACGACGGCGTATGTTTGGTAACGTTCATTTGGCTGAGCGCATGGCATACAGTGTTTGGGCCCAGCAACCCCAGGGCCCGGGAATATATTTCAAAGGGAGTTATGCCCCCGATAACAACCCTCTGTCATGTTATACGGAAAGCTAAATAGAGCAGCTGATGCACAGGCGTACGAATTCTGTTGTTTTAACAGTATGCAGGACCTCTGTGTTTTCAGAACAAACATCTCTCCATCTTCACAGGTTCCCAAGCTATTTAGGTGGAGGGCGGGGAGGGTTAAGGAAAACAAGAAACATCAAATGCCTTTTTCTAGTGTTTGTTCAAATGCTATTTCTCTTAGTTGTGCTGGGCTACCCTCAGAAACGCTGAGTGCTTCAGGAGGACTTTCCAGAGCCCGGTCAGCCTTCCAGAACCTCAAAACATGACGTTCCAATTGATCCTCTTGTTCCTTAAACAAACATGGTTCATTAGCTCAGCCCCGTCTCCAAAAGGCTCGACAACATCAGCGAGGACTGACCGATCCCTTACGCCGTTTCCATCCTTTTCCAGACAGGTTGCCTCAGCGATGGTTGCGACGGGATGCCACATGTTTGCCACCCCCGGAAACAGCAACTGCTTGAGCAATGTTGGAAAGAGTCACAGATTGAGTGTGTGTGTGCGCGAGAGAGAGAGAGAGAGAGAGCTGCTCTGGACACTAAAAAGGCTCGGGTTTGGGCCAGAGCAACATCTGCCTCAGATCAAAGCCGGATCCCCGGCCTCCTCCCCCTCCTCGGAGCATCAGCTCCAGCGAGACCGTTCTGTTGCCGACTGCGAGATGGACATACGGTAAATGTTTTTCAAACCCTGCTGCATTCGTGCAGTGGGGTTCGATAACAGCAATGCCTGTTTGTGTGGAGGCAGGAAGGGAAGAAAGAGAGAAACAAAGCTCGCTCTCAGATCAGGGAGGCTCGGCCTCCTAAGCAGGTGTACGCTGGGGAGCCGTGGGCGGATGGTCTCCATTTGAAACGTTTACAGGCCAGATTCACAGGCGAAACCAAAGCTGATTAGTGTCGGATACACATCCCCAGTCGGGCTTGGAGTGTCCGGCCTCATCACATCCTGAACATCCTCCCACTTTCGTGTTTAGAGGGCTTTCTTTTCCCCTTCAAAAGGTTGAGATTAGGTCATTTCCATAGGATGTAATGTCGAAGTTTTAATATTTTGCATTCCTGGAAAGCAGGTCTAGAGGACATGGTGATGAAGGGTCACGGCTGATCCAGGCTTTTTTTAGGCTGGGCCCAGTCCTGATCCCATGGTCCACAACTTCCAGCACTCTTCATGACTTAAAAATGAAAATGTCACAGTCCAAGATAGATGATGATGCATGCAAGTCAGACTTTTGGGAAATCATGGCCATGACTGCAGCATTTTTTTGTTTTTCTTTTGCTGCTTTGCCCATAGGAGAGCCATATTTCCTGCAAATTAACTGGTAGCCTAGCCTTCCACTGAGTCTGATATTGATATTCCAGCATTGGTCCAGATATCAGCAGGTACTCCAACAGAACCCTCAGTAAGATATCGTAATAAACAATGGAAGTAGTCTTGAAAATCTGACCCGGCCTGTCTTATCAGGTCCTCCTTTAAGCTGTGAAATCAAAGGTTTACCCCTGTTTGGGTACATTTATTTGAAAATGATGACTTTCACCCTTTTATGTACTGTTGAGGAACAGTTCTCCAGGGTTCTCACAGGAAAAAAAGTTTTCACATCCGAGTTAATCCTCCATCACCTTCCCACCTCCGGACCGTCTCAGACTAAATGGACACAAACACAGTAAAGACGTCCCTCTGAGTGTCCATCGGTGCAGGACAGAGTGAAGGAGAGTGAGAGAGAGGACAGGGAGAGTGGACGGTGGAGTTCAGGGTGTGTGGAGTGTGTGTCCGTGATGGAGAACTAGTAGAGACGGTGATGAAAGTGAAGCGGTGAAGTTCATGTGGATTATTTTCAGTAGATTGTTTTTATTGGAGTTGAAGTTCGAGGCTTTAATAGTCTTTAATTCTATTAATATGGAGTGAGATTCAGTTCACTTTCAGCACAGACAGACACTCCAGACGTCCTTCAGAGGAGACACGTCTCACTCTACACTCTCAGTACACTCCTGTACTTTTACTTTACACTCTCACTACACTCCTGTACTTTTACTTTACACTCTCAGTACACTCCTGTACTTTTACTCTACACTCTCAGTACACTCCTGTACTTTTACTCTACACTCTCAGTACATTCCTGTACTTTTTATACACGGAGTACATTCCTGTACCTTTTGCACTTGAACTGACCCTTTACCAGTTTATTATTTTGTATTTTTTTTAACTTTTGCCACCTCACAGGATACATTTTCCTGGGATACTTTGGAGCACTGAAGAGTGGTAGAAGATTAAATCCTATTCTATCACTGAAGTACTTTATAATGTCCATTTCTCTATATAATAAGCAGTATATAATAAGCAGGGGACACGAAGCCAGCACTCTGAAAACAGCGGGCTTGCTAAGTGTAATTCATTTTCCACCTCAGAGGCAGGGGAAAATGTGGAAATTGTGATCCAGGCTGATAATCCAGGGTGGTAATGGGGAAAGTGGGCCGATAGGAATCGCTGCATGGCTTCGCCATTAGAATTTTACACGCTGCCGTGTGCATTGTTCGTTCATTGAGAACAACTGCGTATACGAGCGTGACTAATCGGGAAATTTCTCAAAACTGCAACTGTGGTGGACTGGGAGCCGAGGGCAGCGCGGCGACGGTCGCCAGAGCCGTTCATGGTACATTTTCATCAAGTAAAGATTAGAGGCAGGGGTCACGACAGACTCCACGCTGAAATTATTGTGAAATACGGGGATTGTTGATGCGAGCTGAAGGCTGAAAAAAAAGCAGGGACCACACAGAAGGGGCCTCAGGAGTCCTGCGTCCTCTTGCTGTGGGGAAGGCTGGAAGCAACATTTGTTGCCGGCACCTCCCTGTAACTTTATCTGAATTATTTCTGACTCAGAGCTGTGCTGGAATGAGTCGAGCGCAGAGGACACTTTCACTCCAGGCCGCATTAGTGCGAGTAGACGAGATGCTTTATTATGATCTGAAAAAGTTATAGTTGGGTGTACGTTCCTGTCTAGACGGTCATCCTTCACGTTTGACACTTTTTTGTCGTTTGTTGACATCGAATCCACTGGAAAAGGATTTGAGGCACAGATTGTGCAGAATTCTGAGCCTCTAATGGGCCTTCCTCACACCAGAAACCGAGAAGTGCCAAAGCCGCCAACACAGAGACGCCTCATCATTGGAAATAACCAAACCCGACCCAGAACCCTGCAGATTGAGGCCTCCACCACCAAATCAGGCTGTTTGGGTCACTACCATCTGATTAGCCAAAATACAGAAACCGAAATGCTGGACAGACGTTTTTTAGTTTGGGTCGGTGCTACTGGAAAAGCACCACTAAAATTATAATGTCCCATAAGCAATCACATCAGCCCCTGTTTGGGTTTTACAGCACCGTCCCTGCGTACGCTGACCCAACACAGCAGGCAACAAAAGCAACCCAGGCTTAAAGAGGACCAGCGTGGTGAGACTCGGGTACGGCTCAGTTCCTGGTACCAGTGGAAAAGACCTATAAAATGTAATAAAATTAGCTTATAAAGCCATATTTCTAAAACCATAAATTGAGAACTACCATTTTTTCTGATAAAATGCATTTATTGAAACTAAACAGAAATGTGTTTTCAATCAGTTCACACCCACTGATGTCTGCATTTGCCAACAGGCTTAGCTCCGCCCACTCAACCTCTCCATTATGAAAAACTCTTTAATTCTAACAGGCTGCAGGTCACGGCTAGGCTGCAGTTTAACGTCTCCAATCCACCTTTGGACTGCTGGAGGAGACTGGAACTTCCAGAGGAAACCGACACAAGCACTGGGAAAATGTGTCCACTTCACATCCAGACTGGGAATGGAACCCACAACCTTCCCACGTTCCACCATGCCTGAATTGTAAAAAAGAATTCCAGGCTTTTCACCAACCATCAAATAGTTCTTCAGAGGAAATCAATTCCTTCATATTCAGGGTTCTTTGTAAAAACTTCCCTAAAGAACCCCGGAGGAACCCTTGAAGTATTGAAGGTATAGATGCAAGTAAGTGAAATGTATTTATATCTACGTCCAGTACACATGGCAGAACTGACACGGCGGCTGACTCTGGACTCTACTGAGAATCAAGTCCACTCACAGGAGCGTGTTAAAAAACTGGAGGCTGATGTTTGGAAGTTGAGTTTAAGCAGAAGAGTCAGAAACACTGATCTGTAATAAGATAAAAGCAAGAACAAGCATGTCTGTCTCATCAAAGCTGAGGGACTGAAGAAGGATCTTCGTGAAAGAGGCCCTGGTTCACCCCGATCCGGAGTTACATCATTCCATCTCGGGCCAACCTTGCCGTTTGTCTGCCGTCGCCTCGAACTCAGAATAATGAGGCTGGAAAAGAGCGAAGAGCAATTAGCCAAACAAACAGAATTAATCTCCATTCCGCAGCCTTGAGAGGGGCACAAAGTGGGTTGTTTCTGGAATAAAATGCCACCAAACTTCTCAGTTTGGCCGAGCGACCTGGGGACGGCGGTGTTATTCCGAGCGCAGGGCCACCATTTGCAGTGATTGATGACGATACGGCTTTTGCGAACTGTGTGCTTTGTTTACCGTGCCTGCAGTCTGCATGGTGATGGACGTGGGAGTTATTTTTGTACGCGCTAATGGCCGGGCTCGCCGTGGCCGTGTTTCCAGCCTCCTCCGTGCAAGGCCGAGGACTCGTGAGGTTAAACTTGTAGGACGGCAGCCTCCCCCCCCTCTGAACCGCTGAGCGTATTCACCTTGTCGAACGGTTGTTTTCTTTGGAGCCCAAGGCTGCGTTCATTTTCCGCAGATGAATGCACATGTGCACTTCGCACGGTTGCTTCGGCCAAGCGTTTGGAAGAATTAACAAGCCAGTCTTACGGACCTGAACGTGAAACTCAGTGGCCCCGAGGCTCTGCTCTTTGTCCTGCTGCACTGTCCAGCCATTCATGTCAAGCTTCTTGTTTGAAGGGGGGGGTCCCGGGCCCTTCGTTTGAAGGATGATGAATCCGTTTTTATCCAATAATTCAATTTCCTAGAGCCGTTTCCTGGAAACCTGACCGGGTTCAGGTGGTGTTGAGCCGTTTTCCTCACTTGTCACCACCGCCATTACCATCATGTGTTCCCACCCTCCCTCTCATAAAGCTGTGGAAGGATCGGAAGGTCAGTGGGGGAGAAAGAATAACATAATGCAGTCGGCCACTCGCCGTAACAGCCTCTGGATCTGGACATCTCTAATCAGCTCAAATGAAAAGGGTCGTCCTGGAGGGGTACGGGGATTTAGGAAAGCTCCTCCAAATTCCTTGTACAGCACGCCCTCCTTGCAGCTGCTTAAGAAACGCTGGGCCAAACGTGAGCAGAAACCACGGCTCACGCGAAACTCAAGGTTCTGCATTTATTTCAAAGCGCTGAACCAGAAAAGAAGGCATGGACCAAACAAGGTCTCTGCTTTGTAGCAATAAATGACATCAGTTTTCCTGTTTTCATTCCAATCTGTCAAAATATCTTTACCGTGACCTCTGCAGCAACCCTTCTTCTAGGCATGTACATTGATCAGCCATAACAACCCGCTGAATACTGCTGCCTAACCATGTTGTAGACCACAAGACCTCTGAAAGTCTGATTTCTGCAGCACGATGTGAGCAGTATATCCAGAGAGGACTGGGGATTGGATGAATTTTTCTATAGAGGCTCATTTGGACAGTCTCCCTGGAGCTCAACAACTATCAGGACAGTCTCAGGAACCCAATGGTGGTTGAGCTGAACACAAGACGAGAACCTGGTCCATAGGCAAGAATCCTGCCACCAGACCACAACCACTCCCACCCAATCCCAAAATCACTACGTCCATCCTGCCGAAGGATGAGGTACCCTGAGGTACCCTTGAGCAAGGTACCGTTCCCATCACTGCTCCACAGACGCTTTCAATAGCTGCCTACTGCTGCATGGTGTTTGAGTGCATGGGTTAAATGCAGAGGTCCAATTTCGTTCACTGTGTGCTGTGCTGTGACCTCGTAATGACATGGGTTGTCACTTTCACGTGTCGTCTTTCAAGGAACAATGCGAATGGGTGAATTTTCATTTTGCACATTCATGTACTGTAAGCGCTCCTCTCACTTAATTGGTTCTGAACCAATAGGGTAGTGGTGGTCTAGTGGTAGGGTACTTGCCTACAGACCTAGGAATCAAGACCCTTAACCCTGAGTGTCTCCAGGGGCACTGTCCCTGTAATCAGGAACTGGAAGTTGCTCTGGAGAAGAACGTCTGATAAATGACACTGACGTAAATGAACCAGAAGAGCTGGAACCAAAATTTGTTCCACCAAACTGTTAGTGGGCATGACCTTCCGCCGCTGATGAACCATAATTACAGCTGTTCTACCCTTATTCGGAAATGTGGGCTGGTTCGCCATTGGTGGAATAGGGCTATTACATATCTAGAAGCAACCAAAAGCAGGTTTCTTCCAAATGACACTTTATACCATTTTTACTTACTGCCATAGCGGTGAGGTACATAAAACTTTCCCAGTAGAAGCCTTTCTTTTAAGCAGGACTGCAGACTTCATTGACCATGAAAAATTATTCGACCAATTACTTTTGGCCACTCATCACAAACAGGCCAGATTTGAAGTGGTGAAGATGATCATTCTGTCCATTTCATCTACTTCGGGGAGCGTCCACAGCGATCAGCAGCGTCACGGGCAGTGAACACCTCAAAAGCTCCACAGCAACGAGAAAACGGCCTTCAAATAAGCAGCCTAGACAAACACTGCCAGTTTGGTTTGAGCCGTGTGAAGGAAAATCCTGCCGTGAGGGTCTGAGGTAAATTTTACTGCCCTGTATCGCGCCGTCAATTACATAATCCCACCGCAGAAACCACCAGGCTTCACTCTCCTCACTTCTTCGCAGCTTTGCTAATGCTGTTTTCTTTGAAAGGGACCAGGCTCTGGTCAGAGGGCAGTCATAAAAATGAACACCGCGGTCACATTTAATCAATTAGAGCTAATAAAAAGCAGCGAGCTGGGCCCGTCCCGGGGTTCTGGGGTTAAAAGAAGCCCCGAACCAGCAGGAAAACCCCAAGCCTCGCAGCCTGCCAGCTTTAGGGGCAGATTACAGGAGGATTGGTTACTCCTTGGCTTCGGTTCTCCTTTTCATCAACAGAACCTGTCAATTCGCTCCCTCGCTCGCTCTCCAGCTAGAGTTTCCATTCGCTAATCTGACGTGTCACCATGGAGATCCCCTGCCTATACAACACTCTCCCCCGCCCCCGCCCCCAGCTCACTCACCGGCTATGTGCAATAACGTGGGAGTCAAAACCAGCGGCCGGCGTCAACGGTCAGGACTAGTCCTTTAGTTCGGGTGGAAATGCCGAAGCTTGGTTAAAGACAAGAAAACGCATCTCTGCGCGGGTACCGATACCGTCCGCTAGTGACTCTGTGGGATTTCTTATGCTATGTTAATGTGTTAATAATAAGCGTTGCATTTACAGTACGACTGCATTTATACTAGACCAAGCAACCCGCAAGAAATACACAAATTTATTTAACAATATAATTAATTATACATCGGGGGGGTGCCGCCCTGAGGCTCTTCAATTACTGATATCTAGAACAGCTTGAATGAAAAGAACTGTTTCGCAATTCGCCGTTCCAGCCTGCCTGACTCACACTGTTCATTTCTTTAACACACGGATTCTATTCAAAATAGACTCGGGCTCAACAGTCAGTAATGTATCTAGAACAGAGTGAAATCTGCTACACTACAGCATCTAGAACCTCCTACACCAGGGCTCTAGAGTCAGTGACCTCTAGAAATGACTGAATGGCCTTTTCCACCTACAGAACGGTCTTCGCTCAAGCTTAAGCACCAAATCTGGAACGTTTTGGCAAAAAAAAAAAGGTCCTGAATCTGAAAAGCCGGAACCAAACATTGTTGGTTCTTCCACGTAAAACCGTGACCGCAGTAGGACAGTAGGCGTCCTACTATGTAGACGCTCCTCTACACCAATGATCCTTAATTATAGCTGCTCTGCGTGAAATGTGGGCAGGTATAATAAAAGAGTCAAGAACCCTGTATGTGGAATATATGACACATCTAGAACCACCTGAAACCAGGTTTGAGAACGGACAGCCAATTTAGACACCATTGCTTCCATTTTACTTATCTGAAGCAGCAAAAAAGAAATAAAAAGGATAAAGTAAACGTGCCATAACTTGTGCAAAGGATTAATTTTTTTGCTAAACGTTAAATTTGGCTGCTGATCAGGAACCCCGGAGTGAATTGTGGACTTGTTTTGCCTTTCCTCCGAGCAGGGGTGCGCAGACTCCTGCGTATGATTGTATACGTTGCGAGGATGCGGCGCGAGGCTGTGTTTGGGCGGGTCGGATGCTGTATTTGTAATATTTCAGGTGCAGTTTGTGCACGTGGTGGGGCGAGCGTGGCGTCCCGTTAAACAGGAAATTCTGCCGCATGCCTCTGTACCTGATGCAGATACACAGTCGCACACCCGCCTGGTGGTTCCACCTCGGGCCCGCCTGCCGGTTGTTATGAAGGATGGTTCTGGGGCTGCGATGTTTGCATGATGATTTCATCCTCACACGGGGGATGAATTTTTTTTTGGGGGGTGTTTAGTCACATTTCACCCGGTGTTTGCGAAAGTGACTGGCAGAATAATGTGCGACGCAACGTTTGCAAAACAAATACGTAAGACATGGCAAGAGCCTCATGGCTTCCATGTGTCCTCTGAAGGAGATGTTTAGCTCAGCTCCACACGTTGCAGAAACATCCACTCTCCTGCTTCCTGTCTGCGATGTGAGCCAGGTGCTGCTCCGTATCCATCACAACACAAACCATCACTTCTGCCCGGCTGCTTTTTCATCTCCTTTTTCCTTTTATCTCTCCATCGTTTGTTGTCAAGAGGTTGTGGGATCCAACCTGAAGACTACTTGAAAGAAGGAAAGGAGCTGGTCTAAGAGAGTTGAGGCTGTACTCAAGAATAACGGTGGTGGTGGTGGTGAATACTGACTGACTTAAAGCTGGTTAGAATGAAACTCTGTGTTTAGACTGGAGTTACGTGTGTTTGTACACAAATAACTGAACTACTGTCTCACCTTCACACAGGACAGAGAGACGGGGGGGGGATGAAGACTTCTGCACAGGTTTGTATGTGTATAAAAAGCACAAAGGTTCAGTTTAGGGTAACGTGTGTAAAGGTTCAGTTTAGGGTAAAAGGTGTAAATAAGTGTTTAGTTTGGTGTAAAGTGTGTAAATAGAGTGTAAAAGTGTAGTTTATTATAACATGCAAATAACGAGTGTAAAGGTTTAGTTTGGTGTAAAGTGGGTAGCGTGTAACAGGTTAGTGTGTAAATAAGGTCTTGTTTATTGTAAACATGTGTAAATAAAGAGTGTAAAGGTCTAGTTTAGTGTAAAATGTGTAAATAGAGTGTAAAGGTTCAGTTTGGTGTGAAGTGTGTAGAGTGTAAAGGCCTAGTTTAGTGTAAAATGTGTAAATAAAGAGTGTAAAGGTTCAGTTTGGTGTGAAGTGTGTAGAGTGTAAAGGCCTAGTTTAGTGTAAAATGTGTAAATAAAGAGTGTAAAGGCCTAGTTTAGTGTAAAATGTGTAAATAAAGAGTGTAAAGGTTCAGTTTAGTATAAAGTGTGAGAAGCTGCTCCACTGAATGAAAGAATGAAGCAGAACTCCTTCCAGAACCTGAGCGGTGTGTAGGTTCTGTGTAAAGTGAAGCTCGTTTGAGACGCTGACCGTGTTCAGGTGTTTGAACAGAAAGGTGAGAGTGTGAGTGAGAGTGTGTCTGAGTCTAAAGTGTGTGGATCGGTGGATCCGATTGGCTCGTCGTTCACGTGACGAGGCCAATCCGATTTCTGCTTCAGATCGGATTCAGATGTGAAGCTCAGAGGGACCAGGCAGCATAACCGTCATGTAGAACTTTTTGATGCTGACGCGTCTTATTCTAGCTATGAGAACATGAACAGAACGTGAGCTGGCCTGCAGGTTCCAGAAGCTCCTCCGGGAACGGTCAGAATCCAGACAGCAGCAGCTGTGTGTTAAAGCTCCTCATTTTCAGCCGTAATATGGGACTCCCAGCTCACGTTCTCATAGCTAGAACCCATGAAAGAACCCAAGATCTGATCTGGCTGCTTGAACTGAGTATATTTTTAAGCAAACCACACGGAAGATGAGGATCAGCTCGAGAGACATTCCTCTCTTACTCATCCATCTCCATATCTCTCTCTCTCTCTCTCTCTCTCTCTCTCTCTCGTCTTTCATTCCCTAACTATCCTTTATATATCTCTTAAGCCGTTACACTTTTTCCCCCTCATTCACTTCACAGCAATCATTCTTTATCTCTGTCTTTTTCCCCTCCCTCGCTCCAGCCACCAGCTGCAGATGTGCAAGTGTGTGTGTGTGTGTGTGTGTGTGTGTGTGTGTGTGTGTTTTAAACAGCGCCGAGATAAAACACTGCATGTTTATTATTAGTGGGGGGGGTTCAGGTCTCAGTAGTAAAAGCAGGTGGTACGAACAGAACCGACAGAACAAGAGAGATGGAGAGACAGAAGAGATGAAGAGGAGGCGGGAGAAAAGATAAACAGAAAGCATAATGAATTATACCAGAGAGAGAGAGAGAGAGAGAGAGAGAGAGAGAGAGAGAGAGAGAGAAAAGGGATCATGGTAGAGTGAGAACTATAGAAAATCAAAAAGAAAAAGGGAAGGAGAGAAAGACGAAGATGGAAGAGAAAAGATAGATACATGGAAACAGAAAGAAGAGAAAAGTGAAGGATGCATGGAGGAAAGAGGGGATAAAATATATATTTATACACAGAGAGAGAGAGAGAGAGAGAGAGAGAGAGAGACCCTTAAATCTTTCCAGCTCGTCTGTGGTTGACCCCGTGACCCCCACACCCTCAATACAAGCTCACGCGCACACACAGAGTTCAGAGGTCGTTAAATTCATTAAAAGGCACCGAGCCTGAGTGAGATCTGTCGCCCCCTTGTGGCTGCAAGCACAAACCGCACTCCGCCCGCTCGGCTCCCTGCAGAAATCTGACAGCACGAGGGCACAGAAATCCTTTTTGCATGAAGCCTGTGATACTAAAGCGCACGGACGGCCCATCCTCCTTAAATTAACTGCAGAAAGAGTGTGTGGGACAGGGAGCCAGAGCATTACCTCACCTCGGCAGCCGGCGGCTCCAGTGCAACAGGAGAAAGTAAATAAACACAATCACTCCAGTCCCGAAAAGGGAAGGAGGCGAAGGCCGCGCTCATGTCAGGAGGAAAGCCGTGCGCTGTTCGGGAGGCCTCATCTATCAGAGCAGCGCAAGCTGCGAAAATACTGAGCGGTTGATGTTGGAACGGAGGAGAGAAACACACTTACAGGTGTATTTTCTATACCACCGCAAAGACAGAGGGGACGTCCCGCCACAGCGTCTCGCTCGCACCCTTCGCTTTCTCGCCCTCGGCCTCAGTTTAAGGAGCAGTTTCTATTGGAGGGCTTTACCGTCTAAATAATCACCTGAGCCAAGCTAAGAATAGCTTTTTAATAAAAGCCCTGTTAGTTAGGTGATGATTCGTCTCCATGTCCTCCTGTCCCCTGCATCGTCCTCTTTCACCACGTCCATAAACCTCCTCTTTGTCCTTCCTCTTCTCCTCTTTCCTGGTAGTTCCATCATCTTCAACATCCTTCTCCTGATATGCTCCTCGTCTCTCCTCTGGACGTGTCCAAGCCCGCACAGTCTCGCTTCTCTCACTTTGTCTCCAAACTGTTCAATCTGAGCTGTCCCTCTAATATACTCGTCCCATGATGAGGCTAAACCGCCTGTGGCACCCTTGAGCAAGGTACCGTCCCCATCGCTGCTCCCCATTTTTACCTTCACAGCAGTTGGCAGACGCTCTTTTCAAGAGTGCCTTCGATTTTTCAACCACAGGGACACAGGGGTTAAGGATGGGACATGAACCTGTGACCTCCTGGTCCAGAGAGGAGTGTCCTACCACTAGACCACCACTATCCGGGGAGCCAGCTGCCCAATCCTAAACGGTCGTGGGTTTAAGAAGTGAAACTCATTATTGTGAACACAGTGAACCAAATACATCCTCACACACACACACACACACACACACACACACACACACACAGTCCAGCACAGGCAGATATATCCCGCACTCGGGGAGCAGTGATGCTCAAGGGAAGCTCAGAGCAACCTACTGGTCTGGGATTTGAACCCATGACCTTCTGATTCTGATTCACTAGACCACCACCGCAGATGGGCTACAGTCTGAAACCACATGCCTTTTCTAATATAAAGGCCATCAGCATGTCCCGGGGCGTTTCCCTGTCCGATTGCGCCTTCGAACTGCAAACAATCTCGCAAGACGGCGGGTATGTTTCAAAACACACCTCCGTAAACTTTGAGATTAGTTGGTTTACAGTATCAATTGGTTTGCGCCGCTGGGCTGAGTCAGCGAGGGAGGGCCGCACCACCACAAAGGCAAACACAAAGGCCTTCGTAACATTTTACAGCTGTGAAACCCAATCCGAAACGTTCCAGATAGGATTAAAACACTGGTCCCTGTTTTCCAGCTCGGAACCGGTGAGTCACAATAGGCATCAGCGGGACTGAGGTTTGTTTTGGAGGTCATTCTTTCCCTTGTTCTCAGGGAGCCAACGACCACATGCAAACACTCGGCTGTATCGTGTTGGGCATGAAATTAAGGAAGTGCTATCCAGGTAGCTGTTTTCAATATCCAAACTGGATCCCAATTACTCAGTTACAGCAGGCCTGGCTGCTCTGACAAACACCGTTAGCCTCCAAAAAGACAGGGGGACACAAAATCCAACAACCTGGTCATGAACGTCCAATTTCGCAGTTTTGAGTTGCATTACGTCCAATTTCCCACTGAAAGGGTCCCGTCTGCACCACAAGACGAGGTGTACGGAGGAGGAAGAGGGAAGTAAAAATGATTAAGCGTTCGTTTTTTAACCCAAATATCTCTCCACAAATCCTTCATTAGTCTGAACCCATGTGAGGAGAATCCTCCATTATTTCTATCCTCCATCACCTTCCCACCATCCGGACCGTCTCAGACTAAATGGACACAAACACAGAAGAGACGTCCCTCTGAGTGTCCATCGGTGCAGGACAGAGTGAAGGAGAGTGAGAGAGAGGACAGGGAGAGTGGACGGTGGAGTTCAGGGTGTGTGGAGTGTGTGTCCGTGATGGAGAACTAGTAGAGACGGTGATGAAAGTGAAGCGGTGAAGTTCATGTGGATTATTTTCAGTAGATTGTTTTTATTGGAGTTGAAGTTCGAGGCTTTAATAGTCTTTAATTCTATTAATATGGAGTGAGATTCAGTTCACTTTCACACAGACAGACGCTCCAGACGTCCTTCAGAGGAGACACGTCTCACTTTCCACTCTCAGTACATTCCTGTACTTTTTACTTTCCACTCTCAGTACATTCCTGTACTTTTTACTTTATACTCTCAGTACATTCCTGTATTTTTTACTTTACACTCTCAGTACATTCCAGTACTTTTTACTCTCAGTACATTCCTCTACTTTTACTTTACACTCTCAGTACATTCCTATGGTATAAATATGTTTCTAAAAGTGCTTTAGATGGACCCTTGGGTCCCACCCCAGTGTAGAAATCTGTTCAGTAGCCTGGTGAACCCGTGTGTTTTGTCCCAGAACTGTAGCACAGCAACGTGTTAAAATAGAGGAATAGTGCATCACACCACATGTTCCCTGCCCTTGTGGGAATACAGTCATTTCCTTTTGGTGCATTCACAAGTGCTGGATCACAGTTTATGCTGAGGTCGGCCGACCACTAACACTCATTCCAGTGTGTGGAAGAGAGAACCCGGAGCACATTCAGAACTACAGAAAAGAAACTATTCTAACAAACAAAAAACTCGATCTCTCCAAGTTCAAGTTTAGTTTTAGCGCCGAAGCTACAAGGCCAAGGTCATTAAAACATATCGGAAGCCCCACTGATTTGAAGCTAAAAATCATACTGAGAGAGAACCCCAAAATATCTCTCTCTTCCTTGTAATTAATCTCCCTTTTCGTGGCTCTATTACTGGTTGTGTTTGGGGGCTGATCCCCAGCTGGAGCCTCCCATCAAAAGGTCCCCATTTTTAACTCTGAACTAGAAACCGAGCAGCAAACCTCTCGTATCTGGCACATTTTAACCAGCAGGGGGCGCCATAGTGGCCTCACGTCACTCTTCTTCCTACTGACCCCTGGTGTAGTTTTAGTGAAAACTGGTGTAATACTGGACCAGGGCCAGAATCAGAACTCAGGAATTGCACAACCAGCAGGTGTACCCATGAACAAGGTACCGGCCCCCCTCACTGCTTCCCGGGTGCCGGATAAGTCTGCCCCCTGCTGGGTGGTGTTAAATACAGAGGATGTTTTTTTGCGGTTTGTCGTGTGCTGTTCACAATGGCTGTAGTCACTTTCACTTTCACATGCTCTTCGTTGACTGCCGAGTGCAAATTTGGGCCGTTTTACAAATAAGTGCCCAATCTTATCCCACAATGTACAATGGTTCCCATGGCAACAAAATATTAACCCAAAGCTGCCCCATTTTCAATTTATTTATTTTTTTATTACAGTTAAAAACACTGAATAATTAAATGAGCCGTTTTACTTTATGAACGCAACAGGACTCCACATGCTAAAAACAGCAGAATAGTATTTTTCATTTTGAATCATCGAAACACACAATCCCTATTGGCTAATAAGCTCGCTGGCCAATAAAATTTGAGCAGTTACTTATGGCGGAATCATTCAGGGGGTTTCTCCCCCGGGAAGGTCTCCGGGACCCCCTGCCATCCTGGTTGAGCAGCTCAGAGTAAAGATGGATGGAATCATAATGACTTTCTCTGAACATTATCCTGCAGTTATTGTGCAAATCACTGTTATTTGACGTGTGTCTAACGGGCTTGTGTGCAAGATCACCCAGCCATGAAGCATTTGCACGGCTCATAAAAGACTTCAGAGTCCTCGAAACCCCAACATACGCCTGCATGAACCTTCTTAAGATGTTGGGAACGAGCGCAGCATCGTCCAGCTTTTATCTACAAACCTTTTTTTATTTCCCCAAATATCTAAATCGATTGCCTCTTGCAAAAGACTTCTGGAAGCGTCCTCCACAACATCTGCAGACCCGCCGAACGTGGACGGACCGCCATGCAGAAGCCGCCGTGCAGCTGCAATCTTTGGCACGATGGGCAGGTACTTTTAACCCACCCCCAGCACGTTTATTTCCAGTTAAATAAACCCGCCCTGGTGCTACAGTCTTTTAGAATTAGAACGTAAGACCTGCTTTAGGACAGGAACCAAGTCCTGCCACTCAAGGCTTTAGCTCTGAAACTGGGGTGTCCGTTCCAGGCATTGTGAGACCAATCAGAGAAGTTCTTATGATGTTCACAACTTCCATAATGGTTTTTCCACGTCTACATATAGAGTCTTCAAGCAGAGACCTTTACTAAAAAACAAAAGCAACTGGAAGTACAAGGTCACATGACATCTGGCCCAAAACTAGAGCTTAATGAGGGACAGGGCTCCCACAGTGAGGGCTATTTTTTTTTCTTGAGGGATTTTGAAACCATCTCATTTGACGTGGATAGAAGGATAAGAAGCACAGTCCTGTATAGATTAAAGTTTCAGTGTTTAGCAGATGCTCTTATCCAGAGAGACACACACATCAGCGCTTCATCTCCACATCTGTTCTTCATTCTATGAAAGTGACTGTCATCGTGAAACACCGCACACACTGAAGTGACCCTGCTTTTCACTCCCACACACACGTCCAGCAGGGGGACTGGGGAGCAGTGACGGGGACGGTGCTTAGAACCTCAGAGAAACCTCATGACCTGGGATTCAATCTCATGACCTTCCGATTCCGAAGCCTCATCCTTAAACACTAGTCCACCGCTACTCCAACCTGGGTATGAGTCAACAACTGGCCTGGAACTGAACCAGACAAAGGAAGTCAACATCCTCACCAACTTTTCCAAAGTTCTTTTTTTGATAGAAGAGAAGAACGTGTAGAATAACGTGGGGTAAGTTAGGAAAGTCAAGAAAATTAGTCCCCTCTGTGTTCCTTGAACAGGTGGGACACTTGAAGGCAGGGGACTCAAATCCGACCACACAGGGAAGATCATTCCACCACTGAGGAACCAGGACTGACAAGCCTGGAGAGGAGGAAGAAGTGCTTGATGTTGAGATGTTCTACATGAGCAGTGGGGAACAGTAGCTGCATTGTTCAAGTGCCATCCCTTCCCAAACCTGTCCTCACCTCCACCCTGCTAAAAGGTTGATGGACTCGAGAACCCACAGCAAAATCATTTCATGGGTTCCCAGTGTGACGTAAAGGAGTGCTGGTGCACAACGTCCAAGTACACGCTCGTATTTACTGACAGCACATGAAGGCAGGGTAGATCTCCTTCACCATAATTCCATCTCTGCAGCAAAGAACTACTTCTTGGACCCAGTTCAGGTCTAGCATTAACATGCCTCTAGGGTGGTCCAGTCCAACATGGACAGGGACATTCAGAGTTGGTCAACAGCGAGAACGTGAACATGTCCTGAGCTGAAGTTCTTTGCGATAGCCGCAGGTAACATTTTTATCCCGGGTCGTCCCACTGCAGCAAAATCAGTGCCACCAGGGCAATAAATAATGTTAATAGAAAGCCCGGGAATCCAAAAAAAAAAAAAAAAAAAAAAAAAAAAATGGATTGAAAATGCTCGTCTGGACCAACAGCGTCATATGAAAGTTGTTATGTTCCTGGAACTCACCAAGAAACAGACCCAGGCAGCATCCAGATACTAATGAATTTCCCTTTCTTGTCTGTTTGCCCTGATTTGGCCTGATCTGTTGCCTTAATAAACTGGTGTAACTGACTGGCATGTGGTCCAAACTGTCAGAGGACTGGAAAAAAACCCTTAATCATCTGTTGGGGAACAGCCTCAGTCTGCAGAAGCACATCGCTGCCTCCTGCTGGTTAAAAACAGTGCAACTGTCCTCTGCGAATGGAAACAACGCTTATGTATCAATCAAGCAGGGAAGAGAGACCCGATCCAAGTCTTGCCAGGTGTTCACAAACTTTGGTCTGATATGATCACCCAAGATGCACACTAATGCCAGATCACACCTGTTTATATGGAAATAAAAGGAGCCATAGCACCCCCTACGCTTCCTACTGTGTATTACATTCTGTCGGATTAAGTGAAAGTGACTATTTGTCATTGTGAACACAGTGAACCACAACCAAACTAAATTTAACACACACCTTTCAGCAGGGGGCAAACATGGCCAGCACCCGAACAGTGATGGGGATGGTACCTTGATCAAGGGAACCTCAGAGCAACCTACGGGTCCAGGATTTGAACCCACAGCCTTTCGATCCTGGGACCTCGTCCCTAAACACTAGGACACCGCTGCACCGAGTGCTACACGATCATCCAGAGCGACTTCCAGTTCCTGATCACAGGGACAGACTCCCAGCAGCAACTTCAGCTCAGAAACCCAGTGATGGAGGTGCGATGGAGGTGGCATCAGAACCTCTTGGACCACAGTGAACGTACCACTAGTGAAACTCAAGCATTAAAGGGCATTTCTACAGATAAACGATATGAAATGATAAATAAAAAAAAAAGACTGCAGCTCATGCAACAGCAGCTTCCAGGACAGAGCCCTGCCTGATGCACCACAGACCAACGCTGGCTGTGCACATGAGCGATTGGTTTTTTTGGCTGGCTGTGACGCACTAATCGGAGAATGTTCTTGCGGTTTCTGCCGTGTTTACTCACTCCGGCACTGAATCTGGATTTCTAAGAACCCCTCCCTTGCAGAAGAGCGCGAGCTCACATGCAGACCCATATATACACTACTGTAACTCAATCCATCTGAAAGACTATCCCACACATTGTTCCTCTTGGCCCGTCCGTCCTTTCTTTGCCTGAATTCCGCAGACCTCCCTGCTCCTAGTTACACGAGTGGGGTTCCTTGAGGTCGGCGATGATCCTTTAGAAGGTTTCTTCACGCTGAGAGGATGAGAGGACACCAGCTCGCACGCCGGACTCTGAGTCGACTCTTGCGATCCGATGAAAAGAAGCCTGCTTGGTTCCTCACACAGATTATGGCCTTCGGGTCCAACAGAAGCTGATGAGCTACTGGCACCTTCCGCTCAGCCATTCGTTCAATCAGAGCAGCCAAAAGCAGACCGGAGGAAAACACTGTGAGGAACCAAGATGCCCAAGCGCATTAACATTCCTCAGCAGAATGTTTTCTCTGCACACACGAACATCTGCACATCTTCCCACTGTGAGGGAACAGGGTTACCCACTACACCCAATCACCCTAGGAACATTTCAGAACCAAAAAATGATCTTGATTGCAGTAAAAGTCTTGAGCCCCTCATTTCTTTGTTCGCTGGTAAAAAAAAAAATGCTTTCTGCCTGTCAGACTGTCTGACCTGACGGAGTCGATAAAAAGAACGAAACGGGAACAAATGTTTTAGTGCTTCAGGCTACAAAGATACAAGGTTCTAGATAAAGAAGTGTTCAGCATCAGCAGTAAACGAATCACCTGATCATCTGCCCCCGTTTCTTCACTGCTTCCTGTCTTAAGTGAGACGCTTTGTTCTGCTTGAAGGTTCAGACGAAGATCACTGTGTGGATTAACCAACAAAAAACAGAGACAAAGACACTTTCAATATTCACCACCACCACCGTTATTCTTCAGCACAGCCTCAACTCTCTTAGACCAGCTCCTTTCTTTAAGTCAGGAACACTTCTCTAGGCTTCTTGAAGGACGTCCCAAAGCTGTTCTATGGACATCGGCTGTTTCTGTTCTGAAAAAAACAACAGACAACACTACTGTCCTTCAGGAAGATCTGGAGAACTGTTTCTACAACATATTAACATACAAGAAAGTCTGGAAGCAAAATATGAAGAAACGAAGGCATGAAGACTTTTGCATATTGCTGTAAATTTACTCACACTTTGTGTCCTAAAGTTTGTAGACACCAGCATTTCCACTGTAATCCAGGGTTTAACAGGGAGCGTTTCTTCGCCTTTGCTACAGTTACAACATCTACTCTTCTGGGAATTCTAGAGCATCAGTGTTAGGATTTGATCACCCCCGGGAGCATTAGTGAAGTCAGGAAATTGTGTCAGGGATGAGTTCTGGACTACAAACTCCATTCCAGCTCATCCCAAACTCCACTGCCTGATGTTGGGGGGGCTTTTACTCCTCTAGCTGACAATCAACATTGGTCATGTGCAGCTGCTCCAGAGTCTTAAATGCTCTGCGTGTGGTGCAACAGTGACTGGAAAAAGAAAGAAGGACCATACATGATACCTGATATTCTCCTCAAAGCCAACAGGGGTTAGGGTGGGTGTTGGAGCCCCAAACATTCTCAGAAATGCCCTGTGCTCTCAGGACACAACCGTTTTTGTGCAATATCTTTCAACGAATATGCTCCGATGGTCTTCAGGAGTCAAAGTGCTGTAGTTGAGTAAGTAGAAACCTTGTGAATTAGCACTGCAATAGAGCCAATCCTCCCACAGCCTTCGGTTCCTTCAGAGCGAAGCTGCCCTGCAACATCAGCCTGATTGGATGGGAAGTTTGAGGGCAGCGGTTCCCCAAAGAGATGCATTCAGATCGCAGCCCGTCCAGCAACGGAGACAAGCGCCTCTGGAACAGCTCCTGAGGAACGGGGCGAGCCGAGAGAGGAGCCACATGGCTAGCGTATTCCCAATCTCCATCCCTCGGCAATCGACCAGCCATTAATCATAGCCATTGCTCGGGCCCAGGCCACTGACACTCTATGACCACTTCTGTCAACCAGACCATCAATTAGCTCAGCTAAAAGCTGGTTTATATTAGCCACGTGACAGATCGCCTTTAAATTGTTTTACTGTTGTTTTGTTTCTGCGGCCCGCGGGGGTAAAAAGAAGGCAGAGCGGATCGTGGGAACGGGGACGTTAAACAAAAAATAGCTGCTTTTACAGCGTCTCGGCTTCTCATGTGCCCTTGGTTGTGATTTGTGTGAAGTGTGCAGTGCAGACGCTGGCGAGGCCGGGCCCCGGCGTAAAGAGAAAAAGATCAAAGAGCAGTTTGCTTCTTTTTTTGCTGTTTTGTCTCAAACTGGATGCTCTTAAGACATGGCACTCCTCAGGCTTCTTCTATTGCAGAAGTCTTTGGACTGTTTGAATCGAACCGTAGTGCGTTTGACCCCTTGGTTCGGGACACTCGGCTGCGCAACTAAATAATCAGCCTCCCAGGTCACCTGGCGAATTCTGGTGAGGACCCGCTGGCAAGAAACGAACCCAGATCAACCTGGCAACCAGGCAGGAGCCTCATCCTATCTTCATTTACAGATGTAGGACGGGTTCCGCCCACTCAGCATTCAGCATCAGCAGTAAACGAATCACCTGATCATCTGTTTATTCCTGTGTCTAGTCTCTCAAGCGTTTTCACTTTTCGGTGACACTTCTGCAAAATGAGGCAGAATCCTTGAACTCTACAGTGGGGTTCATCTCGATTTCTCCTCATTCCTTTTGATTCTGTCTGAAAATGAGACAAACGAGACCGTACACACCTGTAAATCCAGTCTAAACACAGAGTTTCATTCTAAGCAGCATTAAAGTCAATATTAACCACCACCACCATTATTCTTCAGCACAGCCTCAACTCTCCTGACCAGCCTTCTTGTGAAGCCTTGAGCCACTAATTTCTCCATATTTTCCTTCCAAAGAACCAAACCTTCTTGTGTGTTTAATGTACCCTTGAGGAACGGTTCTCCATTCACAGTTACAGCATTTAGCAGACGCTCTTCTCCAGAGAGACGTCCATGTCCTGATTACAGGGACAGTCCCCCCTGGAGACACTCAGGGTTAAGGGTCTTGCTCGGGGAACCCAGTGCCAGACTTGGGGTTCGAACCTGGGACCTCTTGAGCCATAGGACCATAGACAAGTACCACCACTTGACCATCACCACCACCACCACCAAGTTCTTCCAGAAGGACACTGTTTTTGTCTCTCATTTTCAGTAAAGTCTCTGTACCCGAGCAGTTTCAGAAGCAGTGCGAGATCATCTCCACAGAGAACATTCAACATCCAAAGAAGAGCTTTGGGACCAGTGTTCCTGACTTAGAAAGGAGCTGGTCTAAGAGAGTTGAGGCTGTGCTGAAGAATAACGGTGGTGAATATTGATTTTAAAGCTGCTTAGAATGAAACTTTCATGGTGTTTAGATTGGATTGTGTCTCACTTTCACACAAAAATATACAGAAATGAGTGGCGACTCAAGACTTTGTGCTCAGGACTGTATGTTATTCTTGTCTAGCCTGATAAGAAGGTTATGTAGGGCCCCAATAAGAATTTCACGCATGGGCCCCAGCCCCCTTCCCCTACGCCACTGAGAGCGAACAAGCATTTTTTTAGGAGGAGAAAGCTCCATGGCCTTCAGATGAGATCAGGGCCAGGTGCACTAGGGAGCAGCAACAGCTTCCTGGACATGATGAAGGCTGGAACGAGGCCCTCTCCAGTATTATAAATAAATAGCAAGTGTAGCAATTCTGGCAGCTCTCCCCCGAGCTAATAGCCGGTCAGTAAAACGAGCTGTCACCACTGCTCCGCTTCACCAGCCCACAGCAGGTCAGAGTTAAGATCTAGCTTGACCTCTGACCTCCGCCGCACTACCGTGGCTTGTCAAGGAGCCTCAGGAACTTTCAGGGAACCGCCAATTCCATGTAAACTCCTGCTTCAAGTGGGGATCCCCGCAATCAGGGCCCCAGTTGGATCGCGTCAGCGTCAGATCAGCTAATCGTGAGCCGGGGTTTGCTGTCTGCAGGTCTACAGCAGGCCTTAACACTTCTTAACAAGTAAGTGCCCCCTGCTCGAGCCGGGCTCTTAACTAGCTAGCGTCTGAAAAAACAAACAGCACTTTCGGCCACTGCCTCGGGTCCGCGTAAGGAATGGCTCGGGCCTGCAAAGTCCAACATAAGCCGCTATTTTTCATCCCCGGGCTCAGTCGCAAGTTAAATAAACGCTGGCTGCTGGCCCGGTCCAACGAGGGCGTTAGTGTGAGAATCAGCCCCGATGACAGTTCCTGCCCCCCCTCGTTCTCATGTAAGAGGTCCCCAGGTGTGTGTGTGTGTGTGTGTGTGTGTGTGTGTAATTGCTCAGATTTGGAAAGACAAGGTGAGAAACATGAGGACTCCAGCCTTTAATGGAACAGTTTAACCAAAAAAAATAGTCATAAAACATTTTTTTTCTGCAGCCTGTGCAAGCGTTCTGCAGGGATTCGTTTTGTGCTGCATGACTTTCACACTAAACAGTATTTAATTTAGTGCACTTGGTTGGTAATCACAGACCCTCGCAAACCTTAGAAAGGGAGAAGGAATGGGGGACAAATGTCTAAGGAAAATACAATAATATCTTCAGAATCTTAATCATGTAATTGCAACAAATTGTAATCATGTTAATACTGATATTCATGAATTGCATTATTTTTTTACAGGAATTTGGGGGGGGGGGGGTATTTATTGCTTATTTAACAGGGATGATGGACAGTAAGAAATGGTCCTAGAAAATAAGGGTTGATAAAAAAAATTAAAAAAAAACACACTATAAAATAATCAGGTTCACCCAAGATACCTAACGGTATGTTTCATTTCAGGCATAAACCTGAGTGACAGATAATTCAATAATCACCCATTCTCCCTTTAGTAGACCTGGAGCTTCGTGGCTGCAGAGGTCGTTACCCAAACCCTGTAAACACACCACCAACCTGCTCAGACTTGGTGGGTGTGGTTTAAGACACAGTAGGACTTCCTGTCTCTACAAACATCAACTAAACTAAACCCCAGGGCTGCTGTTCAGACTGATCTGGGATCAGATTCCTCCACATTTTAGACCAAATTTAGCATCTGAACTTTAAAAGTGGAGCTATGAAGCCAATGTCTCTTCTCCAGAAGTCGATATTCACCAAATCCTGTAGACACACCCCCTCAGACCTCCTCCAGAGTTGTGGGCGTGGTCAGCTTCAGCTTTTTTTACACAACAGGAAGCGCTGATCTAAAATTAGTCCTAAATATGGAGGAGTGGAGTTTGTCTTGATGTTTGTTGAGACTCTAAGTCCTACTGTGTCCTAAACCACACCCACGAGTCTGATCCAGCTTCATGAAGATCTGGAGGAGGCAGCGAAGTCAATTTAAAGGGTTGAATTGCCATAAAGGTGGCACTAAAAGCATTCCTGACACTCTCTCACTCCTCAAACACACACACATGTAATCCAATCTTGAAACACTCTCCCTTTACATGTAGATGTTACACAGATGTTCCTATTCCTCTGGTATTTTAAGGTCACTCACACACACACACACGCTGACAGGAAGGTATACTTCATCACTCAAACATTAGCTTATGGGGGATGACGCACCAGAAATGCCTCGAGTACCAGAGCGGCGGAGAAAAGATGAATGAATGAACGAATGAATAAGAAAGTCTTAACAGCTGCAGTCTGGATGAGGTGCCACCATGTGGATAACACAAATAAACTCAGCGCCGGCGCTCGGAGCTCATTATATCACAGTGACTTTCCATGTCTCGCATCGTTTGCTGATTAAAGGGGACGCTGACCCAGCTTTGGCAACCACTGCGTCCAGGTGGACAACACGAAACGGTTAGACCAGCTACAAAACAAACAAGATACTAAAAGATGAGAATAAACTGAGTTTTGGACACTTTCAATCCCAGTCCAGCACTGCTGCAGTATTTCAGTCCCTAAAGACAGGGACGTCCCTGCCAGAGCTCCACTTTGGGGACGTCTACATGCATCTTGTGGAGAGTCCCTCCCCTCACACTGCCATCAGGACGAAGGTTTACAGAAGGACAGACAGCTGTGTGTGTCCTCAGTGTGGACGGTGGACAGACGGCTGTGTGTGTCCTCAGTGTGGACGGTGGACAGACGGCTGTGTGTGTCCTCAGTGTGGACGGTCGGTAACGCCGCCGCTTGGAGACGGAGGACGAGAGACTCTCACTGTTACAGTAAAGGGTGATGATGAGCTGATGTTAGCGAGCGTCCCTCTTCTCTCCAACAATCATCGAGAAGTTTTCAGACTGAAGATGAAGATCTTCAACTGGAGAACTGATTACTGATCTCTCGTTACATCACTGTCCACACAACCGTGTCCCACACTGGACACACACTCAACAGTGTGGACAAATAGTGCACAACCACTGGACACACACTCGGTAATGAAGTGTGCGGTTTGGGACGCAGCCCGTCTGTTCCAGAAGAAACGACTAAAAGCACAGTCGTTAAAACTCTGGACTCGTCTTTGATGAAACATTTTTGCCACAAAAACATGTGAACGACTGGTGTCCATTCTTTCATTCCCTCCCCAGAGACAGAGACATGCCCAGCATCATAAGTCCACCGTCTCCTCTGGACTTTGTTTCTCTGCTGGGTTTCTGTAGAACGGTCACTGCTGACTAAAGATGCCTGGAAACATTAAAATGGTGATCACTCAACAAGTCACGCTTTTCCCTGCACGTGAAAAAACTGCCAGATGAATATAAAAAAAAAAAATAATAAAAAAAAAAGATCAAAAGGAGTGCTCCACTGCATTACAGAACAAACACTGAATGACACTTTACACCTTTACACAGCTTTTCTTTGCAGGTTCACATACTTCACCTTTCTTCTTCACCACTAGGTGGCACTACAGCTGCGAAGGATGGGATATTTTAAGGACAGTTAGGGAAAAAGCTTCAAATATTTTGCAAAGCTTCACTGCTCGAACCCTAATTTGAACCTTTTCATGTTTCACGTTGCCAAGAGTGTCATTTTAGAAAAAAGAAAAAATAAAGAATTCACAAAATGAGACGCAAGTTTGATGGGAAACGGTCCAGATCGTCTCCAGATCGGCTCTCCAGTTGTACTGATAAGAACCGGACGTCCCAAATCTGTGTGTTTTCTGTCCCCCAGTGAAGCTCCACGTGTCTCTGAGGGACGGTGATGATGGAAAATAGTCCATCTGAACTAAACCACTTGTCTTTGTGTCCGTCCAGCATGAACGGGTTTCAGAATCAGGCAGCGTCTCCACCACCAGTCCATGTCTGAGATTCAGACGTCCGGTTCCGTTCACTGAAGTTCGGAGAATAAAATGTATAAAATAACACTTATTGTGCGTCTGCAGTGCGAGGAACCCAACACAAGCCAAAACAAACACAAGAAGAAAGGGGAGAAAAAAAAAAAAAAATCACCAGCAACGTGGCAGCTGATCAAAAGCTGATCACACATTTTATTTCCACAGCTGCCCTGATAAGATCCTGTCACCTTGGCAACACTCACTAACTCACTCCTTTTCTGAGCTGCTTGTACTGATGAGTGTCGTGGACGGTGTTGGCATCTATCCCAGCTCTCAGAGGGCGAAAGGCGGGGACACCCTGGACAGGTCGCCAGTCCATCACAGTTCAGACGCGCGCGCGCGCGCACACACACACACACACACACACAGATATGGGGACAACATGTCCACTCCACACAGAAAGCACCTAGATCATCAAACCAGGACCTTCTCACTGTGAGGAGACCGCGCTACACACTGCATCTCTATGCTGCCCCCCCCCTGCCAGCGACACCTTTTGTACTCACCTGTTTCTGTCCATTTGATCATCCAGCTTTGATCTCATTCACTCCAAGATCAGTGTGTATGAATGGGACACATAGTAGTTCACTTTTTCTGAACACACATTACGGAGCATCTCACAAAACTCAGCTGGAGTTATTCAGGTTATGGACAAATTTTAAGCACAGTTTTAATCTTTCAAATTCACTTTTACCAGCTACCATCCCCAACTACGCCAGCTTCCTCACGTTCTGCAGAAAGAATGAGTGAACGGGTCCCACCTGCACCTACCCGATGACGGGCCTGCAGAGCTGCCAGAGCTTCAGCTTCCAAGTTGACCAGACTATCATCATCATCATCATCATCATCATCATCGCTACTTCAGGTGAAGGAGCTCCAGAGTGGAAGCCATTGTGGGTTCAGCCTGGGACACTAAGGACAGAAGTTCGGAAGACAATTTATAATAATCATACAATAAAGAAAGAAAAAAAAAAAAGTTTTATTCCCTTATATTCCTTTATTTCAGCTTCAGAAACTTTGTGCAGAATATTATTCTGCTATTCACGATGGATGACAGATTGTGTGATTTTTACCTTTTTTAATTGTAAATACATTTTTTAAAAATGTATATAAATATTTAATTATATAAACACAGATGCATGTAATATTTACATTTTCAATAATTAGTGTTGATCATATATAAAAATTAATGTGCGCTATATTTTTATTAATTATTATTATTATTATTATTATTATTATTATTATTATTTATCCACTAATTGCTCTATAGCTAAGCAGTGCTATTTTTACTTTTAATAACAGATATTTTATTACCTTATATAATTAATTATTTTATTAAGAAGAAGCAACAACACTCGCATTAATAACAATACTTAAAATTTATCACAATATATTTGTGCAAAAAAAAAACTTTTACAAACGTAAACTTCACGATAAACGGAAGTGTGCGGGCGGTGGATTGTGGGCAATGTAGTCCCTGGGTGTTTGTTTACTCACGGTCGTGCACAAAACGCGCTGATTGGCTGACAGTTTCCGCTGCTGTGTTTCTATTGGTGGAGCGCTGAAGGGCAGGAGCCGCTGGCCAATCGGGGTGCGGAAGGGGTCTAGTAGGAACGCCGGCGGTTCCGGACGGGTCGGAACGGTGTTTACACCGGCGTGTTGGGTCCAAATGATGCGCGGAAAGACCGTGATCGTCACCGGGGCGAACAGCGGCATCGGGCGGGCCACTGCGGTGGAGCTGCTGCGGCGGCAGGCTCGGGTGATTCTGGCCTGCAGGAGCGCGGAGAGAGCCGAGCAGGCGGCCCAGGAGATCCGGCAGAGTGCCGGGCCGGAGCAGGGCGAGCTGCGGGTCAGACTGCTGGACCTGGCCTCGCTCGGGTCCGTGCGCCGCTTCTGCGAGGAGGTCATCCAGGTAACATGGCTGGGACCGGGTCCAGGCTGCAGCGGCGCCAGAACATGTTCTAAATACACGCCGACCTGCTCTGGTGCCCTGGGCCCAGGTTCCGTAACTGTGGCCACGCCCACCCGACAGCCCAGGTGTGCCTATTTACGTGGTTTACACCTGTTCTGGATCACACACCCGGGTTCTAGATCTCCAGGGATACCAGGTGGTGCTGATTCAACGGTCTGCCCAAACAGGATTAAAGAGAGAAGCCAGGCATAAAAATATGACATTTAAATTATTATTATTATTATTAATAATAATAATATATATTTCTTATATATAATATTATTTGGCTAACCCAAACTCATGGGTTCCAGTCCCAGACCAGTAGGACGTCCTGAGGTTCCCTTGAGCAAGGTACCATCCCCACCACTGCTCCCCGGGTGCTGGATATGTCTGCCCCCTGCTGGACGGTGTGTGTGTGTGTTACATACAGAGGATGGATTTTGTTCACAAAAAGACAAATTGTCACTTTCGCTTAAAGCAGAAGATGTGCTGGTGTCCACTCTTTGTTTTTGTCTGGTCTTTAGTAAGTCCTTCCACCATCTGTGATCTCTCTCAACAGGAGGAGCCCAGAATCGACGTCCTGATCAACAACGCCGGCGTCTACCAATGTCCCTACACCAAGACGGAGGACGGCTTCGAGATGCAGTTCGGCGTGAACCACCTGGGCCACTTCCTCCTCACCAACCTCCTGCTGGACCTCCTGAAGCGCTCGGCCCCCAGCCGCATCGTGGTGGTGTCCTCCAAGCTCTACAAGTACGCCGAGATCAACTTCGAGGACCTGAACAGCGAGCAGAGCTACGACAAGGCCTTCGCCTACGGACGCAGCAAGCTGGCCAACCTGCTCTTCACGCTGGAGCTGGCGCGGAGGCTGGAGGGCACGGGCGTGACGGTCAACGCCCTCACCCCTGGCATCGTGAGGACTAACCTGGGCAGGCACGTCCACATCCCTCTGCTGGTGAAGCCCCTGTTTAGCCTCGTCTCCTGGGCTTTCTTCAAAACGCCTGAGCAGGGAGCGCAGACCTCCGTCTACCTCGCCTGCTCCGAGGAGGTGGAGGGTGTCGAGGGGAAGTGCTTCGCCGACTGCCGAGAAGAGGAGCTGCTTCCTAAAGCCATGGATGAAGAGGTGGCTAAGAAACTGTGGGACATTAGTGAGGTGATGGTGGGACTCAGCACCTAGAAGAATCTAGAATTCCACTTGGACCTTCAGATACAATGGAGTGCTCTCAAGTTTGTATGTACTGCTGTAATCATTGAGGAAAATAAAAGAACCTGTTGCCAAACCCGATGGAGCAAGTCGTCTGGCAGTTTTGCTCTGATTAATTAGTCAGATTTCTCCATGTTTTGCTTCCAAAGATTCAGATGTTCTTGTTTCATGTCTTGTTGAGGAACAGTTCTCCAGATCTTCCTGAAGGACAGTGATTTTGTCTCTCATTTTCAGTCCAGTCTCTGTACCTGAGCAGTTTTAGAGACAGAAGCAGTGTGGGATCATCTTCAGGACGTCCTTCAAGAAGCCTGGAGAAGTGTTCCTGACTTAAAGAAAGGAGCTGGTCTAAGAGAGTTGAGGCTGTGCTCAAGAATAACGGTGGTGGTGGTGAATACTGACTTTAAAGCTGCTTCAAATGAAACTCTCTTTGTGTTTAGACTGGAGTTATGTGTGTTTGTACACAAATCGCTGAACTACTGTCTCACTTTCACACAGAACAGAACAGGCATAAGGTCACCATGGTAGAGGAGCTTGGGATCTGGAATTTCTGATGGGTTGGAGATGTTTGTTGTTCAGAGCAGGTCCTCCAGCCTCAGTTCCTGACCTCAGAGACCTTCAATTTTAGAGGAAACGCTAGCGGCGCGTGTCCTTAAACTTTTGGACATGTAGTGGTCACCAGCATCCTAGAGGCAGGGGGATTTGTTCAGCCTGCCTTTAAGATCCTGAGATCTGGTTCAAACAGATCTGCAGGAACATTTCTCGCCAAGGATGCTTGTGCAAATGTTTGTGCACCTCTGCAGACCATTGACTTGGTGCTCTGCTTCAGGTCCAGCAGGTTCTGTCCCCAATATTAGAGATGGGGCCGATCATTTTAGACTCATAAAACCTGATCGATCCTGGGACGTGTCCCCCATACTGCCTCTGTTTGTGGCGCTATCGTGTTGGGCACACCAGAGAGCGGAACTGTCTTGTGTTTTTGAGGTACTGCTGAGGACCAGTTCTCCAGGCCCTGTTTTTGGTTCTCGTTTTCCGCCCAGTAACTTCTCCGTGGGTGCAGTTTTGAGCCCTGTGGCCTCGCAGCGGGGAAGGTTGTGGGTTCGATTCCCAGTCTGGGTCCTTTCTCATCTGGGAACCCTTGGCGATCTGTCCAGGGTGTTTCTTTCACCCCCGTGTGCCCTGGGATAGACTCCAGCATCCCGCCACTCTGGTTGGGACGAGAACATGAAGCAAGAACAATGAAAACCCTCGAGTGACGTCCAACGCTGTGTTATTCGAGATAAGATACAGCTGATTACACCGGCCGTCGGCGCTGCGAACGCAGCCAGTCCACCTTAATTAGAGCAGGAAACTACAGTACCTTCAAAATGCCTCCACACACACACACACACATAACCACAATCCCCCATGCAGCACAAACACACTCGCTCTCGTTCTTTCATACACTGATTACTTTGGAATGTTTTCTCTTTGCGTTAATGGGAGATTAACCATCTCTCTCCGAACCGCAGCAGCGCTCCCCGATGGATTGCTAATGTTTTTCCCACCTGCGCTCACCATTAGGGCATTTGCAGGCTCATTTAGACAGGGCGCCATGCCCTGCCAAAAAAGCCCCTCGGCCTGGGGGAGCATTTGTCAGAGCCCGACCCACCGCGAAACGGAGGGAGGTCTCCAGGCGTTCGGCTGTGGAAGCCAAAGGCTGTTTGTTTTTTTGGAATAAAGAAAATTGCTGAACTTTTTCGAGCACTAATGGCTTTAATGACGCGTTCGGCAGCGATGCCACGGCAGGGACGAGCTGCAGGGGAGGGCCTGGGGGACCTGCACCTTTTCTTCAGAGTTTTCGGACCTTTTTTAAAAATAGGGGCTCTTTAAAGGAGGTGTTCATCAAATGTCATGGACAAGGTAAGGAAGACAAACCCCACCACCACTGAACAAGACACCTCAGCTGACACATCAAGCCTGGACCAAGAAACATCTCCAGACAGATTTTTCAGGTTTGATGGACTGATGAAAGTGAAAGTGACTGTTCTCGTCATTGTGAAACACAGCACACAGTGAAGCACAACCTCTAGGCCATCGCTGAATTTTACCCACACACACCGTGCAGCAGGGGGTAGCTATTGAAAGCGCCTGGGGAGCAGTGACAGGGACAGTACCTTGCAGCCTACAGGTATGGGATTTGAACCCATGACCTTCTGATCCTGGGACCAACTGCTGCCCAATGAGATGAGAGACACTCTTTTGATGGAACAGATGGATGGGTCTGTGGCTGGATCAATAATGGAGCTCCACTTCCACACCAGCAAGGTGGAGGTGGTGCTGGTATGGGCAGGTGGGGTACTGGTATGTACTGGTGTTACTAAAGATGAGCTAGCTTTTTGCAGGTTGAAGATCAACTCCCAAACCTGCTGCCAGTTTGTAGAAGACACTTTCTTCAAGCAGTGGTTCAGGAAAAAGTCGAATCTTTCAAGACCATGATTTTTTCTCTGCAGGACGGATCACATGCATGGACGTTCTCCACTGCGTGGCCAGTAAAGACCTTGAAGGTGAAAGAATAATGACATGAGCCTTTTCCTCACCTGAACTAAACCCTGTTGAGAACTTGTGGACCTTCTTAAACGGGAGATTTACAGGGAAGGAGAACAGTCCACCTCTCTGAACAGAGTCTGGGAGGCTGTGGACCAAACGGACCAACTCCATGATGAAGGATTATGACTGTTATTGAAAAGAAGGACGGCGATATTGGTCATTGATTGTTTTTTTTATGTCAGAGATGTTTATTTGTAAACTGAGTAGTTACTATTCTCACTTTAAAAGATTGAAAATAGACCGGTGAGAAGACTAGCCGTGTAATAATTGTGACACATATCAACTCCCAAACCTGCTATGTTCCTCTGAGAATGTTCACACTCACACTTCCTGTAAAACGTTTTCAGGATTTCAGTTTCAGGATTTTAACACAAGCCCTTTAAAGGACCAAATCATCCAAAAACGAACAGTAAAAACGAAATAAAAGAAAAGCAACAGAAATGGACCCTTTAAAGCCGATGTTAACCAAATAAATAAAGAAATAAATTTAGAATCTGAAGCTGATCCGGTCGTTTGAGGTCAAGGTGCCCAACAAAAGGGGTTCCACCAACTTGAAAGCGAAAGTGACTACTCTTGTCATTGTGAAATGCACAGCACACAGTGAAACACAATGAAATTACACAAATTTACCCACACACACCGTCCAGCAGGGGGCAGCAATTGAAAACACCCGGGGAGCAGTGACGGGGATGATACCTTGCCCAAGGGTACCTCAGGGCAACCTACTGGTCTGGATTTGACCCTATGAACTTCTGATCCTGGGGCCGACTCACTAACAACTAGGCCACCAGTGCCCCTGCAGGGGTAGGCTACTGAAAGTGCCCAGGGGGCAGTGACGGGGACGGTACCTTCCTCAAGGGTACCTCAACAACCTATTGGTCTGGGATTTGAAACCACAGCCTTTTGATCCTGGGGCAGACTCCCCAAACACTAGGCCACCGCTGCACCTAGTTTGCCCCCAGCTGCCCCAACTTTGCATTCAGTTCCTGACAAAAGGAGAAGAAATGAAGGGTGTTAAAGACTTTTGCAGTGTACTGTGATGATCTAATGCTGTGTGTTTAATTCTGTGGTGGCTGGAAAATGCTCGTGGAGGAATGAATCGGGACTGTTTTTGGTGTATAAAGCCACATTAATATCAAGTGGAGCTCAAGGAAAAAAATAGCATGAGATAAAAGGTAGAATACATTCCGTTTTTAAGGACTCTCGTCATCCGTGTGGTGCTGGACTTCCACGTATATCTCAGCATGTTTGATGTTTATCATGACCAGCTCAACAGCCAGGAAACTGGTCACACTTCCATCCAAAAAGTGGAGATGTTGCTTTGACATAAGCTCCGTTCAGAAGATCCAAACAGGATGTCAACGAACAATGTGGGACCGTTTGGCAGGCGAGTGTGCTGGAAGAATCTGTCAGACCTTTCTTAGTGTCACTGCGACCTGGATGGACACGAATGGAGAAGGAATGCCAAGTAGACAAGTAGAAGACATGGCTCCAGACAAGAAACGCTGAGACTGGGCCCTCGCATCCTGGAAGTCCAGCAGCAGACTTCAGGTGAGATCATTGACCAGGTAATCTGATTGATCACTTGGCCTCCACGAATGGCAGCCGTGAAGGTTGGACCTCCATGTTTGGATACGCTCTTAAAAAACAGCGAGTGTTTCTCAGGGTCTGAAGAGATGTTTTCGTCGACGGCGGCCCACGTTTTCGCTCTGTTTTGCAGCATCGTTCCACGGCCACACATGGAAGCGATTGTTTAAGTGTGAAGCCCTTCGTGGGAAATGTGTAGATTCTCCGAAAAGTAGGAGAAGTTGCCAAAGTCAAGCTGATAACTCGCGAGATCATGCTGGAAGTGTTTCCGTGACAGTTTTTTGGAAGCGACGTGTGTATTTATCTACGAACTGACCAGACCATTTAATCCGAGAGACTCTTGACTCGGGAACGTTCCCTTTGTCCACAAGGCCGACGTACTTTTTTTAAACATATCATTTCTGAATCAAATCCTTCTTGACTCGAGTCTGTTTGAAGTAAAAGCACTCATTTGTTAATGTTATTGGGACAAGGGGCTATAAAGGCATCTTGCAGCGTTGTTTTTGGACCCGCACCACTTCGTAGTGGATGAGGTTAAAGGTCAGTGATGGATGAGTACTCAGAGTCTTCTTCTCGAGTCTATGTCTTCACTACAGGCCAGAGAGCTTGGAAGCAACACTGCCTGTGCAAATAAACTTGACATTTTTATTTCTTGCAGACACTAATATCTTCCTGAACGTACAAGGAAATCTGCTTAAGGTTATCAAAAATGAAGCCTGTTCCCATACAGACAGTAGAGCTCTGGTTAAAGGAGATGTTTGGCCCAAAATATCAAATTCCACTCATCCCAAATTTGGTCAACCAGCCGAGGCATGTTTGGATCCAAATTATGTTTCTTTACTGTGGAACCGGAGTAACAAGGCTACTCTTGAAGTCACTAGCCACCCAAATCTTCTCAGCAAACACATCCCGACCCGCTCCACACCTCCTCCAGCTCTTCATCAATGTGGACTTGTGGTTTGGTTTAGGACACAGTAGGGCTTGCTGTAATAAACCTCAACCAAACATCAGACACCAAAGTGGTTTAAGTTATCTGGATCAGATTCCTCCATAGTTATGACTGATTCTGGATCAGTGATCTTGATAACAGATCCTGGTGTATAAGAAGGTTCTGATGGAAGTTCATTTTTTAGAGAACTCACTTAAATTGATGAGAGAAAATTAGATCTGCTTGCTGCTCTGCTTTTTGTTTTGCGTTTTCTCCTGAATTTTCTCCCCATTTGGTAGAACTTCCAATCTGGGAGGGTGAAGACCAGCACCACTGAGAGCCATCCTCAACATCCACCACATTTTTTTCCAAAACCTGCTCTGTCTGAACAGCTGAACCCACTTAGAGGAGACTTATTCTGCTACATCAGCTGTGATCATTCAGCTTTCTGAAGCACTTATCCTAACCAGCAGGGCAGGGGTGCAGAAAGCCTGTCCCAACACTCACAAGGTGAAACCCAGCCTGGACCAGGCATAAGCTTATGTTCTGCAGTCATTTATGTTAAGAACTGGTCTGAGATCAGGCCATAAGGATGGGTTCTCTTCCCTGAACAAAAGCAAGTACTGAAGACTTGACAGCGGTGGTGTAGTAGTTAGGGACTTGAACACAGGTTCGGAAGTATGAAATCTTATGAACTCTTCTACTGGCCACACGGGGGCGCACTCCAGAATAAACAAGGGGACAGAAGTGACACCTGGGAGAAAATCTGACTCCACAGTGTTGTTTCTACACCCTTGTTTATTCTGGAGATTGGCCCCGTGTGGTTGCAGATCTGAGCAAGGAAGCTCAAAGCAGGCTTTAGAAAACATGAGAAATATTCATCCGCTGATCTGATGATGAATTTCATAAAATACCAAAGTGAGAAAGTTCCATTCTCACCAGCTCCTCCAGTTCTAAACCCTGTGGCTTTTCCTCTCTTCTCAGTGGTGCCAATGGGAAACGAATGCTGGAGAATGATCTAATAATGCACCTAATAATCCACTCCTGTCAATCACAGATGGGGTCTACTGCAGAGCTGGGAAAATGTGTGCGGTTAACAATAAAATCACAACCAGGAGGGTCTAAACACCGTTTTATAGGAAACTCTTACAGCTGGCGGTTCATGGAGGACTCCCGTGTGTTAATGTGAACTCTGGGTGCTGTTTTCACTGTGATTTACAAATCCTGCAGATCCTCTGCGCCGCCATGGATGGAAGGCAGGAGGGCTTGGCTTTCCAAACTGTGCATAAGAGCGTAAGCTCCCGCCGTCTCCAGTCTATGCACAACTTCATTTTTATGGCTCGAACCGAGGCTTAGAGAGGGCTTGCTTTAAAATATCCAAGTAGCAGCTAACGTGAAAAACCTTGTTGCAGAGATTGGAGTGGCTTATGAAGGTTCAGAACTTTCCCAGCAGGGCTGGAAAAAGCAGAGAGGTGTGATAACGAGGGGTATTCCCCTTGAGGAAGGGCAGGAAAGCCTACTTAATTGTACCAACTGGTTAGCAGGTGGCAAATTATCTGGACGGCGTTCATTTTTGCTCAGGCCACCTTGAACCAAGCACAGCTATGCAGCAAGTCTTTTGATCTTTCCATCCGACTTCTTCACCAGTTTGTGCTACAGCAACTCTTCAGTTGGGACCAGACGACTGGCCCCATCAATGAGCTTCGGGTGCCCGTGTCTCTCTCTCTGGCTCACTGGTTATCCTTCCTTCCTTCCTTCCTTCCTTCCTTCGAGCACTTTTGGTAGAACTAACAGCTGCACCTCTCCCAGGACTTGCCATGCTGAAGAAGTTCTGACCCAGTTCTCCACCCATCACAGTTTGGGTGATGACTCAGATCCTTACGATCACCCAACTGTTCAATTGTACACATCCCATTTTTCAGTGACCATTTATTCACTTCAACACCAAAAAGTAACTGTGCAGAAGGTGAATTTATTTTTACACTGGTTAACGCCATCTTGACCCGTTTCATTAGCACCATCCATCATGAAATTTAGACACTTTTCAAGAAAAACGAGATTCTGTTCCATGTTAGATCAACAATAGATCCTGCCATCTCTCCTCCGTCTTGGACTTTGTGGAACGTCTGCTCTCTGTCATGACTCTCCTTCCTTCTGTATCATGCAGTGGACTCAGTCCATCTCTCAGAGTCATTATGTCCCGGTGCTGCTCGTCTCCTCCACCCACAAATAGCCCTCGCTGGTGCGACACTGCGGGTCAAAGTGGCCACTGATGTGTTCTAGCAGGCGTTTGTTCTGGCAATGATGAAAGCTGCGAGGCCGCGAGACTTCCCAACGGGCCCGTCTGTCGGCGGGACACGAAACAGACACACATCAAATGCATCCACGGCGCAGGACACAGTGGTCCGGGGTACAGGAATGAGGCCTGACGCAGGGTAATTACACGGAGTGATGAAAAGCTTAATGGAATGCTACTTATTGCCGTGATTCAAAGGGGGCGACCCTTTGGGGTCCAGGGGTGAACGGAGAACGGACGGCTGATTGTTTCCAGGAGGTTTCTATCACGCAGCTCATTGATTACGTTGAGGCTGGACTTTATCAGATGTACTTATGGAATGTTTACCATGTGAAGGCTCCCAATCAAGACGTCGTTTAGAGACGAATAACTGCTCAGCGTCATTCCAGTCAATCGGTCTGCAAGAAAATCTCACGTAATGCATGATTCTAACGTTCGCCGACATTGTAGATGTCTCTGCTACCAGTCGGTCCAGAGAGACGTACAAAAACTTCAATAAATGTTCTTCTTTCGACATTATTTCACACAAAAAGAAATGAAATCCTGGGTAAATGCCACATATCTCTAAATGTTTATACAGTGAGGCTAAACTCTTTAGAATTTCATATATTTCAGCATGAATATGAAACATGATCAGATTTTCACACAAGAATCCGATTAAAGAAGTGAGACAAAAATGTTATCCTTGGCAGGAAAGCGATCCTATATTACATATCTGTGAACGACAGAAAAAGTATGTGAACCTTTGCTTTCGGTATCTGGTGGGATCTCAGCAAGAACCATCACCAGGCCACATATAAATAAGAAACGTTGCCTGGTTAAATTAAGGTTAAATAAAAATAAACAAGCAAATGCTGTTTCCAGGAACCGTTGATCAGTCACACAAAGCACACCGGCGAGAAGGTTTAGGAGATTTTAGGAGATGGTGGTGTTGGTCTAGTGGTGGGTTCTTGCCTATGGACTGATGGCTCAAGAGGTCCCAGGTTCGAATCCCACCTCCAGCACTACCATCACTGGGTCCCTGAGCAAGACCCTGAACCCTGAGTGTCTCCAGGGGGGACTGTCCCTGTAATCAGGACATGGACGTCGCTCTGGATAAGAGCGTCTGCTAAATGCCGTAAATGTAAATGTAATGTAGGTGGAATTCCTAACATTAACTGCTCACTTTCACAACCCTTCTGTTGGGTTAAGGCCAAAACTTTGACTTGACAAAGTTCAAAATATTCATTTTATCCTCCTTTTACCATTTTTAGAATGTACTCAGAGATGGTTTGCCACATAACCCAGAATTCATTTCTGGAGAAAATGTCCTGATATTTTTGTCCAGGCTCTAACGATGACACTACCACCACCATGTTTCACAGACTCTCCTCTATGTGAGCACTTCAAAGTGAAGTTTGCAACGTCTTATTTTAGTGTGTTCTTTGTAAAAAGTCAATAAAGCATCGATTAAAGTTTTAGCGTATATCACTGTAAATATTCAGCTTATCCTGGACGAGTGGTCTCCTGCACGGCTCGCTGATTCTCCTGCTCAAACACACCTGGTTCATCTCACCTGGTGATCGGCAGGTTTGAGGAACGGTGCAGGACACCAGCTCCTCGGGACTGGAGCGTCGTCAAACAATCAACAATAGGAGATAAAGAACTTCAGTTAACGTTAACCGGAATCTGAAAGCTTTGGTGCAAATCAGCACATGCAGACTGCCAGGCTCCTCTTGAAACCACACGCTCCTCCAACAGACATAAATATGTGCACAAAGTAGCAGAAAGCGAGGGTTGCCGCATCACGAGCCGCTCTGCACTGCCAGCTTCGGCCTACGACCCATTTAGACGGTGAATTATATCATTAAAGAAGCATGAAGTGGTTGGAGCTCGGGGTGAAGGAGTGAAATTGGTAGCAGATTGGAAGAACCTCTCCAGAGCGCCAACGACTGTTGACAGGGTGAGTTATGCGGGAGAATATCAGCCGCGGGGAGACGTGGGTGGTCGTGCCTCGGTGTGTGTTGTGTCTAGAGGGAGCGCTGGGCGGCAAGTAGTGTCTATTAAGCTGCATTTCCACACGTCACGTTCAAACGCTCTCGTCCACGTCCTCGCGCTTCGTCCATGGAAGCGACCCCCGCAGCTATGCTATCCCCCTACTCAATCACTGCGCGTGACTCAGGTTGCCGTTATTTATCTCAGTCCGTCAACATGTCTCTTAATGCCTGCTGGACGAGGGCCAGCCTTATCTGGAGCAGGACAGGACCAGGGGAGTGTTTAGTTTGGCCTGTCATCCTCCTCATACTCACAAACACACCACCCAGTGCTGGAGAGATGCTCCCTGGCCTGAACTCTTCACCCCTCAGCCAAGATCTAGGTTTTAGCTTCTGGCTCTTAAGAGCTTTGCGATAAAGTCTGCGATAAAGACACTATGATGATATATCACTGCAGCGCAAAAATACATTTCACCAAGTTCCCACCAGAAGAGCTCTTTTTTGACAACTTCATCACTGTTACTACTCAGTCCGTTTCTCTCTTCCTTTGTCTTCTGTCCCAGGTTCTCCATAATAAATAAATTACCCAACTGGACGTGATGTGAAGGCTCATTAATATCAGTAATTCTTTAAATTGTTACATTTGTTTATTGTTTTCTTGCTGCATCAGTGAAGTAAACCCAGATTTGGAGCTCCTGATAACAGATCAGATACAAAGTGGAATGAATAACACTCTACGTTTGTGGTTTTTGTAATAGTGGATGATTACATTCTTCTTTGACTTTTGTTTAGGTTTTGTTACAAACCTAAGAATTCCTGGCCGGACCCTAGCCCAGCCTGAACCCGAACATCTTCAAGCTTTGAATTTGAAGCGGACCTGCTTCGATAACAGTCGTTATTAGATCACAGATCAAGGAGGCGTGACGATAGAATTAGATCAGGTTTCTAAAATTCCATATCAGTTCTACTCTTAAACCCGAGTTTATTCACCAGCAGTGGCCTCGTGGTTCCCAGTGCAAAATTCATCAGCATCTCAAGTGTGCGACTCTTTTAGAGGAGATTATTCAAACCTTGAACAGAAAACAGTGAATTTTAATCTCCAGCATTGAAAACTGGTGAAGTGAAAGTGAAAGTGATTATTAGTCATTGTAAGCACAGTGAGCCACAACCAAACACAACCTCCGTATTTAACACACATGCACCCTCCAGGGTGCAGACATTTCCAGCACCCGGGGGCCAGTGGCAGGGACAGTACCTTGACCAAGGGTACCTTAGGTCAACCTACTTGTCTGGGATTTGAACCCATGACCTTCTGATCCTGGGGCCTTGTTCCAAATACTCTAGACCACTGTGATTTGAAGTTGCATTCATTCTCTCTGTTGGCCAAAACCAGAACACTCACCCTTTTCTTTCAGTTTTAAACTGGTGCAATTTCCCAGGACAGCTCCAGCCTGAGATAGGTACCAAAAATGGAGACAGTTCCCTGAAGATGGGGACTGTTCCCGGAAAACGGGGAAATCTGGTCAGTGCAGGTACTGTTAGTAAAAAGCAAAGCTGCCCAACTAGATGCTTTTCTGGTCTTGAATGCATTGGGTGGATGGATGGATGGATTGATGGATGGATGGATGGATGGATGGATGGTTTCTTTTTATTCCATCCTAAATCAGGGTAATGGACAGAGAAGGACATTAGCAGAGATGGACGTTAAGAGCCAAGCAGTGAGCAGAACATTGGGTGATTTTTCCAGAAAAGAAAAAAAGTACATTCAACATCTGAGAGATAGAGAGAGAGAGAGAGAGAGAGAGAGAGAGAGAGAGAGAGAGGGTAATAAATCCTGCAGACAAGTCAGCAGAAGGAGAACAATGCTCTAGTGGACGTTAGGAGTCAGCAGGGAGTTGTTCTGAGTAAGGCAAACAATAAAAGCGAAAAAAAGACAAGAGAAGGACTTTCCCCCTCCTTATTTCTATCTTTCATGATTTCTTTCTGAAGCTGTCTTCTTTAACCTGCTCCAGGCCTCTCTCCTTACGTACACCCTGCTTCTCTCTGGGCCTGTCCTCTCAGAACCAGTGATCTTAACAACACACACATTTATCTTGGTCCATGTGATTTAAGCTAAGCTGGCTTCTCTGGTAGTTCCCGCTGATGAATCGGTGTCCTGGGTTGTGTTGATGGGTCCCGGACAGCAGCTCGGAGCGGCCCGGTCACAAAAATTAACCAGTTGCTGAAACAAAAAGCAGCAAAGAGAAGCTCTGACAAAAAAAAACACAGCAGGACCCATGATAGAACTCAGAGACACCATGAAATCTGTGTGTGTTTCTTTTGCCAAGGTTAAGGCAAAAGGAAATTACTGTTATTATTATTGTTGTTGTTTATATTATTCATTAATTAGTTCCTTAAATTGTTGAAAGTCTCATCCATTAAGTGTATGTAAATGGAATCAGATGTCCGAATGTCCCTCATGGACAGGAAATGATGCTTCAGACGTTGTTTCACCAGAGTTTGGAGAAGGTTTCGGGCTAAAACTAGAGACCCTGAGACACGTGACGTCTGGTTCCATTCACCACCACTAGAAAGAAACCCGAACCCTTTTCACACCAAACCCACTCTGGTGGATTTGGGTTGGAAGGAACCAGAGGTCACGACGTTAGCACCAACACCAGCATTTGATCCACTAAAAAATCAGCCCCGCCTTTTCACACTGATGGTATAAGGAGTGTTTCTAGAGGGGAACAACACAGGAACCAATCAGAACAGAGCTTGTTCACTTCTGTCGGTCCAAAGAACAGCCTGCTTCACTCATATATGCCCATCAGATGGCTTGTATGGACAGAACATCATCAGTGGACCGGAGGCGGGTAAAGGAGATTGTATGATATGGGCCCTTTGACATGGAGGCCCTGGTGCAGATCAGTGTATAAACAGGTTCTGTCGTGCCGGGCTGCTCCTCAGGGAACTGGAGGCAGCTGGAAGCTCCTCCGACTCAAATGGCCGCCGTTGTTTATTGTTGATCCCGGCGCTTCTCTTTCTCCCGGCGGGGTATTTGTTGTTCGTATCAGTCGGACTCATCCTGTCATCAGGCTTGACTTTCGGCAGGGCCTACTGAGCCTGCTCAGCGTCACGGTCCCCCAAAACATGGGCTCACCATGTATTAGTGGGGCCCTGCTGAAGAACAGGTGACGTGGGGCACTCCCGCATTTTTCCAGATGATTCCTTCTTTCTTCCCCTCTCTCATCTGTCTTTGATCTCCATCGCTCGTCCAGTGGCGTGACTCAGCTTAAGAGTCTGAAATCAATCTCGGCCCACATTACAGGTAGGACCCGAGTTCTAGCCGTGCCATTAGGAGAGCGCATGCATCACACGGGCTACTTCGAGTCGACAGTGGGCTCAGGGAACATTTATGGGCCTCCCTTTGACCCTGGACATCCATATCTTCATGCACAGAGACAGCTAACACAAATACTACACTTGATTATGACCATTAGTTTTAATCAGCAGGGTGCACTGTATCTCCCGGAGCAGCTACAGGACAAGGGTGGGTTCTTGAAGACATCAGGACGTGGTTATCCTTCATATTTGGACGACTGTATCTGTAGATGCTGAGCTGCCCGACCAGAAATCAGCGCTTCCTTTCCTGGAAAAAGAGAAGAATACAAGTCGGGTTTGACTGGCGAAGTAACCGTGAAAGCACAAGAGCCTCTGGAGTCAGGTTTAGTGTCCTTTGTGGGGACTGTGTCTGCTTTGTGCCGCAACTGTCCACTGTGTGGTAGTACCAGGTCCCCAAGCATAATTAATGGAAGGATGCAGAAAACAAGAAAACCTCTAGAGGGCAGCAGGGAGTGAAGCTTGTTTATTTGAGCTTTCTGATTCCATTTGGAGAATGTTAGAACCTGCCACAGTTTCCCAAATTCATCACTACGTCTAGACGTGGCCCCATTAGCTGTTCTCCAATGTTTCCTAAAGAGCTCCCATGTCCTGGAAGAACCACATTTGGTCCCTTAAGAACCTTTCAGTGGATGAACAACTTTTAAACCTTTCTAAAGTTTTCATGGACCTCCACGAGGGCACATTTGTGTGGAACTTGTGTAGAACATGTTACATTGGCACTTCAAAAGGCAGTGCTGAGTCAAAACAGAGATTGTGATGCTTTAGAAGGTATGAAGATCCTTCAAGAACCTTCATATGAAAGGTTATTTATTTCTTTAAAGGGCTTTACAATTGATGGAGTTTTTCTTTTAAAAGGTTCTTCACACTCACATCTCCTTCAGCTCTTTAAAGAACCATGCATTGAAAATTCCTTAAGCTGGTTCTTTAATGGAACTGCGCCTCTGAAACAGTGCAAATGGAACCTTGAGTATTTGGAACTAACTCATGGAAACACTTGAATCCTTGGTTCTCAGATTTTGCTTATGGGTCTAAAAATTATGCTTATGTGTTCCTCTAGTCATAGAACCCCTTTCTCAGTTTGTAACGGTTCTTAAATGTCATCACGCTCACAACACACTTTTTTCGGTTCCTTGAGGGAACCAAACATGGTTTTAGTACCATATGGAAACAAACAGGGTTTGTCCAGTTTTGAGTGTCTTCTGAGGTTCTTCAAAAAAGGTTCTTCACACTCAGAAAGCCCTATTTTCATTTCCTTCCTCTTGGCCTTGGTCAGAGGTGCAGATCAGGGATATGAGGTTTCCGGCCACATTCTGATTTTTGCAGAGGTATCATGTCTTCTCTCAAGGTTCTGGACAGAAGACAGGAAGTTGTACAGTGACAGTTGTTTCCACATTCCACTGGTTTCCTCCATGTGGAACCACAAATGGTTCTTCTATAAAAGGGACCCCTTTTTGGCACCCATTGGTGACGGCCTTGGTCAAAGCAGAAGTCAGGATGAATGAAGGTTCGGATCAGGGACTGGAGGTGGAATTTGGTTTCCGGCCACGTTTCTGATCTTTGCGGAGGTACCGTGTCATCTCTCAGGGTTCTGGACGGAAGACGGGACGTGTCCAGCGACTCTTTCCACATTCCAGCGGATAAATCCTGGCTTGCTTAAACAAAGCTGTCAGTGTTCCTCGAGGCTCCCTCGGCTGCAATCACCACCTTTAAGCCGCCCGATCTCTCTCATTGACAAGTGTGTATCTTAAATCACCAGGGGAACCATCCCAGGGGACACTCACTCTCCTAGACGTGCCCCTAATTCATCCGCAGCCAAATTCAACGAGGCCTTTTCTGACAGTCACACTTAAGAGGATCACGCTCCTCTATGCTTTGCTTCTCTTCTTAGATTCACTGTACGCGTCTCCACTCCTCGCTGACTTCTACAGCTGCTTCCACTTTGTCCGGGGGGACATTGACAGGCAGCAGCCACCTGCCGCTTCGACCTTCGACCTATGACCCCTGCAAGAGTGCCGGAACATCTGAGGACCTGACCTCGCAGCCTTCGCAACAGGCGACAGAGTTATGATTATCATCCGGGCAGGTGGCATCGCCCTCGATCCCTGTGCATAGCTATGCGTTTGTCTCCCTCTGTTGGCCATCAGCAGAACCGCAGGCGCCCTGAAGCCGTCGCCTTCATCCTCAAGGGCCGCCTTTTCTTCCTTGTGTTATTTTGTTCACCATATTCAGTTTTTTTTCCATGATCGTCCTCTCTTTATGACAGCAAAGCTGCTTTTATTGCTACGCCTTTAAGGCTGATATGCAAATGAGCTGCGATCTGACTGGCTGCCCTCTATTGGGCCTTATTTTTGAGGGGTCAGCCTTTATCTTTTGATCTATGATTTCAGCTGAAAGCGAAATGAGATCATAAAGATAGTTTTGGCCACAATGTTGGCGTTTTAGCAGATTATGTCAATTTTCTTGCTTTTTATTCATTCAATTGTGGGTTTAAAGCAGTTTTTGTTTGAAAAATTTTTAACACAAAGTAAATTTCCAAATTTTTGTGAATCTTTTAAGATTTTTAAAGTTTTCTTCTGCATTTACCGAAGAGGAACTCCTGATGGACTGCTGGTTTTGAGGGTGTGCTTTTATTCGTGAATTCAGAGTTTATCATTTTCCATTTTATTTACCAGAGTAGGTCTCGCTCTCATCCAGTTTGGGTTTAATGTAGAGTTTCTCCATTTTTATTTCATTTTTGTAATACATTGGTTTTTTGAATTATTTATTTGTTAACAGAAATGACAGATTTTTGATCTATTCTCCGTAAATCTGAGATGTTCCACAGACTGGATGGAGAGATTTTTTTGGGAGGAGTCTCCAGCACGTGTGTGTTCAGTGTTTAATTGTAATTTTTTGGGACCTGGACTATAAAGGTCAACAAGGTCAGGTTTTCCTTCTACCACCTTTCATTTATCCCTCTCTCGCTTAATCCCTCTCTCTGAAGGAAGGCAGCTCCTCTTCTTCTTCTTCTTCTTCTTCTTTTGGTTGGGACCGGTCGGCGGGTTTGTTCTTCTCGCTGCAGCCTGTGTTTCACGCTGTGATGGTTCACGGCTATACAGATGTTACACAGCAGGACGCTCCTCTCCTCCCTCCATCCCTCTCTCTCTTTATTGTCTTTTTTTTCCTCTTCACTCTATCCTGCATCCTCCACAAATACAGCCAGCCTATTATTTAAAAACAACAAATATTCACTTAAAGAAATGTAAAGAACTCTTTAATGTATTTGTTTTTAATACATTCTTTCATTTTCAACAGTTTACAATCAAATCTTCATCACAAATTGAATAAACTCTTGAGAAATGTAAAGCGGTATGAGCTGCATTCAGTTTCTTTTACATTTTTTATTAATGTGACATTTTATTTCTTAATTATTTACACAACTGTCTACATTACTATTATTATTGCTGTTATAATTATGATTAAATCTCATCTTTTATTTTTTTCATATAATTTTGTATTATTTTATATATTTTAATTGTTTGTTATTTAGGTAATATATGTAATATATAGGGGCAGCGGTGGCTAGTGGTTAGGGTGTTGGCCGCGTGATCGGTGGATCGGGGGTTCGAACCCCTTCCCAGTAGGTTGCCCTGAGGTACCCTTGAGCAAGGTGCCGTCCCCGTCACGCTCCTCCCTGCGATGGGCTGGCGACCTGTCCAGGGTGCGTCCCCCGTCCTCGCCCTGTGTGCGCTGGCTTGGACACCAGCACTCCCCCGCGACCCCGTTTGGGACAAGCGGCAGAAAATGGATGGATGGATGTAATATATATTTATTATATCTGTAATACATACGCTATATATGTAATTTAATTTCTTAGTTATTATTATCTAATATAGCTTATATTTTATTATAATCATATTTTTTTTGTTTTGTTTTTTTTTTTTTGGGAGGAATGGCCCCCCCGATCTGAACCAGAACCGTGTTCTGTTATTGGACTTTTGTGCTCGTCACGGATTGTCCATAACGAACACCATGTTCAGGCATAAGGATGTCCACATGTGCACCTGGCACCAGGACACCCGAGGTTGCAGTTCGATGATCGACTTTGTGGTCGTGTCATCGGACTTGCGGTCACATGTCTTGGACACTCGGGTAAAGAGAGGGGCGGCGCTGTCAACCGACCATCACCTGGTGGTGAGTTGGCTTCGTTGGTGGGGGAGGATGGAGGATACCGGTCAGGCCTGGTAGGCCCAAACGCATCGTGAGGGTCTGCTGGGAACGTCTGGCAGAGTCCCCTGTCAGGACAAGCTTCAACTCCCACCTCCGTCAAAGCTTTAACCACGTCCCGGGGGAGGTGGGGGACATTGAGTCTGAATGGACTATATTCCGCGCCTCCATTGTCAAGGCGGCTGACCGGAGCTGTGGCCGGGAGGTGGTCGGTGCCTGTCGCGGTGGCAACCCTAGAACCCGTTGGTGGACACCAGCGGTGAGGGATGCCATCAAGCTGAAGAAGGAGTCCTACCGGGCCTTTTTGGCCAGTGGGGCTCCGGAGGCAGCTGATAGGTACCGACAGGCCAAGCGGAATGCGGCTCTGGTGGTTGCTGAGGCAAAAACTCGGGCATGGGAGGAGTTTGGAGAGGCCATGGAGAAGGACTTCCAGACGGCTTCGAGGAAATTCTGGTCCACCATCCGGCGTCTCAGGAGGGGAAAGCAGTGCACGGTCAACACAGTGTATAGTGGGGATGGTACGCTGCTGATGAGATCCGCCCAGAGTTCCTCAAGGCTCTGGATGTTGTAGGACTGTCATGGCTGACACGCCTCTGCAACATCACATGGACATCGGGGACGGTGCCTCTGGATTGGCAGACTGGGGTGGTGGTCCCCCTCTTTAAGAAAGGGGACCGGAGGGTGTGTTCCAGTTATCGAGGGATCACACTTCTCAGCCTCCCGGGGAAAGTCTATTCAGGGGTCCTGGAAAGGAGGGTCCGTCGGATAGTCGAACCTCAGATCCAGGAGGAGCAATGTGGTTTTTGTCCAGTGGACCAGCTCTACACCCTTGGCAGGGTCCTGGAGGGTGCATGGGAGTTTGCCCAACCAGTTTACATGTGCTTTGTGGACTTGGAGAAGGCATTCGACCGTGTCCCTCGGGGGCTCCTGTGGGGGGTACTCCGGGAGTATGGGGTATCGGATTCCCTGTTAAGGGCTGTCCGGTCCCTGTACAACCGGTGTCAGAGCTTGGTCCGCATTGCCGGCAGTAAGTCGGACCTGTTCCCGGTGAGGGTTGGACTCCGCCAGGGCTGCCCTTTGTCACCGATCCTGTTCATAACTTTTATGGACAGGATTTCTAGGCGCAGCCAGGGCGTTGAGGGGGTCCGGTTTGGTGGGCTCAGGATTGGGTCTCTGCTTTTTGCAGATGATGTTGTCTTGTTGGCCTCATCATGCCGTGACCTTCAGCTCTCTCTGGATCGGTTCGCAGCCGAGTGCGAAGCAGCTGGGATGAGAATCAGCAGAGTTTAAGTATCTTGGGATCTTGTTCACGAGTGAGGGTAGAATGGAGCGGGAGGTCGACAGGCGGATCGGGGCAGCTTCTGCAGTGATGCGGGCTCTGCATCGGTCCGTCATGGTGAAGAAGGAGCTGAGCCAGAAGGCAAAGCTCTCAATTTACCAGTCGATCTACATTCCCACCCTCACCTATGGTCACGAGCTGTGGGTAGCGACCGAAAGAACGAGATCGTGAATACAAGCGGCCGAAATGAGTTTCCTCCGCAGGGTGTCGGTACTCTCCCTTAGAGATAGGGTGAGAAGCTCAGTCATCCGGGAGGGGCTCAAAGTAGAGAGGAGAGGGGAGTCAGATGAGGTGGCTCGGGCATCTGATTAGGATGCCCCCTGGACGCCTCCCTGGTGAGGTGTTCCGGGCACGTCCCACCGGAAAGAGACCACGGGGAAGACCCAGGACACGCTGGAGAGACTATGTCTCTCGGCTGGCCTGGGAACGCCGTGGGATCCGCCCGGAGGAGCTGGAAGAAGTGGCTGGAGAGAGGGAAGTCTGGGCATCCCTGCTGGAGCTGCTGCCCCCGCGACCCGACCTCGGATAAGCGGAAGAAAATGGATGGATATTTTTTTTTTATTATTTTAGAGTAGAGTAGAGTAATCTTTTTTTAATGTATTTTTATTGTTTTATATGATAATTATTTCATTTCATAATTATTCTTTATATTTATATATTAATATTATTCATTCTCATTTTATTATTTTTAATCATATTATTTATAATTATTTTCTGTATTATTTATTCTCATATATTATTATTATTATTGTTGTTGTTTCTGTTACATGGCCAAAACTCAACCAGTCAAGACTGTTTTCAGTGTTGCTGAATGCCACTCACAGACATGAACTAGAAACTAGAAAGACTCGTGGAGCTTCACTGGAAGAGGTCTGGTTCCATCCACCGCTGTAATGCCATCTGAGTCTGGGCTGATCCAATCTGGACGACTTTCTTTAAAATAATCTGCACCTTGGTCCTCCATCGCTTCTAAGAAAACTGTTTTGTATAAATATTTGGAAAACTGTGACTCCTCTCAAAGCCTCAAGCGTGAGAAGCTCAGAGCTGAGGAGTGAACATCCATCTTCCGCCACCAAGCTTTTGGCACTGCTGTGCTTCATCCTGACAGATGACCGACCCGAGTCACTTCACTTTTAGAAGCACTGCAGGCTTTTCGCCCTCTGTTTTCGTGGTCACTAACTGATAATAATACATGAGACAGGTATAAAACTGAACTCCTGGGTCGAGTGTCCCAGACCATTAGACCAGTAGCTTGCCCTGAGGCACTCTTGATCAAGGTACCGTCCCCATCACTGCTCCCTGGATGCTGGCTATGTTTGCCCCCTGCTGGACAGTGTGTATAGGTTAAACACAGAAGATGGATTTGATTTTGTTTCACTGTGTTCAGAATGATGTGGTCACTTTCACTTTGCTCCCTACACTTGAACCCAAACCTCTTTACTACTACTATTATAACAGCCTCTATACTGAATAAGTATAGATAAAGTTACAAGGTTCTAGATACAGTGGTTCCACCCACTCAGCACTCAGCATCAGCAGTAAACTGATGACCTAATTATCTGGAATCATCTGCTCCTGTTTCTTCACTGCTTCATGTCTTAAGTTAGACGCTTTGTTCTGCTTGAAGGTTCAGACGTAGATCACTGTGTGGATTAACCAACACAGAACTATCAAACTGCTCAGGTACAGAGACTGGACTGAACATGAGAGACAACAACACTGTCCTTCAGGAAGATCTGGAGAACTGCTCAGGTACAGAGACTGGACTGAACATGAGAGACAACCACACTGTCCTTCAGGAAGATCTGGAGAACTGTTCCTTAAAGAACAAGCACCACAGAGCGACTCACAATGTCAAGCATCCTCTGTGTTTAACCCACACACACACCATCCAGCAGGGACAGACATATCCAGCACCCAGGGCGCAGTTTTGGGGATGGTAGCTTGATCAACAATCCGGGTCTGGAATTCAAACCTACAATCTTCTGGTCCTGGGGCCTTGACCCAAAACATTTGGCCACCCCTAAATGAAGAATAGTAAATGAATGTATCACTTCCCATCATCTGAGGAGATGAAAGTACATGTTTTGAGAGGAACTTCAGGATTTTCTGACCCTTCAGAAGGTTTCAGAAGTCTTTGAATCATCCTGTATCAGTCCAAAGTGCCAGGAAAGTTGCTCTCGAAGGAACCCACTGTGAGGAAAGAGCAACGCCATGTGCAGGCCTGACCAGCACTTAACGTTATTACCTAACACTGGCACAAAGCCCGACTGACCCTCTCTGGCTTTGGCATCACTATTACAGCCATTTTCATTCATTTGCCGATTAGTGTCTCAGCAAGAGCGTGGATCTGCTCCAGAAATGAAGATCTTACTCTCATTCATTAATGCTAATAGCATTCGCTGGATCATCGCAATCAATAGCGCCTCTCTGTGATGGTCCAGCTGCATCCCTTCCTTAATTGGCTTAATCATTCAGTCTGCCTTTTTAAATGTCTTTATTTTATTCATTGATTTGTTTTTTGGATTGCAACGTAGCCTTTCTGCCAGTTTTGTTCTCCTGGCCAGCAAGTCACTCCATCTCCAAATTGGAAGGAAAAAACAAGGATCTGCTCCTCTCAGTCTCTGGAGGCCTCAACACGCTTGGAGGAGAACAAAAAACTGCCTATTATGTTACTCTGTAGCATTGCGTGATCCTGCCCATGCAAATCCAGCTCTCGGTCCTGGTACAGCTGTTCCCAGGAATTCATAGTTTTCATGTGACATCACACTCCTTAAGCCCCGCCCACCTGGAGGGCAAAACAGATCTTCCTCCTTCTGCCCTCCACTGATCTTCACCAGGGTTGCTCCTTCATTTCCTTTTGTCTCTCTCTCTCTCTCTCTCTCTCTCTCTCTCTCGCTCTCTCTCCTCTCTATATCTCTCTTTCTCTCTCTCCTCTTTATATCTCTCTTTCCTTCTCTAGCCCCACTCTGTCTTTTTTCTCGTTTTCTCAGATATGTTTAATTAGCTGTATGTTTTTTCTCTTTCAGACAGTCCTTTCTTGCTTGCTTTCTTCCTTTATTCTCTCCCTCTCTCGCTCTCTCTCACTCTCCCAGGTGGATGACAGGAACCCCCCCCCCCCCCCGTGTTTCTGTATGTAACACATCTCCCGGAGGTTCTACCGAATCCGTCACTTACGCCTCACTGTGAATCTCATGAGGTCCATAAACCTCCCGCCAACGAGAGGAGCTCCCCTTAACGGTGATTCACCCAATAAAACAACGGCATATTCCACTTCAGGGCCACCGATCCGAACACCGGCACTCCTGCGATCAATTTATGGAAACTCAAATTGAATCCCAAAGACATTTGCATACACTGCTGGGACACCAGGACCATCCATCACAATTGGAGTGAAATCACTCTGATCGGTGTGTCTCTGGAGTGCGCAGTAAAATAAGGGTCCCACTGAATTATTTACCAGTTTATTCAACAAACCACACCGAGCAAACTGCCGGACGTCTCACTTCAACATTTTAATGCATGAACCCACACCTTCTGGGTTCCAACAGTCCATGCGTTCATTATTGAAGTATAAGAACCAATACTGTTCTGGAAAAGTAGAAGTACTAATTCAATTACTCACTCCAAGTCAAAAGCACAAAAATGTACTGAGAGTGTAAAGTAAAAAGTACAGGAATGTACTGAGAGTATAAAGTAAAAAGTACAGGAATTGCACTGAGAGTGTAAAGTAAAAGTACGGAATGTGCTTAGAGTGTAAATAAAAAGTACAGGAATGTACTGAGAGTGTAAGTAAAAGAAGTGCAGAATGTGTACTGAGGAATTAATAAAGTAAAAGTAGAGGAATGTACTGAGAGTGTAAAGTAAAGGAAGTACAGGAATGTACTGAGTATAAAGTAAAAAGTACAGGAATTTCCTGAGAGTAAAAGTACAGGAATTACTGAGATTAATAAAGTAAAGAAGTACAGGAATGTACTGAGAGTGTAAAGTAAAGTACAGAATGTGCCAAAGGTATAAATTAACAAGTACCAGGAATGTACTGAGAGTGTAAAGTAAAAAGTACAGGAATGCACTGGTACAAAGTAAAAGTACAGGAATTTCCTGAAGGTAAAAGTACAGGAATGTACTGGAAGTGTAAAGTAAAAAGTACAGGAATGTACTGAGAGTGTAAAGTACAGGAATGTACTGAGAGTGTAAAGTAAGAGTACAGGAATGTACTGAGAGTATAAAGTAAAGAGTACAGGAATGTACTGAGAGTATAAAGTAAAAGTACAGGAATGCACTGAGTATAAAGTAAAAGTGCAGGAATTTCCTGAGAGTAAGTACAGGAATGTACTGAGTGTAAAGTAAAAGTACAGAATGTACTGAGAGTGTAAATGAAAAAATGCAGGAATATGCTGAGAGTGTAAAAGTAAAAGTACAGGAATGTTACTGAGAGTGTAGAAGTAAAAGTACAGGAGTGTACTGAGTGTAAAGTGGGCGTGTCTCCTCTGAAGAGGCGTCTGGGCGTCTGTCTGTGCTGAAAGTGAACTGAATCTCACTCCATATTAATAGAATACAAGACTATTAAAGCCTGAACTAACTCAATAAAACAATCTACAGAAAGAAATAAATCCACATGAACTTCACAGCTTCCCCTTTCATCACATCTCTACTAGTTCTCCATCACGGACACACACTCCACACACCTGAACTCCACAGTCCACTCTCCCTGTCCTCTCTCTCACTCTCCTTCACTCTGTCCTGCACCGATGGACACTCAGATACTCTGAATATTCCTGTCCTTTAGGTCAGTAATTCTATGCCGTCTCTGAAGCCAAATTGTAGAGTTTACAAAAACCAACAAACCAAACACAACAGTCTCAGAAATGACTTGAGTGAAAAGTACATTTCATTTTAATATTTCTACACCTTCAATGGGTCACACACCATCAGGAACACACACCCTTGGTCTGAAGGACACCCGTCCCAACGTGGTCTACGATGACATTAAGGTCAGAGATGATGAACTGAAGAACACCTTCCTTAAATCACTCGATCTACTCTTCCATGTGACACGTGATCATGGGGAACGACCAGAGTGGGGTCAAAGGGTGGTCAGTGCTCCAGGGTGAACTGTATTAACACCTGACCCTGCATACGCGCACACACACACACACACACACACACACACACACACACACTCACTCTCTTAAACATTATATCATAAGGCTGTCAAGGTCAAGGACAGTGCCTTGACTAAGCCTTGATCAATTTTAGGTCATGACCCTCTAACTATGCTTCCAAACACACACACACACACGCACGCACGCACGCACACACACACACACACACACACACACACACACACACACACTTGTTTGTTTTTACCTCTCGTCAGGACCCATATATACATGGAAGTATTTATACAAACTGATAATACACCCCATATGTATTAAATATATAAATTTATATTTTACATCGATATGGGATAGATAGACAGACAGACAGATAGATAGATAGATAGATAGATAGATAGATAGATAGATAGATAGATAGATAGATAGATAGATAGATAGATAAACAGACAGATTTAGTATCTATATAATAAAATGTGCCCCAGATGTGTTATAAATATGTCAGGATCTTTATGTAGTAGTATATAAAAATATGTTTTTGTGATTAATCTGCCCTGACAATGTATGAAAACCAATACACACACACACACACACACACACACACACACACACACACACACACACACACACACACACACACACACACACTTTCTGTCCTCATAATAAAGCAGCCTTCATGTTGATGAAGTGTCCCCATGTCCTTGTGTCCTCTGGCCTTAGGAACTCTATTTAATTTCCCCGTAATGCCCCATCACTTCATATCTCACACATGTTCACATTGCACTGCATGATTTTCATTCCTAATTTTCTTCAGGCGCTCACGCTGTTATCGTCTCAACCTGCGGGGCGTCTCGCGCTTGAAATGAGATTGGAAATCGACTGTTATGAGAAATACACTGGACATCGGACGCCTTATTGCCACGGGATACTCGACGGCGTCTTCGTTTATAGGCCCGGTTCACGGCGCGAGGGCTTGTTGGGAATCGCTGCAGCTTTAATGGAGCGGGACGGGCAGTTTGCAGGTGCCATAAAGATGATGTTCAATACTGCTGGAGTGTGTGCAGCTATTTTCAATTACCCAGCGAGCCTCGCCGTCGCCTCCCGTCCCGGCGGTGGTCGTGGAGGATGAAGCGTCAATTGTGTTACTCATGAATGCCATGTTCACTCCAACTGACCAATCAAACTGCATGAGGGACAGTCAAGGAACCGCCATCACCGGGAGTCCCTTCAGCTCCTCTTTGTAGTTTTGACACACTCATTTTCTTAGCCGCTTGTCCTGATTAGGGGCCATGCTGGAGTCTATCATAGCTCTCACGGTGAAAGTGAAAGTGACTATTTGTCATTGTGAACACAGTGAAATACAACGAAATACATTCTCTTTGTTTAACACACACACAAGGTCCAGCAGGGGGTGGACGTATCCAGTGATGGGGACGGTACCTTGCTCAAGGGTAACTCGGGGCAACCTACTCATCTGGGATAATTATCACTTTGAACCACAACAAAATGCATCCTCTGTATTTAACACACACACTCCGTCCAGCAGGGGGCAGACATATCCAGCACCCGGGGAGCAGTGATGGGGACAGTACCTTTATCAAGGGAACCTCAGGACATCCTACTGGTCCAGGATATGAACCCACAATCTTCCAATCCTGGGGCCTCGTCTCTAAACAGGACACCGTTGCCCTTAGAAAGCAGAGAAAAATCATCAGATGGGATGATTTGGTCCCGTTTACGATCAAATGTACTTTATGAAATATATTCGTCCTCCTTTGGAGACACCCAGCATGGACAGGACACTTTGGGGGTGCTTTCTTGCTCAATAGCCCATTTAATTGAGAATGATTAATTACTGATTGGATTAGAAGTCTGATTAAACACACAAGAGCGTTCACCATGATGTGAAGTAAAGCACACGGTGGACGGATTCCGCTCTGGACTTGCATTTTGAGTCCCTTCATCAAACGGCACTTCAATGAAATGATCTTAAAGTGCTTTGGAAGCACTGACTCAGGTGAGACAGATTGTCCCCGCGGTCCGTCGGAGCGGGCAATCTTCTCCCAGCATCATTAATACATAAATAAGGCTTTCACCGCGATCGTTGGGAGAAGTCTCGAACGCCGTTTATCCTAAGCAGGATGGTGAAGCCTGGACCTCCAGCACCTGTGCTGAGTGCGTAATGGACTGGGGGTCACCAGGACCCCTCAAGGATGAAGAAGAATCAGTCTTCACTCCAGTCTGGAAAAAACACCAAAAGATAACGACTGCAATGAAACAGAGGCGAATCAAGGAACTGTTAACATGTGGATCAGCACCACTAGAGGGCAGCAGTGAGCTCAACAATCTACTCCTGCTCCACTGAGAGACAGAGGGAGGACCGCCCTACACACCCAGAGAGAGAGGACAGTTCTACTGAGTGATGGGGGAGAGGGAGGACCGCCCTACACACCCAGAGAGAGAGAGGACAGTTCTACTGAGTGATGGGGGAGAGGGAGGACTGCCCTTCACACCCAGAGAGAGAGAGGACAGTTCTACTGAGTGATGGGGGAGAGGGAGGACCGCCCTACACACCCAGAGAGAGAGAGGACAGTTCTACTGAGTGATGGGGGAAAGGGAGGACTGCCCTACACACCCAGAGAGAGAGAGGACAGTTCTACTGAGTGATGGGGGAGAGGGAGGACCACCCTACACACCCAGAAAAAGAGAGGAGTTATATTGGGTGATGGGGGAGAGGGAGGACTACCTTACTTACGATGGAACATTAGCTTGGCAGTCATGACAAACTTACCACTAAGAAATGAAGTGAGTAGTGTCTTAATGGAGGGCTATCGGGACAGTTCTGTAAGTGGAGACAGGAGTCCCCCTCCCGACCAGTGCAGAGGACGACAGAGATCATCAATGGGGATTGAGTTGGAGCTCAGCAGGAGTGATGTTTGACGTGCTTTTAAGAGGTTCTTCCTGCTGGAGTGGTGGACAGATTTACAGGCGTATCAGAGGGACGTGCCGGAGACGAGCAAACGGGGATCCATCAGTCTCACGGGACACAAAGGAGTTGAGTTAGGAGCAGCAGAGATGAGCGCTTTATGGGGAAGAAAATAAACTGTGTGTGTGTGTGTGTGTGTGTGTGTGTGTGTGTGTGTGGCATTTCTGATGATGGTGCAGGTTGCAACATGAATAATGCACCGCCATTATTTCTAAAGATCGAACACCTCAGCGGCTTTTTGCTGAGAAAGGCAAGGGTGTTTTGCTTCATCACACACACATACACACACACACACACACACACACGCACGCACACACACACACACACACACACACACACACACACACACACACACACTCAAAGAAGCTTAAACTCATGCTTAAACATGCTGCGTGTTGTTCAGAGGTTGATAATATTAGAAAGTGATGGCAGAGGGTCCTGTTTCTAGGTTTGGGTTTTGAGCTGAGTTTGAGGCCTAAATGGTTAAAAGTAAAAAACGTAAAGTACACTTGAAGCACAGAGAAGAAATGAAAATGGATGGAGGTCAGAAAAGTTCATTAGATATAACGCCTTAAAAGAAACACTGAGAAAACACCATTTTTGCTTTATGTACAGGTTCTCCTGAAAGACCATCGATCGAAACCGCCTCCTGTGTTGAACCGAATGACAAAATTTGGTATTTTGCAACTGCAAATTTTAACGGACAATTGTAAAATGACAAAATTTCAAATTAACTGCAAATTCACAGTTTTGAGTTTTTTGGTGAATGACACGTTTTCGTCAAAGTATGACTTCACTATAATATGGACATAAATCTTCAGTGACGTATATTCAGTGTTATATAATGAAACATTACCGTTTGTCATGCAGATGATTCATCTTCTCTGTACTGATGAACTATAAGGGTGAACAAGGCCGTTCTGCCTGGTTGGGATCCATCAGGCTCTCGGGTGGAAATGTTTTCCTGGCAGCGAGGAGAGGTTCTGCAAAAAAAAGCATTCAGAGAAAACTGAAAATACTCAGAATGAGAGAAACCATAAACCCACTGTCAGAAAAATAAAAGAACGTTTTCTGTATAATCAATCAATTCAATTTGGAAACACTTTGTGCCTCCACTCACTTTATTGGAACCCTTGGGTGTCTCATCGCTGGACACTTTATTAAAAACACTGTGTGCCTCCACTCACTGGCCACTTTATTGGAAACACCCTGTGTCTTCCCATACTGGCCACTTTATTGGAAACACCCTGTGTCTTCCCTTGCTGGCCACTCTATTGGAAACACCCTGTACCTTCACATATTGGCCACTTTATTGGAAACACCCTGCGTCTTCCCTTACTGGCCACTTTATTGGAAACACCCTATGTCTTCCTTTACTGGCCACTTCATTGGAAACACCATGTGCCTTCACTTAATGGCCACTTTACTGGGAAGCCTTGGGTGTCTAATCGCTGGCCAGTTTATTGGAAACACCTAGCGCTTCCACTTCCTGGCCAGCTTTTAGAGACTGGCCACTTTATTGGAAACAGCAGCCTCGGCGCTCCCCCGTCCCCGACGGTAGCTGGGCTGTGGTGACTCCACTCCAGCCGAGAGTCACATGTGAAGGAATGGCCGATGTGGGACGCCCGCAGCGCTGGACCTGTGACTCCGGGGTTTAATGGCGTCGGGTGACACTGTGATTAGGAAAGACGGATGAAGGTGGCCGAGCTCTCTGGAGAAACATTCCTGAACCTCTCTCGCTCTCTCTCTCTCTTTCTCTCTTTCCCAAGATCTATCGCTCACATTCATCAGCGCCCTAATCTCCTTACACACCCCTCCCCGTCTGCTGCAGGGTTAAACGGCATCATCGCCGAAACGGCTCAGCCAATTAAAAGCATAATTGATTAAACTATTAAAAGGTGAGGTAATGCCGTCGGTGACTTACAGCAGATTAATCCTGCGGCGCCGTCCGAAACTGTTCGTGCATGAAAAACACTTTCCAAGGCAGGCAGAGCAAAATATCAGCACATACATCATAACCTTTCCCAGAGCCTGGAGGGACGGCCGCCGTGGGAGGATGTCTTATTACAGAGGACGGAGTGGTGGTGGACGTCCAGTGAGTTATTATACATAAAGCTTCACGATCATGTCCAAAAACTCACGCTCTCTATTTCTGAGCCGCTTGTCCTGATTAGGGTCGCGGGTGGTCAATTTAGCATCTCCAGTCCACCTGATGTTCATGTCTTTGGGCAATCATTTCCTGAAGGACAATCGTTTCCTGGAGGACAATCACTTCCTGGAGAAAACCCATGCAGACACAGGAAGAATACGTCCCCATGAACCTAATGAAGACCCTCCTGTTCAAGGAACACAGAGGAGACTGATCTTCATATTTTGATTCCAAACTTCATAATGTTTTAGTGCGTTGTTGCGGAACAGTTCTCCTGAAGGACAGTGTTGTTGTCTGTCATTTTCAGTCCAGTCTCTGTTAATGAGCAGTTCTCCAGATCTTCCTGAAGGACAGTGTTGATGTCTCTCATGTTCAGTCCAGTCTCTGTACCTGAGCAGTTCTCCAGATCTTCCTGAAGGACAGTGTTGTTGTCTCTCATCTCCAGTCCAGTCTCTGTACCTGAGCAGTTCTCCAGATCTTCCTGAAGGACAGTGTTGTTGTCTCTCATGTTCAGTCCAGTCTCTGTACCTGAGCAGTTTGATAGTTCTGTGTTGGTTAATCCACACAGTGATCTACATCTCAACCTTCAAGCAGAACAAAGTGTCTAACTTAAGACATGAAGCAGTGAAGAAACAGGTGTAGATGATTCCAGATGATCAGATGATTCATTTACTGCTGATGCTGAACGCTGAGTGGTTGGAACGTCTTTATCTAGAACCTTGTACTTTCAGGCACTTTGCAGCCTGGAGCTCTGAAACATTTGTTCCAGTTTCTTTCTTTAAAATCAATTCAATATGCCAAAGATAAGACAATATGCCAAAGAGACATCTTCTCACCTACTAGTAAGACTCCCTGTGGTTTAGGTGAGGGGTGGTGCCTGGCTAGAACAAGCAGGACGTGGGACATATGCACTCACGCTTCCTAAATTTGATCATAAACAGCAGCTCCTCCTTAAATCTGTTTGTTTTGGCATCAGCCTGAAGTTCTCCGTGTCTCTCCAGTGATGTGAAGGTGACTCAGCAGTAGCTCAGTCTACACTGTGAGTTGTATTTAGTAACAAATAAGGAACTTCTGAAGACCTTGTGTCCTGTGAACTTCACTGTCCCCAAAAGTACTTCAAGAACATCAGACATGCCTGCTTTCCTCTTCTCCCCTGCCAATCAATACGGTCACAGTTTTGGTCAATCGAGGAAACAGAACATGATTTTGCTCTTTAAAGCTGAGCAGGCCGAGCACTGGGGCTGTTCCGTAAATACAGTCCTGTGTTAAAACTTATACCCCCATCATTTCTTCTCACCCTTCCATGGAGAACAAGACAAAAGGATCAGATTTACTGCAACCAGTTAAACACAAAGAAAGCTTTTAGTTTCTAACCAGCTTTAAAGTCAATATTCACTCCCACCCCCGTTATTCTTCAGCACAGCCTCAACTCCCTTAGACCAGCTCCTTTCTTTAAGTCAGGAACACTTCTCCAGGCTTCTTGAAGGACGTCCCAAAGCTCTTCTTTGGATGTCAATGCCTTTTGTTTTCTCTGTGGAGATGATTCCAGACTGCTTCTGAAACTGCTCAGGTACAGAGACTGGACTGAAAACGAGAGACAACAACACTGTCCTTCAGGAAGATCTGGAGAACTGCTCAGGTACAGAGACTGGACTGAACATGAGAGACAACAACACTGTCCTTCAGGAAGATCTGGAGAACTGCTCAGGTACAGAGACTGGACTGAAAATGAGAGACAACAACACTGTCCTTCAGGAAGATCTGGAGAACTGCAGCACTGTATGTCAACATGTCAGTTCTGGAGATCTGTCCGATGAGCATGTTTTAAGCAATCTTCTACCATTGTTCAGATATCCCAATAAAGGCTTGAAAGTTGTTCTTCTACCACCTCACATGGTCCAGAAGAGTGAAGGGAAAAAGAGAAATGAAAGGCAGGGCGCTGGAATAAGAGTCTGCTGTTTGTGTTGAACTAATGACTAAATAAAAACTCCATGATGGTTTTGGTGGATACGCACTGGAGTCTGTGATTGGGGGAAAAAGATGAGGTATTCATCCTGAGCGTCGCTCTCCGAGCGTTCGTTTGACACTCATTGAAAATCTATAGTATTTCATTAGACGCAGTGGAGACCCAATCAGTCCTCATCGCCTCTCGCCGCCTCTTTATAAACAAATTCAGAACGGCGGCTGAGCTGCACGGAAGCTGTTATCTCACCCCAGCGCTGCCCAATCAGCCGATCGTTGACTGCGCCTGCTGCACAAGCAAGTCAGACGCAGAGTAAATTTGTCTTCCTTTGTCCTGTCCTTGCTGATCAACAGTGTTGGGCCACACAGTGTCCCTGCATGGAAATGAGTTTCAAAGGAGAGAGAAAGAAAGTGTTTGGCTCTGGAGAAATGGTGTTTCTACATCCATGGTTCAATTATTATTTGTTCATAATGATCCATTCTGGAAACAACTTGAGGAGCAGTCAAGCTCCAGGGAGGACGTTTGGTATGAGTTGGAGTGAGGAAGCTCCACTGAAGATGTTTGGGATGAGTTGGAGTGATGAAGCTCCACTGAAGATGTTTGGGATGAGGTGAAGTGAGGAAGCTCCAATGAAGATGTTTGGGATGAATTATGAATCGGAGTGATGAGAAATATGTAATATTTAAATCTCTCTCTCTTTCCTCTTCTGTCTCATTCTGTCTGTCTCTATCTTTTATCTCTCTCTCTCTCTCTCTCTCTCTCTCTCATTGTGATGCTGTATTGCACACTTTACTGTCTAGAAAAGCCATCAAAAGCCATTTAAATGGACGCAGTGTGTGAGTCTTTAGGGATGAGTGATGTTAGAAAATGTATTTTATCTTAATTGTATCACAAACGCAGCTCTTTTATTAAATATGACACTCAATGAACTCAGAAAATTACCTCTGGAGTTTGGGGGCTTCGCTGTCTGAACTTGAATCGTGTCACCGAGGCAGGATCGCTGCTTTCCCACAGAGTGTGATCAGTGAATGAAGCCATAGATGAGAAATGCAGACATCTGGTGACTTTACTGTTTCTCATTCTAACTCCGTTGTGAGAATATGTTGAGATGATCCAGCTTTTAAAATTCTAATTCTGCGAATATATAAAATAATCACACACCGTGTGTAATCACACACACTTTACACTCTCAGAACATTCCTGTACTTTTACTTTACACTCTCAGAACATTCCTGTACTTTTTACTTTACACTCTCAGTACATTCCTGTACTTTTACTTTACACTCTCAGAACATTCCTGTACTTTTTACTTTACACTCTCAGTACATTCCTGTACTTTTACTTTACACTCTCAGAACATTCCTGTACTTTTTACTTTACACTCTCAGTACATTCCTGTACTTTTACTTTACACTCTCAGAACATTCCTGTACTTTTACTTTACACTCTCAGTACATTCCTGTACTTTTTACTTTACACTCTCAGTACATTCCTGTACTTTTTACTTTACACTCTCAGTACATTCCTGTACTTTTTACTTTACACTCAGTACATTCGTGGGCAGCGGTGGCCTAGTGGTTAGGGCGTCAGCCACATGATCAGAGGATCGGGGGTTCGAACCCCTTCCCAGTAGGTTGCCCTGAGGTACCCTTGAGCAAGGTGCCGTCCCCATCACTGCTCCCCGGGCGCTTTCAATAGCAGCCCACTGCTGCACATCTGTGTATGGGTGAAATGCAGAGAGTGAATTTCCCATTCGTGGGATTATAACTAAAGGATTATTATTATTACATTCCTGTACTTTTTACTTTACATTCTCAGTACATTCTTGTACTTTTTAACTTTTTACTTTTATACTCTTTTTTTGTATTATTTTACTCTTACTTACTTTACTACATTCCTGTACTTAAAAAAATCACACAATGTAATTTATTCCTAATTCTGAATGGAAAAGCACTGACAGTGGTTGAGTGGCTTCATTATTCTTTCTAAATGTTTTTTTTTTAAATATCTGATTGACTGAGCACATCTCTCATTAATATTGATTGGAGTGAAGTCAAGGCTGATAACAAAACCCTTGTTAGAGCCTCAGTTAAGGCAGCATGACTCGCTTAAGCTTTGACACAGTCATTAAGCTAATTCTGCCTCTAGTGCTTTGACGAAGCTCTTCTTTAGCCCAGCTGGCAGCTTCTTCAATAACATCCCCTCATCCTTCACCCTGACAGACGGTCAGAATCGAGGCTTCGAGTGATTGGCCACTGGATCACGCCAAAGGTCATCAAACGGATCAATACATCAGTCAGTCGCGGATTTTTCCCACATTCATAACTGGAACAGACTACGTATAGACAAACAAATAATGAGCGTTATTGACAGGTGGCTACTCATGATCGCCATGGGAACAAAACCTCGAACTGAGCATCTTATTTTTCTCCTCCGGACTCAGTCGTCACTTCTCTCTACCCCTTAGAATTAAACCACCTCTGGTTAATGATGTAAATCAGCCTTGCTCTGATTGGCTGCTCTGTTTTGTGCCTTGCTCCCTCACAGGGGGCGGGGTCAAAGCAGTTGTTTAAAATTTTGGGGGAAGGGCAGCTTATTTTCCCAAATTTTGAGTGAACTCTACATCCATGGGTGTGACTCCAACATATACAGGAGCTGATTGGTTGCTGGCAGTTTTGCATAAAGTTTAGTGGATATTTTTTTGCGATGACATACGGATAGGAAGAGTTACTTTTTTGTACATTTCTGTACTTTTTCACTTCTATTTGAACCACAGTTACAACCCCCTCCAAACTCCTAGTCTCATAAATCCCAGGTTAAAAGTAAAGAACACCGGATGTCTTCTGATTCGATAAATCTGGGGGCACTAGCGTTTGCTGTTCTTTGCACATTCATTAAATAAACAGCAGGTTTAACAACAGCTCCTCGGTGAAGCTAAACAAAGCAGACTTTCTGTAATTGCTTCAGTAAATCGTCCCAAACCCCTCGGACGGCTACTGATGGGCGTCCAAGCATTTCCACTTCTGCTGCTGAGGCAATTAAAAAAGCAACAGAGGGTTCAATTAGGCTGTTCGGCTTGAGAGACATGGCCTGAGAGAGGAAGACGGGTGATGAGGAAGTGAGACGGGACCCGTTAGAGCTGGAGATGGACTGCCTGTGCAATTCACACCTCCACAACACACCGGCAGCCATCGTTTGTGTCCTTCATGCCCTGGTAAATAAGCCTGAGCAAGCTAGAAGGAGGTGACCATGGCTGCCCACTGCCTGTAAAGCCTAGCCCAGCACTCATAGGGCAAAAGAGGGAGACACATCACATGTCCATCACATGTCAGGCGGACGAGAGATGCTGGTTTGGCCCCGGGCTGTGTTTGTCCTGGAAGAAAATCCATGCAGACGTGGGAAGAACACGCCAACTTCACCAGAGAGAAACCAAACTGGGAATCGAACCCACAACCTCCAGGCTGTGAGGAGACAACAGCGTACCCCTGATCTCAGCTGTTAAAGATAACCTGACTATCAAAACAGAAGGTGTGTGTGTGTGTGTGTGTGTGTGTGTGTGTGTGTGTGTGTGTGTGTGTGTGTGTGTGTGTGTGTGTGTGTGTGTGTGTGTGTGTGTGCATCAATATGCACGGGATGACTCCTCTCATCGCTGCTTGATGACCGCAGGACCTTGACACTTCCCTCATTCCATCAACCATTATATCCACTCCATAGATCTCAGTGACCCTGTGAAATTACAGAGAGAGAGAGAGAGAGAGAGGGGTAGAGAGAGAGAGACAGAGAGAAAGAGAGAGAGAGAGAGAGAGAGGGGTAGAGAGAGAGAGACAGAGAGAGAGCGAGAGAGAGAGTGAAAGAGAGAGAGAGAGAGAGAGAGAGTGAGAAAGAGAGACAGAGAGAGAGAGAGGGAGTGACAGAGAGACAGAGTGACAGAGAGAGAGAGAGAAAGAGAGAGAGAGAGAGAAAAAGAGATAGAGAGAGAGACAGAGAGAGAGATGCTAGAGAGGGCTAGTGAAAAAAGAGGGGAGCGACAACTAGGCACAGAAAGAAAGCAAGAAAGAAAGAAAAAAAGGAAGAAAGGGATTAACAGTGAGCGAGAGAAGTAAGGCTAGAGAAAAAAGAGCAAAGTGACAACTTGATACAGAAAGAAAGAAATGGATTAACAGTGACAGAGAGATAGGGAGAGGAACAGAGAGAGAGAGAGAGAGAAACAAGCCAGCAAGAGAGAAAAGAGAGAAGGGGTGAGAAAAGAAGGACAAAGAGAAAGAGAGAGGTAAGAGGAAGACAGTGGGTAAGAAAACAGAGAGTGCACGGAGAGAAAGAGAGAATAAACACCAGGGCAAGAGAGGAAAGAGAGGAAGTAGAATGAAAGCGAGGGGTGGGAGAGAGAAATGACAGAGAAAGCCAGAAAGGAAAAGAGGAGAAAGAGTAAAGAAAACAGAGAGAAGGAAAACAGTAAAGGACAAACAGAAAATGGAGGAAAGAGAGAAAGATGAGAAATAGAGAATGAGAGGAGAAGAATGACAGCGGAAAGAAGGGAAAAGAGAGAGGGAGGGAGAAAGAAAGTAAAGAGAAAGTGTTAAATAGAGAAGGGAGATACATACGGAAGAATGTGAGAAAAGAAAAAGAACGAGAGAAAGAAATGAAAGAAAGAGAAAGGGGACTCTTAGCCTGGGCTCTAGTTGAAAGGAAAAAATGTTGAATATTTTTCTTTTATTTTTTCGTCACCAAATCTTCCTCGAAAAGAACATTTCTTTTAAACATGAAAGCAATGAAGGAGAAATAAATACAAATAAAAGGAATTAATCACTCAATAATGTGACAAATAAACAATAGCAATGAGAATCCATCGGAATAATAGACGACACACCTTGGCTCGTGAAGGTGCAGCAGGTCCGGACCGTCCTGATTTAAAACCCTTTTAATTATTATAGAGGCTTCACTGGAACGAGGCGAGGCAGTGGAGGTAGATTGTGTCCATTAGTTCAATGTTTTTCCTGATTGGTCGAGAAGGGAAGCGGTTCAGCTAATGAGGCAGGAAATTAAATAAATGTAAACACCAGTGATGACAAATGACCTGTAAAGTCACCCTCGGCTACAAGTGTCCAGTGTTTGAGACAAAGTTTGTCCTCTAAACACACGAAGGATGTTCGTCTCTATTCCGAGCCTTCAGAGGTCTTTAGAGTGGCGGTTAATGGAACCAGGCGTGGGATGGTCTTCTTCTGCTCCATCTTTATTTGGCTTCTCACATCAGGGGTCACCACAGAAGATCATCCACCTTCGTGTCTTCCTGTCCTCTTTCACACCGTCCCCCTGCATGTCCTCTCTCACCACATCCATAAACCTCCTGGCAGCTCCATCCTCAGCACCCTTCTCCTGATATATATCTTGTCTCTCCTCTGGACATGTCCATCGATGCAGTCTCACCTCTCTTTGTCTCCGAACTGTCCAACCTGAGCTGTCCCTCTAAAACACACTTTCCTTTTTGGGGGGCACTGGTGATCTAGTGGTTAGGGAGTTGGTCCCAGCATCAGAAGATCGTGGGTTCAAATCCCAGACCAGTAGATTGTCCTGAGGTACCCTTGAACAAGGTACCGTCCCCATCACTGCTCCCCAGGCGCTTTCAATAGCTGCCCCTGGCTGCACAGTGTGTGTGGGTCAAATGCAGTGGCTGCATTTTGTTGGGGTTCACCGTGTTGTCCTGTGTACTCACAATGACACGTTGTCACTTTCACTTTCACTTCCCTTGTGCATACTCGGTCTGACTACCGTCAACACGTCACTGGAAAAAATGCAATTCTTCAACAGAATAATGATCCCAAAATGACTAAATCCGATCCAAAGATAAGCAGAAGTTTAGGGAATGTCTTGTCCTCCCCGGTCTCTTTCTCCCATTGAGCTGCAGGGACAAGCTGGACCCACAAGCTGGAAATGAGCATCCAGCAAATGAGACAGAACTATTTGAAAAGGTTCGGAAGGATTTGGACACAAGTTATTTCCAAAAACTGCAAAAAAAAAAAAAAATGTTAAAAATGTGGCGTCGGTAGTGAGACCGGCTCTGTTATATGGGTTGAAGAAGGTGCTGCTAACAAAAATACAGGAGTTGGAGGTGTTAGAGTTAAAGATGCTGAGATTTGCTTTGGAAAGGAACAAGGATGAACAGGATTAGGAAGGAGTATATTAGAGGGACAGCTTAGCATGGACAATTTGGAGACAAAGAGAGGCGAGACTGTGTTGGTTTGGACGTGTCCAGAGGAGAGACGAGGAGTATATCAGGAGAAGGATGTTGAGGATGGAGCTGCCAGGAAAGAGGAGAAGAGGAAGGACAAAGAGGAGGTTTATGGATGGGTTGAGGGAGGACATGGAGGAAGACACAGAGGACAGAAAGAACTCGCAATCCGTTGCGGAGGCAACTAACAGGAGCAGCCAGAAGAGGAAGATGGAATGGAAGCGGTGAATCTGTGTTGCTGCAATAAAAGCAAGAAGGGGTTACTTTTACAGTTTAAATTTATAATTTAACATAATTATGAAATATTTGTCTTTGCCCTGCAGTGTATGTTTACTCGTAACTCCAAACTGCAGACATAAAGGCGAATTTACAACTGCTGCATCCTGGTCCACTGGCTCCGAGAAGAAAAACCGCCTCCCCATCTGCACCCTCATCTCTGAACAAACACTTTAGCGTGATGATGACGTGTGGAACTGTGCTTCTAGTCAAATATGCAAAGACAATGTCCAATTATGGACAAATCATCTACAAACACCACCAAGCAGGAACTCTTTCTGATTTACAAGGTTCTTACGAAGCAGCACCAACCCGTTTACAGCATTACTTTCTCTAATTAGCTTTCACTCCGATCCTATCTGTGAAATTTATGCTAACATGAGGTGCCTTCTTCCTGCGAGATGATCTAATGTTTAAAACATCGAGCAAGCCAAGAGTGCCGGAGCTCATCTTGCAACGTCTGCAGGAAAATATTTCTGTGATTTTTGTGAAGCTTCTTCAATCAAGGAGAACATGAAGGCAGTCCAACACAATTCCTGCCTATAATATCAGTTCTTGAGGAACCCTCTGGTTTTTTAAGAAGGTTTTTATGAGAAGGCCAGGGAAGAGCTCTCCCATTGGTTAGGCCTTCAGGAGATTAACTCAATTGGGAAGACCTCACTGATGTTCTTGGTGGAAGCAGTTTTAGTAAGCAAGTTCTAGAGCTTCTGGAAGTTTAAGAGACATCACTGTTTGCAAAGCCATACTCTAAGCAATTTTCAGTCAGTTCTAGATATGTTCCTGACAGTGGAGCCTTACTGTAACCATTTTTTCTGTCAGTTCTACAAGCATAACTGACTTTACAACTATATAGTGGGAGCTGTGGCCTAGTGGTTAGGGAGTTGCCCCCGCATCGGAAGATCATGGGTTCGATTCCCTCACCAGTAGGTTGCCCTGAGGTACCCTTGAGCAAGGTACCGTCCCCATCACTGTAACCATTTTTTCCCCTGGGTGCTTTCAATAGCTACCGCCTGCTGCACGTTGTTTGTGTGCATGGCTTAAATGCAGAGGTCCAATTTCGTTGTGGTTCACTGTGTGCTGTGACCGCGCAATGACGAGAATAGTCACTTTCACTTTCACTTGTTCATATATAGACAGGTTTCAGTCAGTTCTATAGAGGTTCCTGACTGTAGTACCTTCCTGTAACCATTTTTTTAGTTGGTTCTAGAAGCATCATTAACTTTACAGCCATATATATACAGTTGTGTTTAGGGACTTCAGGACTGGAATGTCGTTGGTTCCCAGACCAGTAGGTTGCCATGAGGTTCTCTTGAGCAAGGTACTGATGGTGTGTGGGTGAAAAGCAGACAATGTATTTCTTGTGGTCCACTGTGTGTTGTGTATTTACAATGACAAATAGTCACTTTCGTTTCACTTTCAATTGAACAGCGACCTTCAGCACGGCAATGAGCTTCAGATAAGGATGGAAACGGAATGGGTTTCTTGTCTGATTGTTACTGAGATCCTTTCCAATCATATTCATGGGACAAGGTTCAATAACAAACACCACTTAGGAAAACAAAATTAAAAACAAAATTAGGTGAACTTGATCCCAAACTAACTGTTCACCTTTAACTGGGATCAGTTCGACTCAGCCCACTAAAGCTTAATAGCTCTGCTGAATATGTTAATCTGAAAAGGGTTCATCTGAAAAAGGTTACAAAACCACCCCTGAGGCACAGTAAAAGCTGTTATCTCCAAATGAACAGATAACTTGTTGCTACCTTGAATCTTCCCAGAATTATAAAAAATCTAAAAAACTGCTGGCCTTGGCAATGTCCCATAAGGTGAGTGTGACCACAAGAATGTTACAAGGTGAAAACCACTAACTACAGAAACCTTAAGGCTTGTATCCAAAAAGACCTGTCCCGAAGCCTTTTGGGTTTAAATTTTAGGTCCATTAACGTCTGCACTGTTTAAAAATCAAACTCATTCTTCCACAATAAGAACAACCTGCCAACAGTCAAACATGGTGGTGGTAGTGCAAAGGTGTGGCGGTGTTTCATGGCCAAGGTGACTCATCATGAATTCTGCTTAGTTTTAGAAAATCCTGCAGGAGAATGTGGAATTAGCCAGGGGTGGTGGTGGTCCAGTGGAAGGTACTCGCCTGGACTATGATGCCCCCTGTTGGACAGCAGTGGGTGCTCCATGGAGACCGTCCCTTTAATTAGGAAGTTCTGGATAACCGTGTGAGAGAGCGACAGAGAGAGAGAGCGACAGAGAGAGAGAATGACAGAGAGAGAGAGAGAGACACAGAGAGAGACATGGAGAGAGAGACCAACAGAGAGACAGAGCGACAGAAAGAGAGAGCGACATAGAGAGTGACAGAATGACAGAGCAACAGAGAGAGAGAGACAGAGAGAGACAGAGAGAGAGCGACAGAGAGACAGAGCGACAGAGGGAGAGAGAGACCAACAGAGAGACAGAGCGACAGAAAGAGAGAGCGAAAGAGAGAGAGAGAAAGAGAGAATGCACAGCAGGATTTGACAGTAATGGTTAGTTTAAAATGAGCCCAGGCTGATGGAACGATGCACTGAACAGTTGTTAGAAATTGAAATGAAGGTTTTATGAGGAATTTTATGAGGGGTAAACATGAGGGCCTGAGAGAGAGAGTGAGAAAGAGAGAGAGAGAGAGAGCGCTCAGGACAGGCTCCATCACTTTTTCACATGGGGGGGGCAAAGCTCCACCATCTCAGCTACAGGAATGGACAACTAAAAACTGGGTGATCGGTCCAGGGGTGATGATATCCATCCATTCATCCATTCATCCATCCATCCATCATCTGACTCACAGCAGAGGTTGAAGCAGCACTCATAGGTGGAGAACCACCTTGGACGGGTCACCAGTCCACCACAGGAGACACAAACACACCCCTAGTTCATCATCTCCGTTCCACATATGTGTATGGACTGTGGGAGGAAGAGACCATAACATAAAGAGAACAAAAAGAAGAAACAGAAAGAACCCAGATTGCACCCACAAACTTCTGATTCTGAGACAGCGCTGTGTCACCATGCCGTCCCCACATAACAATCCCAACATGCTGACATGTCAGGTGAGTCTTCAGGACCAGCACTGAGAAACTCTGGGTTCATTTAAAAAGGGGACTGAAGAAACAATAATCATGCTTCAGGAAACTGGCAGAGGTGTCGAACATCTTCAGAGGTCATGATGAGATGAATCACTGAGCTAGACCAGCAAAGACTTCAGAGGAACGAATGGATTCGGTTGCATCAATCGATCACAGTTATTACTGAGTTATTAACCTTAATTAGTCACTATAAATTGAACAACTGCTATAAATGACTTGGTATCCACCATTAATTACTCAGTAATTACTCAGTACTTTAATTATTATAAATGATATTTTTTCAGTATCTACTATAAATTACTCAATAACTAGAATATATTAATCACCAGCCACTGTGTCAAGATATTCAGGGTGATTCAGAATCGGAATTATTCACTTCCTATTATAAATCATTCAGTATCTACCATGAATTATTCAATAACTACAAATAGAGTAATCAGTTTCCACACTGAATTATTCACTTCCTAAAAATATTGAACCCTGATCATTTAATGATTAAAATTATTCAAGAAGCTACCAGAAGAGATTCAATATCCATTATGGATTATTTTGTATCTATTATTAAATATTCAATAACTTCAATCAATGATTCAGTTACATCTATAACAGAATTCTAAAAGGAATTTGAGGGGTTACATTAAATCTTTTTGAGGAAGGCAAACGTGAATGCAGGACCCAAGGTATCCCAGCAGATCTTGTCCAGAGCATCACTCTGCCTCCTCCATAGTGTATCCTGGTGCCATCTCTTCCCCAGTTAAGGACACACACACACACCTGGACATCCACATGATGGAAAAAATGAATGTGATCCATCAGAACCAGCACACCTTCTTCCATCACTTCATCGTCCACTTCTGATGTCCATTGTTGGAGCTTTCAGTGGTGGACAGGGGTCCGCATGGACATTCTGACTGGTCTGCAGCCCCATACACAGGTGTTCTCACGCCTTTCTACCAGAACCAGCAGAACATTTTCACACCCCACTTCAGGGAAGGCGTCCCCGAGCCTGCTGTCTTCGATGTTCGTTTGGTCGGTGTTGACTACTGTGTACTGCGAGCACCACAAAGGCCTGCCATGTTGGAGACGTACTGACTCAATCTTCTACTCATCACAGTTTGTCCCTCAGATCCTTACGTTCACCCATTTTTCCTGCTCCCAACACGTCAGCTTCAAGAACCGATTGTACTTGCTGTCAAATATTTCCACCCCTCAGCAGGAGCCTCTGTAATGAGAGAACTTCACCTGCCAGTGGTTTAACGCTGGGGCTGATGGTCGTACGAGCGTGGAGGGTCAGTATGTGAGCAGCCTGGAGGTGAAAGAAAGGCAGGCAGAAAAATCGGCGACTGTATGATGTTGCAGTTTTGCTGAGAATGAAATGATGAGTAAGGGAGCCATACAAGACAAACGAGACTCCCTCTAATCCGCAGAAACCTGAGACAGCACAGTGAGGTCCAGTTTCCTTTATCTCTCTCTCTGTCTCTTCCTATTCCCTGTCCAGTCAAAGATGCTCTCAGTAAAAGAACATGCCTGTCACTGTGGCTCTGGGTTCATCTCAGGACCGGCCTGTCAAGCCAAAAGCGAGAGGCTGACCTGATGTGACGTCTATGACCAAATATTTTGTCTTACTGAGGAATGAGGAGCTGATGACGGTGAAAAATGGTCAAATCAGGACCGGCAGTCGTCCCCCACCCCAACCAGCCCCGTATGAAATGTCATCCAGAGCAGGTTTGGTGCGAAAGAGCTCATATTTCTCTACAGTGGTGGAAAAAAGATCACAGATCACTGCGGCAAATTTCCACCAGTGAAGTTCCGCATCTTCTGAGTGTGTTTTTGGATGTTGATGGTGATGAAAAAAGCCTGAACTCAATCACTTTTCACTGGTGCCTCACAACTCCATCATGAACAGGTTGAATTTTAGACAAGGCCTTCTCCAGACTCTCGTAAAACTAGAAAAATCAGACAACCACCCAATTCTAGGAACAGGAACGTGTTCCAATTCAGGACCTGCGTCCTTCGAAGGTTACATCTGAAGACTCCTTCAAATGCAGCCTTAGTTTCTATGGAAGCAGTGGATCCAATGGGTGTATCCTTTCCAGCCTACCATATCCAATGATTCATTGAACAACGGTGATGGTTACTTCAATCATTAAAACAAATAAATTAAAACAACACCAATCTTTCTCCTTTTTCAGTTTAGCTGAAGTTAGTCAACAGTTTGGTGTTAGCAGCATTAACAGCCATGGTGCTAGTTGCTCCTGGTGAGGTTGCTAGGCAACAGAAATGACAATTCATCCATATGCCATACCATCTCATTGTGTCCTGAAGGCCACACTTACCTGGACTGCATCCTTCCCAGCATCCAGCCCTTTGAATCGAGACACACCACATGGTATTTGACTCCAATGCTCTGCTAGGTCCCACAGCATGCAAAGCCCCTTCAGATGGTCCAGAACTTGGCTACATGGTGTCTGATCATCTCTCATGTCTCTCCACATCTCACTGACTTCCACCAGCTCAGTGCAACCTACAGGCTGATCCTTCTTCTCTTTCACTGTGCACCTAAAAGGAACGTTGTCCATCATCATCGTTCATTCACAAAGCCGTCTCAGTCCACACAGTTCTCATCCATTCTAGGTTTCATGATAGTGGATTGAGTGAATACTATCAGAGCAGAGAAGACACATCTCTTCTAAGCCCTAATACCTGGCTGGTTTTTAACCCCTCGAGAACTAAGGAACAGTCCTGATCACCACTGACCTCATTTCTCTACAGTCTGGGTTAAAATATTGAGGTTCAAAAACTGGAGCTAAGAAGGAGGAGAAGGTCTATGAAAGATTGCTGTATCTCAGATATTTCATTTCACTTTTCAGTCTTCTGAAAGAGACGTCTGGATCCACTGATCATCACTGTGAACCGTTCTAAACCACACAATACTCACTCTGAATGGCTTTGCTTATCTTGATGCATCTGTATGGGCATTTGTTCTCTGGTTAAACTTAGAGGGGATAAATTATTGGATGAGGAGAGCTCGCCTGACTTTATTTCATGCATGAAAACCTGACCTTACAGCACAGTCATGATCCTAATCTACACTCTGCTGGATTTGGATGCTTCTTCTCAGGAGATAAACATGTCTCATTGAGGAGTTTAAAATCTCAGGATCAGAGGAAGAGAAGAGAAGACGAGAGTGCAGGCAGGTAGGAATGGGAGGAGAAGTGTAGCTGAAGTGATTGTAATTACATGTGTATTACCATCAATCAATAGTGTAATTACACTATAAATTAAGTTTGGCCCGTGTAGTAAAATGTTATTAAAGTAGAAACTAAAATTAATGGATTTGTAATTCAAGGCATTTTTACTACAGTTTGTTATTAAAGTTAATGCATGTGTAATTACCATTAGAATTAATGTTAATTCATGTGATATTACTGTAAGAATTGAAACGGTATGTGTGAAATTACAATTAGAACTGAAGCGAATGCATTTGCAGTTACAGTATCATCTAGAGGGTTAGACTACTGTATGAATTAAGAGAATTAATGTGTAAAACTGTTAGAACTGAAGTTCATACATATGTAATAACAGTTAGACGTTAATACATGTGTAATTACAGTTAGAAGTGGAGTTAATGTGTAATTACAGTTAGAAGTGGAGTTAATACATGTGTAATTACAGTTAGAAGTGGCGTTAATACATGTAATTATGTTAGAACTGAAGTGAATACATGTGTAATACAGGTTAGAAGTGGCAAGAATACATGTAATTACAAAGAAGGGAGCACACATGTAATTACAGTTAGAAGTGGAGCATACATGTGTAATTACAGTTAGAAGTGGCTTTAATACATGTAATACATAGAAATAGAAGGAAACACATGTAATTAGTTGTAGGCTTATGTTAATACATATGTAATTACAGTTAGAAGTGGAAGGGAAGTAATACATGTAATTACAGTTAGAACTACTAACACATGTAATTACAGCTGAAGGTAAGTAATACATGCAATTACAGTTAGGAAGTGAGCACTATGTGTAATACAGTTAGAAGTGAGCTAATACATGTGTAATTACAGTTAGAAGTGGCTTTAATACATGTAATTGTTAGAACAGAAGTAAATACATGTAATAGTTAGAAGTGGCGCATTGCTACGGTAATTACAGTTAGAAATAGAAGTAAATACATGTGTAATTACAGTTAGAACAGAAGTAAATATATGTGTAATTACAGTTAAGTGGCGTGACATGCGTGTAATTACAGTTAGAAATAGAAGTAAATACATGTGTAATTACAGTTAGAACAGAAGTAAATACATGTGTAATTACAGTTAGAACAGAAGTAAATACATGTGTAATTACAGTTAGAAGTGAAGACACATGTAATTACAGTTAGAACAGAAGCAACATATTGCAAACAGTTAGAACAGAAGTAAATACATGTGTAATTACAGTTAGAAGTGGAGTTAATACATGTGTATTTACAGTTAGCGGTGGTGCTGGTTCAGTAGTATTATACTCGCCTATGGATCAGGGAAGGTCGGAGGTTTGAATCCCTCCAGCGCCACCACCATTGGGTTCCCTTAACTCCAGGTTGCTCCAGGGGGACTGTCCCTGTAAACAGGAAGTCGCTCTGGATAGGAGCATCTGCTAAACCCCATTAACGTAATGAAACATTAGATCAGACGTTAACACGCAAAATTACTGCAGTAATTAAGCAAACATCATCTCAGTATAAACCTTCAGCTGATTTCAGGGATTTGGATTACAGTGACTTTTTTTTAACAATTCTGAACTATTTTCCATTGAAAGGAGTCCCCAAAACTGAGAGTCATACTTCCATCAGTGAACTGAAGATCCTAGGTGGACATACATCGCCCCCGGTCAGAAAAGAACCAATCACTTTCTGAGCAACAGTAAATACATCCAGGGTAGTTACACCGTTATTACATTTATTATCATGTATTATCATGTGAAATGACTAGATCACCTTCAGCTCTTTCCACACAATCGTCCTATTTGTTTCAGAGACACACGGGTGAGAACAAACTCCCTTGGTTCTGAGGCTGGGACCTGTTTTGAGAGCGTGTGGAGGTTTTTCCCCAGGTGCGAGAGGATGGAGTTGGCTTGAGTCGAATGGAAGTGGAACCGGATGTTAAACCCGCCGTGGACAAAGTGCTTTCAGGAACCTTCACCCTCCAGCGGCTCTGTGTGCTGACAGGACCTGGGCATTAAAAATGCAGCCGTGTCCCCACACGTCTTTCCCCGGAGTGAGAGGAGGGAGGGACTCGCATTGAACCCTCCTGCCTCAGCGGAGCCTGGAGAGGCCACAGGTCAAATCTAAAACTGCTCCTTCAAGGTGCTGATGAAGTCTGACCCCTGGAGTACCTGGAGGAAAGGTGTGAGGGCTTTTTGCTCGGCTTTTTTCTCAACGTCATGGTAAACATTCAAAACTGAGACTGGACACAAGCAGGAAGGTGACTGGGAGCCCCTTTATCTAGAAATGCTATTGAATCTACTCAAATACAAATAGGAAAAGGCATTTTCACACCAGGTATTCCCAGAAATGTGTATAGTCATAATCAAGAGTTACGCTTATACATTGAGACCCTGCTGCCCAAGAGTTTAAGGCCAAATCTTTTTGGGTTTTTAAAGATAATCTCCAATAGGGACTGGTTTCAAAGCAAAGGCCGCTTGTAAATTCTTCACTTTCTGACCTTTTCCACAGCAGGACGCTTTAGCTGTACAATCTGTTCCTAAAGGAAAGCACATCTAAAGGTTAATGAAAATAAAGGCTCCAGCATCATGGTCATTAGCATTTTGTTTAAAAATGAAAGGTCAATGTGTGATACTGTTATGGGTGCAGGTGCACGATGCATGCAGGTTGCCTGGTTTGGCATTTTTTTTAATTGAATGTGTTTTTGTTGTACTTTAAGTACTGAGGGCAATAGGTCTTGCAGTGCGGTATGCATGCTGTTCGCTTTCCTGAAGGACGTTTATTTTGCATTTACTCTTCGAGGTCATTTGTGAAGTTGAATTCATTCTTAATCCGTTTCTGGATTAAAAACATGCATGTAAACGAGCTCTGTTCTTATTGGCTGCCTATCATTCAAATGGGCTTTACCGTGGACGGTTATTTGTACTCGAAAGAAAAACATGTCCACTTTCGTGGAGATGCTGAAGCGCATGATGACCTTGCATATGGAGGACCACCGAGAACCATAGTGTGAGAGAACGCTGTTGTAAATGAAATGTGTTCCAACTGCCCCAAAACATGCCAAGAAAACCATTACTTTCTGACTTGCAGAGATTTCTATAATCAGAAGTACAGATACAAGTGTAAAAGATGACTCTGGTAAAGCTAGAAGTACTCTTTACTTGAGTAAAAGTAAAACGTACAAGCTCTGGAATGCAAAAAAGTAAAAAGTAGTAATTAATACAAGACATTTGAGCCTGTTTCCTTAAATCATTAGATTATAACACGAGTTCGACTGGCAGGCTGTGCCCTTCCCTGCCATCAGCAAGAAAGGTGCGTGTGTGTGTGTGTGTGTGTGTGTGTGTGTGTGTGTGTGTGTGTGCACACGCTACAGTTATTGCTGGGTAATGCAGGGATCGACCACAGCTAGGACTGATCCATCTTTTAATGCTTTTGCCAGAGAAACCACAGCAGTCCATCAGAGTTTGGAGCGTCACACAACGTAGCCCATTAGGATTCTATTAGCAAACATACTATTCAGCCTACCAGACGTAGATACACATACTCCGGCCAACCCTGGATCATCTTAACCCCTGCTGGTCCCCCACACACCCCTCTGTGCACACTTTAAAATGTGTTTTTTAAGATTTCCTGACTCAAGTTGGAATGGGCGGGATGCTGCCCTGGGTGTCAAAACACAGAGATGACAAGCGAAAGTGACTATTCTTGTCGTTCCGAAACACGGCACAGCCCACAGTGAACCACAACCAAATTCAACCTCTGCGTTTTACCCACACAGACCGTGCAGCAGGGGGCAGCTATTGAAAGCACCTAGAGCAGTGACGTGGGACAGTAATTTGCCCAAGGGTAACTCAGGGCAACCCATTGGTCTGGGATTCGAACCCACAATCTTGTGATCCTGGGACCAACTCCCTAACCACCACCTGGGACCATGGACCTTCAGGACCTTCTGAAAACTGGACCTTCAGGACCATGTCAGACCTTTCAGGCTTCGTTCACACAGTCTGTACTTTGATGAACCAAAAATGCCTGCACAGTAGCTGTTCTTTATCCTTGGAAGTGATCGAAGAGGTGTCTGGACTGTGAGACAGATGTTCTATGTCTAACTGACCTTCCATCTGCCTGAGTCTGTCCAATACTGTGTCTGACTCAGCACATCTCCCTGACATCTCTGCATACTTTATTGGCTCCATCTCGTCAGCAGCTAGAAGATCATTGACCACAAATGCAGTCACACACTGCTCCCCACACTCACACACACTGTCACACACACACACACACTGGGTCACACCTCACACCTGATTTCTGTTTTTGACTCGTGTTATGCCACATGTGTGGTCCTAGGTTTGATCCCCAGGCGGGATGGTCCAGGTCCTTTGTGTGGACGTGTTGTCCCCATGTCTGTATGTTTCCTCCAGGAGCCTAGTTTCTCCCACTGTCCAGACCTGACCTACACATCAGGTGGATTGGAGATGCTAAATTGCCCCCTAGGTGTGAGAGCATGTGAGTGTGTGTCTGTTCAGGGTGTGTCTCCACCTTTCCCTAATCAGGACAGCGGCTCAGAAAAGGAGTGAGTGTGTGTGATTGCTTAAAACCATTTGCCAACTCTATTTGCTTTGGAGGGACACCTCTTCCTCATTCGGTTCCTGAACAGTGTTTGCAGTGCAGCATGGAACACTATCCTGCTGAAAGAGGACACTGCCATTAGGGGACACCGTCACCATGAAGGGTCTGCAGTGATGTTTAGTTGTCTGAGTAACGTCCACATAGTGCAGGACCCAAGGTTTCCCAGCAGATCATATGTTCAGAACATCACACTAACTTCCAGAGTGTATCTTGGTGCCATCTAACCCTAAGACACATACACCTGGATGTCCACATGATGGAAAAGTAGCTATGATCCATCAAACCACCCCATCTTCTTCCATCACTGCATGGCACTTCTGATGTCCATTGTCAGAGCTATCGGTGGTGGACAGGGGTCAGCATGGACTGGCCTGCAGCCTCATACACAGCTTCACTGACAACTTTCTACCAGAACCAGAACTTTTCTGCAGTTTGGAGTCTCAATCAAATTCCTCTGTGGAACCACAGGGCAGTTCAGCCTGCTCCTCCTGTGAGCACTAGTGAGCCTTGGGTGTCCATGACCCCCTGGTTCACTCTAAGGTCCTACTTGGAGTTCTTTTTGCAGCTGACAACGGCGCACCGGGAAGACCTGCCGGTTTGTAGGTCCAGTCGTCTATCCATCATAGTTTGCCTCTGAGGTACTTCTTTTTTTTACCTTCAACTCTGACATGGCGCTAAAACAAGATGACTGTGCGTTATTCACTTCTACATCTTCATAAATTTCTAATCCACCTTTCAAACTACACACAGTGTGGATGAAGTGTCCAAGGTTGATTTAATTTCTCTACTTCTGTACTGGAGGAAACTGCAACCCTGGTGATCTCATGCTTCTTAATTCCCTACTTACTACTCTCCCATCAGAAATGGGAGGGAAAGCACACCCACCCCACCTCCAAGTCTCTTCGGGATAGTTCCATCTAGGCCTGTTGGCACAAAAGACGCCAATAATCCAACAGTTTCGATTCCAGTCACACGTTTACTATAATCACGTGCCTCCGCATGCCTGGGCGCTAAGACGCTCAATAAGATGCAGTGCAGTCAGAGGGTAATGAAGCCGGAGAGGTTCGAGGAACACCTGAAGAGCTTTATTCAGAGGCGTGTTAATCCAGAGATCAGAGAGATCGGTATTCAGAATCGCCGGTCCTGAGTTCATCGGTACAAACTTCAGGCATAACTACTTTAATCATCGCCTGTGGACAAAGCAGGATGCGGACCAACTTCTCCAGCCAAAATAAAACATTTATGTCTTTATATGGCTATCTGTTGAAATTCTCCAGCCTGATCCACCTATGAATTGAGTTGGCATCTATACAGAAGGTGCAGCCAGCAAAATGTGAGCCTGGGGGAGGCTCCAAGCTTTTTCCTGTATGTGGCCCCTAAAGCAAGATCTATAATTGTGGAAAAAGATCAAACCTGCTCTCAACGATTTACCATTAAGGTGTGTAAACCATACAGCAGGTCTGGGGCAATATGATGAGACATGGGTATCAAGTGATAATTACATGATGATTACATCACAAAACTCTCCAAATGTCTCTGCTCTGTGTGAAAGTGAGACAGTAGGTCAGTGATTTGTGAACTAAATACAACCTAAAGGCCCAAACACAAGAGAGTTTTATTATAACTGGGGCTTAAAGTCAATATGCACCACCACCACCGATATTCTTCAGCACAGCCTCAACTCTCTTAGACCAGCTCCTTTCTTTAAGTCATCTTCAGAAACACTTCTCCAGG
>CM029367.1:1287029-1327029 GCA_017165825.1 Hepsetus odoe
CCTGGGCTGTGGGCTTTCATACAGACGTGAGAAGAGAGACAGACAGAGGGAGGCTGAGGGACAGAGGGCAGCTTAATGATCTTTATTTTTGGGGAGCGATGCCAAGCTGGCAGAGAAGCTCCATCTCCTGATCGCAGTAACGAGGGGTTTGACCAAAGGGCTCCTTCTGCAGCCAGCAGGCTGCTCGCGTTGGGGCAAATTAGAAAAGTCTCACCTCTGGAGGACGTCCTGAAGGCCTTTTGTCACCGGGCTGAGTCAGAGTTATAAAAAAAACACCGACGTGCTTTTGGAGGTTGCCAGATCCTCCCCGTCACCTCCATAACTCAGGCATTAAGGGTTCGGGCACTCGTCTGTAACCGAGAGGGAAATCAGACACTCATTCCAGTTTCAGGAAAAGTTTTATGAGGAAAGGAATCTTTAAATACACTGATTAACTTCATTTAAAAGTAATTAAAGGACAGGCAGGGGGGCTGGAGGTTAAAGACGAGAACTGCATCAGGAGGGACGAGGATTAGAGGGACAGCTTTCAGAGTAACGGCGAGTGTGAAAAAGAGGAGAAGAACAGAGTGCAGGCAGGAAGGAATGGGTGGAGAAGAGTGACAGGAGTGATTTGTGACAGACGGGAGTAAAAGGGAAGGTTTACAGGACGGTAGTGAGACCAGACTATATTATACGGGTCAGAGACGTGGCGAGACCAGCTATGTTATATGTGTTTGAGATGGAAGTGAAAGTGAAAGTGACAACCCTTGTCATTGCGAGGTCACAGCACAGCACACAGTGAACCACAACCAAACTGGACCTCTGCATTTAACCCATGCACTCAAACACCGTGCAGCAGGGGGCAGCTATTGAAAGCCAGTCTCTCCGAACCGAGCTGTAAAACCGGCCTCTGTGTTTAAAAGAGCAATGAAGGAGCGAAAGCTGAGCCTTCTTCTTCAGAGGACGTGTCCAGAAGCAGACGCAGCGAGTCCTCCTTCCTATTTATGTCACGGTGAGCCACTTGGCACGGGAGGGACCCCTGCTTGATGGCAACTGCATGAAAGTTTTTTCTGAAAGTGCTCCGCTGAAGGCCACGGAGGGAAACGAAGCCTTGACCGAGCATGCGACCCCCCGTCCCGTTCCATCTGCGGCCGGCCGAACGTGACGACGCCCATCCATCCACGTGCCACGGCCGTCACGGAACCCATTACAGCTCCGCTCTTTCAAACGACCAGTGAGGGCAGCACACGGCCAGCCTGAGGGAGGAGAGCGGGAGCAGGAGCTCGACGCCTTTACACGATTTTATGAAAGAGTTAAACGCATCACTTCCTGAATGATTTATTCTGCGGGCGGTACCGTGGAGCAGTGACCGTCTCCGTCCAACCCGAGATCGTTTCTCCAGAATCCAGACCGATACAGTTTAACAGATTTAAAAAACAGACACTATTTTTGAAAAACTTTTCATACTTTTATACATAAATGCATTAGTGAGACCAGCTACGTTATACGGGTTGGAGACGGTAGTGAGACCAGCTATGTTATACGGTTTGGAGATGGTAGTGAGACCAGCTATGTTATATAGGTTGGAGAGGGTAGTGAGACCAGCTATGTTATACAAGTTGGAGACAGTAGTGAAAGTGAAAGTGACAACACATGTAATTGTGAAACGCAGCACAGCACAATTGAAAAAATGAAATTAAAAAAATTCAGCCTCCTGCGTTTCACCCACACAAACACGTACAGCAGGAGGCAGCTATTAAAAGCACCCGGGGAGCAGTGAAGGGGACGGTACCTTGCTCAAGGGTACCTCAGGGCAACCTACCAGTGAGGGAATCTAACCCACGATCTTGTGATCTGAGCAATTCCCTAACCACTAAGCCATGGAGACGGCAGAGATGGTAGTGAGATCAGCTATGTTATACAGCTTGAAGACAGTAGTGAGTCCAGCTATGTTATACAGCTTGGAGACAGTAGTGAGTCCAGCTATGTTATACAGGTTGGAGACAGTAGTGAGTCCAGCTATGTTATACAGGTTGGAGACAGTAGTGAGTCCAGCTATGTTATAGGGGTTGGAGACGGTAGTGAGACCAGCTATGTTATACAGGTTGGATACCGTAGTGAGACCAGCTTTGTTACACAGGTTGGAGTCGGTAGAGAGACCAGCTTTGTTATATGAGTTGGAGTCGGTAATAAGACCAGCTATGTTACATGGGTTGTTGGAGACGGTTGGAGCTGGAGGTGTCAGAGTTAAAGATTTGCATCAGGAGGGACGAGGATGGACATGAGCAGGAATGAGTATATTAGAAGGACAACTCAGGTTGGACGATCTGAAGATAAAGTTAGAGAACTAAGAGCTGGTTTGGACGTGTCCAGAGGAGAGACGAGGATTAAATCAGGAGGAGGATGTTAAACATGGAGCTTCCAGGAAAGAGGAAGACCAGAGACCATCTCAAAGCTTCAGCCATTACAAGAGTATAGTTCTGAAAGGTGGACTTGATGACTGCTAACACAGCCCCTCCACACACACACACACACACACACACACACACACACACAGGGAATTGGACAGTCTTTCTCGTCACTAGCTGAGAATGGAGTTTAGAGCTTGGGAAAGATGTGAATGAGTCACGCTACGAAGAGATGTTTGCGACTGAGAGGCGTCGCTTGCAGTTTTCTTTGTCCTGAACTTTTGCAATGATAGGAGACACCCAAGGTGAGACCCAGGGTAACATGGTCCCGTGAGAGGACCACCAGACAACCGCTAAACAAAATATGATAAATATCAGTATCTATATGTATCTGCAGTCGGTTCTTCTACTTTTATTAGAGTTTTTCATAAGTATCTCTAGAACCGATGGACCTGCTCTGACTGGAGCAGAATAATCCAGGACCAGAGTGGAAGAACCTCTAGTAGATTCTACATCCTCAGCTTTAATACGTCCAGTGCTGGAAGGGACTCCTTATTGGTGTTTGTCAGAGACGAAGCAGAGGCACTGTGTCAGCGTTTCCGCCTCAACAGCAGTACAAGACACATAATCAATTACCCTGCAGAGACAATGAGTGGACAGTTTCCCAGGAGGACAGGTGCACATCCTCAGTCCTTCATGTCCACTCGACTGTTTGGTTTGGAATCAAAGGGATCATTTACGATGTCGTCGTCCACAGTTTAAGGTTTCTAACTTGGTAATGGATGCTTTAGATTAATTGCACGTTTAAGCCCCGCCCACCCGGAGGGCAAAACAGCTCTTCCTCCTTCTGCCCTCCGCTGATCTTCACCGGGGTTGTTTCTCCAAAACGCTGGAGAGTTGTGGTGTAATTGGACACACAAACCAATAATGCTGAACTTCTACAGAAAGCCAACAGAGAGACAAAGTCTTAAACAGAGGGACATGTCTCTGTCTCTGTCTCTGTGGAGGGAATGAAAGAATGGACAGCAGTTGTTTACACATCTTTGCAGTGAGACATTTCATCCAAGACGAGTCCAGTGTTTAACGAATATGTTTTTAGTCTATTTGTCCACACTGTTGAGTGTGTGTCCAGTTTGGGACACGGTTGTGATGTAACGAGAGATCAGTAATCAGTTCTCCAGTTAAAGATCTTCATCTTCAGTCTGAAAACTTCTCGATGATTGTTGGACAGAAGAGGGACGCTCGCTCACATTAGCTCATCATCACCCTGGCAGGCTCTGGCAGGGACGTCACTGTTTTTAGGGACTGAAATACCGCGGTGGTGCAGGACAGAGACTCAAATTGTCCAGAGCTTACCCCTTTCTTTTCTTTGGGTAAAAACAGCCAGTCTGATTTCACATCATGCTCTCCTGACTGACCAATCGAGACCGCTCTTAATGTAAAACACATCAGCCACAAATGCTGAAGGGACACGCCGTCCCCTCTGCTCCACACATCGGCCCTGAAGGGACACACTCGCCAAAGCACCACTGTCTCAACGCTCACGGCAGTGCATGGTGCTTGGTCCCCTTTCCTGGAGTTAATCAAGCCGGGATGCACATCTCGATCTAAGAGAAGAAACGTTCCTCAGTAAAAGAGGAAGGGAATCAAATCAGGCCTGAGTGCATTAGCCTAATGGGACCAACAAAGCCACCATGGCACACGGCTACTGTTACTCCTGCTCGCCTCCTTTATAAATCCCCCGTTCTTAAATCAAACGGAAAAAGACAGTGAAACACTTTCAAGTCCCAGGAGTCAGATATCTATACACAAGACACGGGCTGTAAGAAAGGAAGGAGTGTGCATGCATTTCCCATTCGTTTCCTTTACATTTCAGGAGAATGAACAGCATCCTGGACCTTCTTGAAGCACTGGAAGTATGTAGAGCCATGCATCAGGCAGCAAAAGGTCTAAATTGCATGAGAGCATTATTTGAGTGAGTGATCTTTCAGCTTTTATTGCCCTGAATGGAGTCCAGTTTCACTGCAAAGCGGCATTTGTCTTTCTGAAGAGCCAAGAGTCGTTCAGGACACGTCTCAGGCTCGTGTCTTCCAGTGTCAGAAACAACATAATCATGTCGGACATCACTTACCGCACTCAACAGAGGACCGTCTGGGTATACGGTTCCCTTCGGCTCGCAGCTCCAGCGGAGACTTTATTAGAAACACTCATCTGGGTTTAGGCTCAGTGGACACTTTATCGGAAACATATACACTTTGTGCTTCTGGCCTCTTTATTGGAAACAGTGACACTGTTTCCACTTGCTGGCCAATTTATTAGAAACACTCACCTGGGCTTTATCGGAAACATCCTCCATGTGCTTTTACTTACTGGACACTTTATTGGAAACACTGACACTGTTTCCACTTACTGGCCACTTTATCGGAAACACCTATCTGGTGCTCCTGCTCTCTGGCCACTTTATTAGAAACACCTTTGTGTTTACACTCTCTGGCCACTTTATTGGAAACACTTGCACTCCTGCTCTGTGGCCACATTATTAGAAACACCTTTGTGTTTACTCTCTGGCCACATTATTGGAAACACTCTTGCACTCCTGCTCTCTGGCCACTTTATTGGAAGTGCATTACATGGACTGTCCAATCAATAACCATCTCTTCAAGACCTCTTCTCCAATCACCCTCCACACACTTCTCATAACATCTACCTCCGTCTCCCTTCCACCTCCGCTACACAGATATTCAGTCACAGGCTGTGGACCGTCTGCTGTCCCCTCTCCTCCATGTTACTGGTCTGAGCCCAGGAGCCCTGTTGATCAGGGGGTTGAGCAGTAGATGGTTCTCAGTACGTCGTGCTGTGGTTTGTTCTGCTAGATAAAAGCAGCGGTGTGGTCAGAAACTGAAGGGCTAGAGAGCGAACTATGCGACAGCCAGTCTGTCTCTAACTCTACACCAGCAAGGTGGAGCTCCAAGAGGGGTTTCTGAGCGTTTGGCCCATTATGGTGTTTATCTACAGCCATTCTGCTGTAGCCAACTCCTGTCTCTTCTCTTTGTCGTCCCACTCTTGGAAGGACAGCGTTACCGTTTGTTTTTTGATGCTTGCGCTCGAGGAAAACGCTCCTAAAGCGCTTGGCGTGTCTCGTCCCGGGTCAATGCAATGGTTTCATAATGAACGGCCGTCATCCGGAGGTGCTTTCCATCAACACTTTATTACATCAATCCCTCTTCCTCCCTCGGCCCCTGGCCTAGTGAAATATGCATGCATGCTTTCCTCGCGGCTTTCCTGACGGGCGGATTAAAGGGGGAGGGAGGCCCGGACATGCCATCTTCAAGTCGAACAAGCACCAGTGCTGCCAGCTGCAATGAAATATTCAAATGTCTCTCTTTTCCCCCCAGATCTGGAAAGAAAAGGAGACACTTTGACTTTAATTAGACGAGCAGGCTGTCCGTTCAGGTAGCGGACGTGTCAATCGCTTTTAATTCACCAAGACTAGCAGGTTAGACATATTCAACAGTTTAAAGGGATTTTTCCAACTTCGTAACAAAAATCAGTGCTTCAAAGGGAGAAACGAATGGCGGCGAATGGAACCGGACGTCTCCAACACACAAACAGCCTCTTCACACGTGTGTGTTTCCACGTGATGGTGGTGGTAAAGAAGAGGATCTGAACTAAATCAGGACTACTTTGTGTCCCTCCACCAAGAACGGGTTCGGTTTTGGTCCGAAATCAGGAGAGATCAGGAGGGGTCTTCACCACTCGCGAGGGAGATTCAGACGTCTGGTTCCATTCACCACCACTGGCTTTCACACTAAAGCCCACTCTGAGAGTCAAAGCTCCTTCAGAAAATTTGGAAAATTGGTGGAATTGGTCTTTGAGTTGCTGCACCAGAGCAGCAGGACAGGAAGACAGTCATGGGTCAGTTGCGTTTTACCCTGAGAACTAAAACCATAAAAGTGCTGTTGTTACTCCATTAAGTTTCCCAAGACGTAGTCCATCAGCCAAGACCGGTCTGGTGTCTGAAGTTAACTTCTTTCATTTTACCTCCAGAGCCATGATTCTAATTCAGGCTGAACAATACATCGTTCAAAAATCACAATGTCGGTCTAAGCGATATCGGGGCGAACATGTGCGATACGAGTCAAGGAACTCGTGTCCAATTATTTCTGGCCAGTCATGCACGTCCAATTATTTCTGGCCAGTCTTTTGGCCTTTTTCCATAATAAATGAAGAAATAAGGAAAAGTATGTGAAATGCTCAGAGGGAGTTAAATATAATGTGAGCCAAAACGATAACGTAACAGAACGCTCCGCTAAATAGAAATGTTTTGTGGGTTTTAAAATGAGCAGTTGCAGTTTCCTGACGGATATTCACGGGCAGAGTGTTCCAGACTCTTACAGACCAGGAGAAGCTGCTCCAGAACTTTTCTGTTTCCCTTTAGGATCCTGCAGGATCTTAGGGCTCGATTAGGAGTGTATAGATGATATACCCTCATTAATGAAATATCCTATATATGCTCTAATTGACTTTATAGATAAATGATAGATATAAACTCTACTTACGACATTTCCAGTCACTGAGAGTATGCACATGTATAGACTATATGATATATACTCTCTTTATGCATAAAATATATCATATATTAAAATATCTATGAGTCACCCCTCGACTCCATGTTTGATGTATATGATCTAGATATATCCCTCACCGACCGAATGTGTGATGTATACTTTGATGTCCCGGTTCGTGTTCGATCACAAAACGGTGAGAATAATTGTGAGTATAAAGTAATAAAAACATTTTTGGAAGTCACAGTGTGTCGGAAACCTCTTAAGCGAGTCCACCAGGGATTATTAAACTACGTGATGATTTAGGAATGCTATTAGCTCCATGCTAACTGGTGTGCTTAAGCCCGGGTGAGTCATTAGCCACATTAGCCTCAGAGCTCCAAAGAAGCAAACTTGGGACACCAGCCGTGTCTCGAGCGACTCCATTCGGGGTCGTGGGAAACTGCGTCGATTTGACTTGTCAACAAAAGAGGATTCCCTCCAGTCATGTCTCGTGCCCAGTCTCAGCGAGACCCGCCGGGCAGACGGTCTCGATGTCCTGAATGCTGGAGGCGTCCGTGGCATCGCCCCCACTCGCCAAGCTGCTCCTGGAAGACAAACTGGCCAAGAGAGAGGTGACCCCCTGGGCGTACAAATCCTTCATATTGAAGAAAGGCATCCCAGGGATCGGCCCCTTCCCTTCAAACCCGAACTGGTCCGACTCTACGAGAGCCTTCTGCCTCTGGTAGTACTTGGAGAACTTGTTGAAGATGATGGTGATGGGAAGAGCCACCACCAGCAGGCCGCAGATAATGCAGAGAGTGCCAATGAGTTTCCCTGCAAGCGTGACGGGGTACGTGTCCCCATACCCGACTGTGGTCATGCTGATGGTGGCCCACCACCAGCCCATGGGAATGTTCTGGAGCTCAGACTCGTCCTCCTCTCTTTCAACGAAATAGATGAGCACGGAAAAGATGGATATTCCCACCGAGAGGAAGAGGATGAGGAGTCCGACCTCGTGGTAGCTGTGTCGCAGGGTGGCACCGAGAGATCGCAAACCAACAGAATGGCGCGCCAGCTTCAAGATCCTGAAGATACGCATGAGCCGAAGGATCTGGACCACCTTCCCGACATTCTCCAACTCCTCGCTCTCTTCGGGGTCCACTTTCTCGAACGCCAATGTGGCATAAAACGGGATGATGGAGACAAAATCTATGATGTTGAGGGTGTTGCTTAGGAATTTGCGCAAGGAAGGCGTGACGGCTAACCGGACGATGAACTCGAAAGTGAACCACACGATGCAAATGGTCTCAAAAAGGCTCAGCACAGGGTCCTCCACCGGTTTCTCGTTGACGTCCACCTGGTGGAACTCAGGCATGCTGTGTATACACATGGCCACGATGCTTACCAGCACCACGCTCAAGGAGACCACGGCAAGCACCTTGGCGGATCGTGAGTGTGCCGGGTTCTCTAGATGCAGCCAAAGCTCTTTACGCTTCTCGGAGCACCAGGTGCCCTCAAACTTCTCCAGGTCTTTGCTCAGTGCCGACAGCTCTTCCATGGACGAGTCGAAGCTCCCGTCAATGTTGTTCTGCATCTCGTCCTCGTTCCAGTCTCGCTCTCCGGCCCCCTCCTTCTGCTCGTGGAACTTGTTGCTGCAGCAGGAGTCCAGATGCAGCTCCTTGATGCCCCAGTACTCCAGCTCCTGGCTGAAGCTGAAGACGCACAGCTCTTCCATCAGGTGGATCTTCCCCGTGTGGTAGAAGTTCAGCACGTAGCAGAAGAAACGGGGGTTCCGGTCGAAGTAGTACTCCCGGTCCAGGGCACTGTAGTCGTCACACAGTTCCATGATGGACGTCTCCGAGTGGCAGCCCAGCAGCTGGCCCAGGCGCGTGTGCGGGTACCGCTGCAGGACCACCCGAGCCACACTCAGCTTGTAGCCGCCCACATTGAGGTTGACGAAGCTGTCCTCTGGGCCGCGCCGGTGCAGGATCTGTCCGTACACCATGATGGACGCTCGGGTTTGGACTGGGTGAAGGACAGGGGAGACTGGGGACTGGCTCACAGCGGACGCCCCATGACCTGCAACGGAAAAATAAATGAACCCATCTTTAAAGGCTGTCAAGGCACAGAACTTGAGAAAGAAAAGGAAAAATTTGCTAAAATTGTACTTGTTTTTGGGGTTGATTTGATTCTACTTTGCTTTGATGTCTCCGTGTCCAAAATATTGGGGTTCTCCGCAAAAATAAACACTTGATGAGGAATATATTGTGATTAGTCACATCTGATCAATCACTTGCGTCATCGTTGCGCACAATTAACCTGTTTTAATTGGAATTTGAACTAAGATGGTATGATTGGATCTTTTTTAGGCCATTTTCACTTAAAAAATTTAAAATAAAAAGAATGTTCTGCTCATTATTAAGACCTTGGTTTACATCGTGTCATAATGTTGCATTTTCTCTGACGGATAAAACATTACTATCAGCTAAATGCGAATAATTAATGTACCGCTATTTGAATAAACTGCACCTAATAAATAGTGCATAATAAAAATAAGCAGAACTTTCATCTTAATTACTTTTAACTCTTCGTTCACATCACTGTGTCGGTGCTTTATTGTGAATGTTGGATATTAAATACGATCATGTCCTTCTGTGTCCATAAAGGCCATCCTGTACATTTTTGTCCTTCTCTGACATCGAAACAAACGGACAAATGTTAAAGTGCCGTGCGGAGAGAACCGAAAAACTGCATGATGAATTTGACGGGAGCAGAAAGGCACAGACAAACTGGAAAGCTCGTTTGAAGTGTCCGATCTTGTTGACTTTAATCGGCTGCTGAGACTCTGAGGATTCACCCTCCGCATCATAAAACACCAGCGCAGAGAAAACATGTCCCAATCAAAACCCTGCAACACTGCTGCTAATGGATATCGATCCCTCGCAGTGACGCAAAACAGGATCTTTTCAGGTCATTATGAGCACTTTAAAGCTGCCCCGACGTGCCCTCTGGGTCCTGCTGTCCAGCACCCAACTCTTATTCAGTTTCTTACCCTAAACCTCGCATCACTAACCGAAGTGATCTTGGAGGTGTGAGAAAGGGCTGGAGTACAGTGCAGTACAGTAGAGAACCTTAGAGTACAGTAGAGAACAGTAGAGAACACTAGAGTACAGTAGAGAACAGTAGATTACAATAAAGTAGATTACAGAAAATAAAGTAGATTAAGTAGATTACAATAAAGTAGATTGTAGTAGATTACAGAAAGTAAAATCAATTACAGTAGATTACAGAAACTAGATTACAATCGATTACAGTAAAGTAGATTACAGTAGATTACAGTAAAGTAGATTACAGTAGATTACAGTAGATTACAGTAAAGTAGATTACAGTAGATTACAGTAAAGTAGATTACAGTAGATTACAGTAGTCAATTATAGTAGGTTACAGAAAGTAAAGTCGACTGCAGTAAAGTACGTTAGATTACAGTAGTGTGTAACTGTGTGTAATCCCACTTTGTGTGTGTGTGTTTGTTTGTTGAATTCAGTTAAAGCCCCTGACAGTGTGAAAGTGTGAGAGTCAGGATGTGAAAGTGTGTGATTGTTTGTGAAAGTGGATCTGAAAGTGAGGAGTGTTTTACCTTCCTGTCAGCTCCTCTCACTCCGCCCGGTTCATCCCTGATCCTGGTTCTGACTCCGTGATGTTCCCGGTCCCGGTTCCTCTTTGATCTCGGCTCGGATCACCGCGTGCTCAGCACCGCTGGACAGCGGCAGCTCGTGCACATGCGCGTCACCGGCCCGGGACAGAGAGCGAGAGAGAGAGAGAGAGAGAGAGAGAGACAGACAGAGAGAGAGACAGACAGAGAGCGAGAGAGAGAGAGAGACAGACAGAGAGAGAGAGAGACAGACAGAGAGAGAGAGAGAGAGAGAGACAGACAGAGAGAGAGAGAGAGAGAGAGAGAGAGCAGTTAACGGAATTAGTGAATGAATGAAAGAGTGTCTAAAGGGGAAGAAAGAGAGGAGCCCCAGCCCAACACCCCCCCCCCCCAACTGTGTGTGTGTGTGTTTGAGTGTGTGTGAGTGTGTGTTTGAGTGTGTGTGAGTGTGTGTGTGTGTGTGTGTGTGTGTGTGTGAGTGTGTGTCTGTTTAATGAAGTTTCCATGAGCGGCTGCTGTAACGCGGAGCTGTAGGACGGCGCCCTCTGGCGGACTGTGGAGGAACAGCTCACCTGAACTTTTTCTTTCTTTCATGTTATTTTTTTTTTCTTTCTAACTGCTTTTAATCCAGAGTTGGAAAGAAAAATAAACCTAGGAAGAGCTAGAAAGAAAGAAAGAAAGCTGTGCTGAGAGTGAACTGAATCTCACTCCATATTAATAGAATTAAAGACTATTAAAGCCTCGAACTTCAACTCCAATAAAAACAATCTACTGAAAATAATCCACATGAACTTCACCGCTTCACTTTCATCACCGTCTCTACTAGTTCTCCATCACGGACACACACTCCACACACCCTGAACTCCACCGTCCACTCTCCCTGTCCTCTCTCTCACTCTCCTTCACTCTGTCCTGCACCGATGGACACTCAGATACTCTGAATATTCCTGTCCTTTAGGTCAGTAATTCTATGCCGTCTCTGAAGCCAAATTGTAGAGTTTACAAAAACCAACAAACCAAACACAACAGTCTCAGAAATGACTTGGAGTGAAAAAGTACATTTCATTTTTAATATTTCTACACCTTCAATGGGTCACACACCATCAGGAACACACACCCTTGGTCTGAAGGACACCCGTCCCAACGTGGTCTACGATGACATTAAGGTCAGAGATGATGAATTGAAGAACACCTTCCTTAAATCACTCTGATCTACTCTTCCATGTGACACGTGATCATGGGGAACGACCAGAGTGGGGTCAAAGGGTGGTCAGTGCTCCAGGGTGAACTGCATTAACACCTGACCCTGCATACGCGCACACACACACACCGTCCTGCACCGATGGACACTCAGAGGGATGTCTCTTCTGTGTGTTTGTGTCCATTTAGTCTGAGACGGTCCGGATGGTGGGAAGGTGATGGAGGATAGAAATAATGGAGGATCAACTCAGATGTTCCGACCGAAGGACGGAGTTTTGGGGAAAATGTAGGAAAGTACAGACACTTCAACAAGCTGTGAATCAGTTCCAGGACATTCTTACACTTTAAACTCATCTTTTATTTCTGTTTACTCCTTTAATTAAAATACATTCATTTAAAAATACGAACCATTAAAAGTCCCTTCGCTTTCAAGCTTTCAGAAAAGCCAGATTGTCAGATTTCACCAGAATTCGGTTTAACAGATTTACGTTTAAAACGTAAAAATTTAGAAAGTGTGAAATAATCATAAACAATATTGATTTTTAAACCTAATGTTACAAAACTAAAGGACACATTTTCATGAATAATAATGTAAAATAACTTATTTACATAAGAGCATTAAGGAGACACTTCGGGGCTCGAGTGCGAACACACGGTTCAGGGATTAAAGGATAAACTCCAGACCAAGATCAGGGAGATGGTGAAGAACTGCTCCACTCCTCCAGTCAGCAGAGGGCAGTGCTGTCTGAATGTCCCACTGATTTTACACTTCAGTCTCACTCTTCTGCTCCAAGTTCTTCCCTTTCAGAACCATCTTTGAGGAGAAGCCCACAGAGAAGCGTGTAAAGCAGTGTGGTTCCTGCGGGTCTTTATTTCTGATGTTCAGGATCAAACTAGAATAATTCACACTGCAGTCCATCTTCCTGCTGGGCTGATCTTCCACTTCACAGAGCTCAGCAGCACCAGACCTCCTCCAACACTCCAGCCCGAGAGTTTCAAAACCCGGAGAGTACACTGACGAAGTTAGAAGGGCCGTGATGGAAAACTGAATTCGTGTCAAAGTAATTCTGTGGATGTGATTCTGATCGAAGTGAGGTTTTACTGCAGGGACGTTCAGATCTGAAGGCTTTGATGTTTGTGGAATCTGGTTGATGGAACCGGTTCTTTTCATCAAACGTGTTTTTGTTGTTCTGGGAAGTCGACGTCCACGGCCTTTTAGGGAAGAACCGCGAAATCGGAATCTCTGACAGACATTTGATCAAATAAAAAAAATTTTTTAAAAAGGCATCAGAGAAACGTTGGGGTTCGATCCTAACCTGAGCAAAAAGTTCATTTTACCTCCTTTTAATGAAGAAAGTAAACTTCTACTGAAGGGATGCTTTTCAAACCGAGGTAGAAGTAGAAAGAAAGAAAAAACTAGGAAAAGAGAAAAGAAAGGAAAGTAGGAAAACTAAAAAGAAAGTAGGAAAAGAAAAAAGAGGAAGAAACTGGTAAAAGCCCGAGTTTGAGCTTTGTTATTCTAGAGTTTGTCCTCTTTTTCGATATTATTTTTTATTTGTTTGTCGGACAGAGTTGTGAGTCAGATCTGGGTCTACAGAACCACACGGTGCTGATGTTCTTTACTGGTCTGAGGAGCAGAAGATGGAGTGGAGCTGTGACGCTGTCTCTGTTGAAGAGTGGACTGGACTCCTGATCTCAGCACAGCTCCGCCGTGGACTAACCGCAGGGTTGGCGTGGGCTCAGCTGAGCGAGGAGTGGCAGAGGGGGCAGAAGCTGAGGTTGGTGATCTCCTGCTCGTGGGCTCAGCTGAGCGAGGAGTGGCAGAGGGGGCAGAAGCTGAGGTTGGTGATCTCCTGCTCGTGGGCGCAGTGTTTACACACACCGCACATCCAGAACTGATAGTCGGAGATGCTCCGTCCCGTCACGATGCACGTCGGCAGCTTGCTGTCCACACTGAGAAGGACACAGAAAGAAGAGTTTAACTGAAAGGGAAGGTTTACGGGACGGATGTGAGACTCAAGACGCTGAGATTTGGGGCGAGGACGGACAGGATTAGGAACGAGACAAAGTGAGAGAAGCGAGACGCAGGTTTGCACAGAGAGACGAGGAGTGTATCAGGAGAAGGATGTTGAAGACGCAGCTGCTAGGAAACAGGAGAAGAGGAAGGACAAAGAGGAGGTTTATGGAGGTGGTGCAGGTGTGAAAGAGGACGAGACGGAGGACAGGAAGACATGGAGACGGGAGCAGCTGAAAGAAGAAATGTTCCGCCAGTTTCTGTGGCTTTCATTCCCTCTCTCAGTGAAACAGCTCAGGAAGGATCTGATTTAAAGCCTCCGATGCAGGAGGACGAGATTAAAGCAGAAAGAAAACGTGTCCTGTGGTGACGTCCCGCACAGACACAAAGACCTTGGGTCTGTTGTGGCATTTAGACAAAAAAAGAAAAACAGAACCTCGTTTCCTTTTTAATGGATTTATTTTGGACTCGTAGCTTCACTGAAACAAACCGTGTGAAGTGCAGAATCTAAAACTTCACTCCCGAACAAATCAGCGTCTCTGGGCCGAAGAGGTTTCAAAACATGATTTTAATTCATGTAATCGAAGTGAAACGTCATGAAAACATAAGTATATATTTTAAAGAAGACTCTTAGATGACTTTGTTAAAAGACATATGTTTATTATATTTTATTCTGTATTATTAATTAAAGAATGAGTTTTTTGTATTATTTATATCTTCAAATGTATTTGGTACACTGTGTGTGAGTGTGAGTGAGACCTGTCTTCGGTGCTGTCCAGGTGGCTCTTGCGGCCGTCTTTGGGACTGTGTTTGGTGAAGATCTGCAGGGCCAGGTCCTCGTACAGCTGTCTCTGCTCCGTGGACAGACAGTCCAGAGACTCCAGCTTGATGAAGGCCCGAGAGCAGGTACCGAAGGCCCGGTTGGCTGAGGAGCAGATGGCCAGCAGGGAGTAGATCTCCACAGCAGGGATGATGTCCTCATAATCACGGAGATGCAGAGCTGGGGCGGGAGAGAGAGACAGAGAGAGAGAGAACAGTAATAATCCCTCCATCATGGAGTCTGTCCGTTTCATCATCTGTTGATCAGCTGTTTGGATCATGGGTTCCTGTTCGCTTCACGTCCGATTCTTCTTGGATCTTCAGCGGTTCATTTGCGTGTTTTTCTCTCAACGCGCTTCTTAACACGACGCTTCATGATTTCCAGAGAGCTGCATCTGAAAGACTTGTGACACTTTCTGACTTTTCAGAGTCAGTTCTCTCTGTTTTGGCCCATTCTGCCTGAGGAGGAGAAGCAGCGCCTGATAATTCTGCACACCTTGATATCAGGTATTGATCTCCTCAGGCCACACCCTCCCTCATTTCACAAACACACATCACCTGATCTGCTTAAATCCAATCAGCACTCAAGCTTCTACAGGTTGGAGTTGGAAAAAATGCATAAAAATGTTAATCTGGAGAGTTAAAATACTCTTCTCATAACTGTGCAGACGGTGTAGACACTATTAAAACCTGTATATATGCACACTTTAGAGCTCTCTATACCTTATATAATACATCAGCTCCAATATTCACTTTACTGTACTGTTGCTATTTTCTGTGTAAACACACACACCCACCACACAGGGGAGCTGCCTCACAAACACCTCACCGCTAGAGGTGCTCAGCTGACACTGTGGCCTTTTATTTGTCTGGGCTTGGAATGTTATGTACAAGGAGGCCTTCTGGGGAAGTGTGTGTGTGTGTGTGTGGCTAAAGAATTTAACCCATGAGTTTGTTTTCCCAACTTAAACGCTTCAGTGCCACGTGTTCACAGACAAAGGCCATGCGCACACGCGCGCACACACACACACACAGAACAATTTAAAAAGCCTCCAGGATTCGTTCCAACACCAATAAAGCAAAGCCGACTAAAAGGTAAAAGAAATGAAAAATGACTCCGTCAGTGTGAGGCTTTAATAAAACGATAAAAAGTTTTAATCGACTGGTCTTCAATAATAAAGCAGAGCAGCACTAAACAACACCGACTCACACCAAAATCAGTCTGACCAGGGCAGCACCTGACCCTACCATGGGGCGCGTGTGTGTGTGTGGGATGGATGGATGGACGGACGGACATAAGGATGGACGGATGGTGTTTTTACCGGTGTTCATGGAGGCCTCCACGCTGCCGCTGTACAGCTGTCTCTGGGCCAGCAGGAAGAAATGGTAAGCCTCTGCTCCGCGCCAGGCTTTGTCCACAACATGACTGTCCGAGGTGGACGCGTCTTCTTCCAACAGTCCTGCCAGAGCAGATGTGGCCTGCACAGCACACGCACACACACACACACACACACACCACAGTTGGACACAAACGTCCCCGTTCTCTCTGTAATAAAGGAGGCTGGTTAGCAGCACATGGCACTGCCGGTTTAGACATCACTATCTTGGGTTAAATTAAAGTGTGGAAATATCAGATGGGGTACCTCTGACTTTTTGCCCTTGGTTTTGGTCTGCTGGGAGTTTTTGACCTGAGCGTGGTAGTTTTCCACCAGCAGGGCGGCGAGCACAAAGAGCTTCTTCACCCGCAAAGGCCTCGTCCTCTTCCTCGCCTCGTCTTCGGCGATCTGGGCAAGAAATAAATCATTTGTTTCTGTTTATGAGCACACAAACTTCGGAGGGCGTCGACCGGCCAGGGTGGCACCCGCACAAATCTGTTGATTGTAGGACGTCCTGTCGTTTGGTGTGTCTTGACATCTCCCCTCCATCCTGAAAGTGCTTCTCACATCATTAACCCTTACACACTATACGCTCTGTGAACTCCTGCCTACACCGCTAGCCGAACCAACTCCAGATGCAGGAGTTGGTTCGGGTAGAAGTGCTCGTCTGTGCAGCTGAATGAACATCAGAAAAAACTACATAAATACATGAACCGGAGCGGAACTGCTGCAGGCAGACTCCCTGCATCTGACAAAGATCTGCCTGGAATCCAGCCTGGAATTAGACCTAGAACAAATCCTGTCTTCCAATAAACAGTGACGGTGTGGCTTCAGTCACATCTGCTCCTCAGATCTCAGTGCAGATGAATGGATGGTTTTCTCACCTTAAACATGAGCTTAGCAGCGTCGAGGAAGTGATGAGCCTTTCTGTAGAGCTCCACTGCCTCCAGGGTTTTATGTTTCTCCAGCAGGTGCGAGGCGTACTTGGACATCAGAGGACCGATCTCCTTCATGTTGTGGTTTTTAGCCAGTTCTACAGCCCTGTTCCACTGAAACACACACTCTTGATTGTTCATCTGCAAAGCTAACAGTCATTTGGTTTTATCAGCAGCTTTATTTACAGATGGTTTATCAATGGTGGACCTGGTTTATCGGAAGTGGATCGCCTTTTACGCAGAATGAATCATCACAGCGAGGGAGCGAAATACATCCGGAAACATGGACGAGAGAGAGAAACTCACAGAAGTGATGGATGATGATCGTTTGTGTGTTGATAAAATGCAGTTCTAAACTGGAATAAGAAGCATTAAATACTTAATAATACATTAAAACCAGCAGTTACAAACATCTGCTGCAGGATGGTGGACCAGTCCATCTGTCATTACTGTAATCAGGCGGCCAATTACAGAGAGGGGCATCATTACACCACAGCTTTCTTCCATCAGCCGTGAGGAGCAGGAAGACAGGAGGGAGGGAGAGGGAGAGAGAAAGGCAGTCAGAAAGAGAAAGAAAGAAAAAGAAAGAAAAAGAAAAGCAGTCAGAAAGAAAGAAAGAGATCCATGGATAGATGGACAGATGGATGGAATTACAGTTCTTTACCTGCAACAAAAAACTGTATAAAATGGATGGATGGATTTATAATTCTAAAGCTACAACAAAAAGAACTGTCATGGATGGATGGATGGATGGATGGATGGTTCTAAACCTAAAACAGTAAGAACTGTGCAAAACTACATTTACTTCAAAGCCAAAAGTATTTGGCCAAAGTGGCTACATTGATACCAGATGGATATAACATACACACACACACACACACACTCTCTCTCTCTCACACACACTCAGACAGTATGTCTCTGCTTTCTTACTAACCTGGTTTAGATGTACACAGGCATCCACTGCTGCTTTGGGCTGGTTACACCTGAGATAAGCACTCACTGCCTGCTCACACATCCCCACAGTCACAAACATCTGTCCAATTTCCTACACACACACACACACACACACACACACACACACACACAAATATATCACATCTGATCTCTGATTTTGGTTAAAACTCCTGTCAAAGTCTTGGCGCCTCATTTCTTTACATTTTATTTCTCGTCATTGTGAAACACAGCACACAGGGAGACACAATGAAATTACACCTCTGCCTTTAACCCATCCTCTCACACACACACACACACACACACACACGTGCAGCAGGGAGCAGTGATGGGGACGGTACCTTGCTCAAGGGAACCTCTGGGCAACCTACTGGTAAGGGATTCAAACCCACAATCTTCCGATCTTGGGGCCTCGTCCCTAACCACTAGGCCACCGCTGCCCCAAGTGCACTACATCAAAGAAATGGGAACTAATGTTTTAGTGCTCCAGACTGCAAAGTGCCTGAAGGTTCTAGATAAAGGTGTTCCAGCCATTCATCGTTCAGCATTAGTAGTAAACAGCTCAGCTGATCATCAGGAATCGTCTGCTCCTGTTTCTTCACTGCTTCATGTCTCAAGTTCGACGCTTTGTTCTGCTTGAAGGTTCGGACGTAGATCACTGTGTGGTGAAACGGGGCTGAAGCGGAAAGACTCGAAATGTTATTTGGAAGCAAATATGAAGAAAGGAGGGCCCAAGGCTTTTACACGCGGGTAAAAAGAACGGCTCAACTAAGAGAAAAAAAAAGTGGCTTCACACCGGCAGCAGCTTGTGGTTTTCCGGTAGAGAGGCAGCGATTCCCTCCAGCCCCTCGTAGTCCTCCAGCATGTAGTAACACTCGGCCAGTCGCTCCTGGTTACGGCCCTGCAGGTAGTACTGCACCGCGTTCAGCCTAAACAGCACAAGAACAACAACAAGAGCAGCTCACGTCCCTGTCCGCTCTCCCGATCAAGAGCAGCAGTTCACTCCACCCTGTACCATTTCTGCCGGTCTGCAAAGTAATCTCCGATGGCGTTATAGGCCTGTTCCTGCAGAGCGTCGTCACAGTCTCCTGATCCCGTCCGCAGAAGCTGGAGCACCCGGAACCAGTCCCCCAGCTTTATCCTCAGGCTGATCGCCAGGTCCCTGGACGGAAGGAAAACAGGAGGACAAACAGAAACCTTGAAGCAGCTGGTTCAAAGTGAGATAACTAACTAATAAGAGAATCCATCTATCTATCTGTCTATCTGTCAAGTTCAAAGTGAGGTTTGTGGTTAAGGAGCTGCCCCCAGTATCGGAAGGTCATGGGTTACCAGACCAGCAGGTTGCCCTGAGTTACCCTTGAGCAAAGTACCATCCCAATCACTGCTCCCTGGGCGCTTTAAATAGCTGCCCCCTGCTGGATGGTGTGTATGGGTGAAAAGCAGAGGTTGCACTCCGTTGTCTCACTGTATGCTGTGTTTCACGAAGACAATCAGTCACTTTCACTTTACCATACACCTGCTGTCTCTCTCCCTCTCTGTCTGTCTGTCCAGTTCAAAGTGTGGTGTATAGACATGGGTCTGGGGGGAGCGTTGGGTCCCACCTGCGGTCCATGTCCAGGTACATCCTCTCGGCCTCCTCGAAGCGGCTGAAGTAGGCGGCCACCTCTGCCTGCTTCATGGCCTCGCTCTGCAGGTTCCCCAGCCTCTTCACAAACTCGATACCCTGGTAATCCTTGCAGCGCACAAACGCCTGCTCGGCCATCTTCAGCTCCAGCTTCTGCAGCGCGGCCTCCGCTAGCAGGCGCCTGCAGAGAGAGTGAGAGAGAGAGCGCAGAATAACTAATAAAAAGTGCTTCAAAACGTCCAACAGCTGAAAAACTGCTGTGGACATCTCCATCATGACCACTATAAGAACTGGCAGCATGTGAACACTAAAGAAATTGAGATGTTTTACTCCACAGTGTCCACCTCGGAGTGCTGATGGCGGATATTGGACGTCCCCTTTCCCAGCAGGGACACAATGACTGAAAGCACACAAGAGCTAAAAAAAGAGCAGGACATGTTTATGAACGGAGGGACCTCTGAACTCAGGGTGAACTTCACATTAATGAATCCTGGGTAATCAATCTGTCTGTCCATCTGTCTATCTATCTAAAACATCTCTGTTGTGCCTCTCTCAGCGCTACTGCCTGACTTTGAAGGAATGAAGTGACTCTCGGCTTCGTCATGTTGTTCCTGGACTGTCTTTCAGCAGAACTTCTGAAATTCCTCCATGTGCTGTGAGAAGTTTTGAGATTCAGCTTCATCTCTCTCGCTCTCTTCCTCTCTCTCCCTCCCTCTCTTGGCGCCAGCGCCAGACAGTGGCAGCAGAATGATTCATTCCTTTTCCTCTTCAACAATTAGTGATGGTGGGAGGGGGTCACTTATTGCGCCGCCCTGAGCAAAAATCAGAGACCGGCTTCTCCTTTCCTTCTTCCACTAAAAGATGGACATGTAGGTAATGTAGTTTTCAGTGGCAGAAAGCATTCATTTAACCACAAACTACTGGTCTTCACACCATCTGAGTCCATCAAAATTCATCTTAACCTTTCTCCCATCTCAGATTTCTCGTTCAGTCATCTCAAAGCGGAAGCCGTGGATGTTTTAAGAAACGAAATTTCTTTCTGATCTCTTTTTCAGTCATTTTAGAGGCCGAGAGAAATGTGGCAGCTGAGGTGTGTTTGTGTAGCTGTTTGTTGGAATGGGAAGATGCCAGTGACAAATATGGGAGACAAAGGAAGACTGGATGGAAGACTGAAGGATGGAAGAGGGGCACAAAGCTTCGTTATGGTAATGTGATTGCTCTGTTAAACGCTTCCAGCTTTTAGTTGTTTTATCTCCGACCACAGCTGCTCTGTAAAGATTCTCCGTACCAGAGTCGAGGGTGAGGGTTGTCCTCGATGAACTGCGACGCATCTTCTATTCCCACTTTCTCGATCAGCGCTCGGCTGTCTCTCAGAGACCGGATCTCAAAATTCATCAGGTAATCTTTGTTCGGTCGCTCTGGATCCTGAAACAGGGTCAGACGAAGTGTTAGCAGATTTAATTCTTAAATAAAGACCATTTCAACACCTGCTGTAATTCTGCTCAAGGCTGTAACAGTGATAAACAGGAAGAAAAATGTCCCTCTGAAAGTATTTCAGAAGGGATTTCTAATCAAGATATCCTGTTACTCAGCTGAAGCAATTCTACTGAACCACTAGAGTACAACGAGCACAGACCTTCATGATCTCATCCAAAAGAACAGACTTTATTTCTAGATCTTCAAAGTTGCAGATGAACCCAGATGTTTGAATCGGCTCCTGTGAAACGAATCCAGAAGATCAGTGGTAGTTAACAGCACAGTAATGAACATAAGGTTACCAACATCATAGCTAACAAAGAACATTATCCACATCGTTATCCAACAAAAGTCGAATCATTTTAGCCCGTTTTTAACCTTCGAAAATCCACTGAGATGTTTTAAAGGGCCCAGACTCTACGTTTCCTTTAGAGGTTGTTTTTGACACATTGATACACTTACGTGTTTTTAAATAAGTTATTTTTTTGCTTTTTCGCCCATATCGTACAGTCCTAGAAGACATTATGTAATACTTGTGTTGAGGAAGGGTTCACTGAACAAGCCTTATGGAGCAGAGCTGGTCCAGTGTTTAAGGACTAGGCCACAGCATCTGAAGGTCGTGGGTTCGAATCCCAGACTCGTAGGTAGTAGGTTACTCTGAGGTTCCCTTGAGTAAGGTACCGTGCCCTTTCCTGCTCCCCAGGTGCCGGATATGTCTGCCCCCTTTTATTAAAACTTTTCTGAATAAAATAACTTTGTGTTCTAAAATATATAAAACTTATAAAATATTCTTTTAGACATTATTCTTCAGTAATATCCCCTGTGCCTCTCCTCCCTCTCTCACCTCTGGGTCTAGATTCCTGAAGACGTACATCCTGGTTTTTTCCATCATGGCGAACAGGTCCGGGTTGTCGTTGGCCCACTTCATGTCCCAGACGTCTTTGCGCTCGAATTTGGAGGGGTCTCCAGCTGAAGCCCCACCCTCTGCGTCTGAGGACCCCCGCGGCTCTACGTCAAAAAACGTCAGGACTCCAGTCATGTCTATTATGGCCAGGCGGCTGTGGGGAGAGAACAGATTCCCACATGATAAAATACACGAAACCCAAGAAGCTTCGCTCTGAGGATACGAGATTCACACAGACGAGTCAACCTGCAGTGAATCGTGTCCCTGAATCGCTCTGGGCATTGGCATGAGAGAAAAAAAAACTCATTCTAGATACAAAAGAACACTGGCTGAAACATCATAAGAATAAAATACAAAATGAAATTAAGTGAAATAAAAATGACTTTTCATTTTATTTAGAAAGGACTCATAACTTTCTTGAAGCTCTTTTACAGAGAAACCAGCACACTATCCTCTCCGCTAGATCTTTCCTACGTTCTTTAGTGCTGTGAGTGTATGAACACCTGGAGTTGCAGTTGAGGGAGAGCTGGTAAGCTCTGTAGGCCAGAGAAAACTTCTGCAGGAGAGCGACGTTGGGCAGGCTGTACTTGTGCAGGATGCCGGACTCGCGGCCCTGTAAGGCGCAACGGTGCTGTGAATGAACTGATGTTTTGGTGCAGAAAAACACACACTCACAAGAGCATCACACACAAGGCTGCGGTACCACGTTCAAGTGTAAGAGGAAGAATCATGAGACAAATACCACTACAAGGGTCCTGTCAGATGCTGTGACGCAGGAGATGGGATCTCTGGTGGCCTGAAGAAAAAATAAATCACACAGAGCTACAAAAGAAGCACAAACGATGTTACAGCAGACATCTGGATGATTAATGAAGGCAAAGTTCTGCGTTTTATTTATTGTTCAATAAAACCAGCGCTCTATCGTGCTCTGGAAAGATCGTACGATCGACGCTGCTCTTTTTGAGATTGTAATTCACTACGGGAAGTATAGGGGGTGGTATGGCGCCACACAGACTGGACTCTGAATGATGTCCTGCGATGGGTCGAAGTGAGGATCACTGATCACTGACGAGGGGCTGCTCAAGTTTGATTAATCGACTGATTAAATAAGTAATTTGATTCATTGATTATAATCCTGGCAAATAAAATGTTAAAGTATTTCACTCTCCAGGGGGACGTGGTGATGCAGCGGCACTGCCGCCTCACAGGGAGACGGTCCTGGTTTTGATTCTCAGGCGGGACAGGTTGGGTTCTCTCTGTGTGGAGTTGTCCCGTGTCTGTGTGTGTGTTTCCTCCGGGAGCTCCCGTTTCCTCCCACCGTCCAAAGACATGAACGTCAGGTGGACTGGAGATGCTAAATTGTCCCCTAGATGTGAGTGCGTGTCTGTGCGTCTGCCCTCTGATGGACGGGCAACCTGCCCAGGGTGTCTCCGCCTTTCGCCCTGGGAGAGGTGGGACAGACTCCAGCGCCGTGTCCCTAATCAGGATAAGTAGTTATGAAAATGAGAGTGTGTTTAACTAATGAACGATGTGCAAAAATTCATTAATAACGTTAATAAAACATTTGTGAACTGTCGTGATATAAAACTTTCAAGTGAACTTAGTCTTTCTCCGTACAGAAAGATGCTCGCTGAGCCGGCGCTGTGACGAGCGTGTGCCACGTCGGGTGTTTTATGGGTTTTTCCCACTAATCCTTTGACGAGGAGTTGAAACCGTCATAGGTGTTTATGGGTGTGTGTGTCCTTCTCACTAACGTACGAGTGAGTCTGGCACTGAGAGTGTGTGAGGAACACTCACTGTGAAGGCTTTGGCAAAGTCTAGCGTCCCATCGGTGGTTCCACTCGGACTGTCGTCGATGTGGTAAACTCTGCGAGAGAGAGAGAGAGAAACAGTGACATGGCTATCTGGGTTTCGCTGCAGTGTGTGAAAAGCTGATCCTGGCAGCGCACTCTGCTTTCTGAAGGTTAAAATGTCTTCACACACAATTATGAACGGAACACCACAAGCCACATCCCAGAAGACGATGTCCTCCCTACACAAAGCTGGACTGACTCTCCTCAATGCCTCACTGTTTAAAGGCATGTGTGACCTCTGAGCTGTGCCTCTGACCTTTCACGGCCCTCCTTCCTGGTCTTGGCCACCTGGTTGATCTCCAGAGCGGTGAGCTTCTTGGCCACGCGGTACTGCCAGACGTAAAAGGCCTCCTTAGACGCAGCGATCACGTGAGTCTTTGTCACGGTCACAAACAGAGGGTCTGCAAACGGAAAAAGTGAGGTGATGATATTTTACTACAGGCCGTATTTTCTATCGCATTTTACATTTATTTTAATGTATTTATTTATACTTTTTTAATTGTTTATTTTAATATGGACTTGCTCGTGGGCTTTCTGACACTGTATGACATGATATTATCCATAAAGCAGAACAAAAAGAACCACTTTCACACCAAAGTTAGGGAACCTGGTTGCTTTTTTTTTAACTTTTCTGGGCACTTCTTTTATAGTTCCCGACATCCTACGCCTGCCACAAGGGAACTTTTACACGACCGGCACCAGGAAGCACAAAGCGATGCCAAACCTCTTTGCGGAACGGCTTGGGCACGGCTGTGTTCTTGGTGCCCGTGGTAAAGCTCCCTTGTTTTCCATCGCCTGCAGTTCCAGCTTAAAACTGATGGAACAAACATCAGAACCAAACATGCAGTCACATTTGGGAAAATGTGGGAAATGTGACAATTGCTGAACTACTCCTCTCTATCATTCTGGGAATGTCAAAAGTTGTCAAAAGTTAGATGATGCTGCTCTGAAACACGTTCGAAAATCTTCAGCGTGGACTTCCTGTCACGCTTCCACACAGAGCGAATGAAGTGGGCAGAAGCTGCTTATTTCAAAACATCAGAGACATCGTTTCACACGCGACTCATTCTGCAGCGGGAACCCTCACAGCATAAATCAACCCCGTCTTTAACAGGAAAGTGTTTGTGGGACAAGCAAACACAGCCTGTCGCTGTGGGTGCAGCATCTTCCCACATGACCCACTGCAGTCATTGATACTCAAAATTCAGATGTGGACTGTGGGCAGGGAGAGGAATTTAGCGAGATGCTTGTGAGAGACGGGTGTGAACAGGGCAGAAAGAAGGAACGTTGGCTCACTTTCAGGTCCACAGGAAAAGGTAAGAGAGTTTGACGGATGGTCATGTAACGGGTTTCTTCCTGCGTTTTGGATTTTCTTTGTCCTGAAAAAGCCTAAAGTTGGTCCTGGAGAACTGCAACTGGACCCTTACCTAGTTCCTCATTTGTATAAGCTGTGCTGGGAAACCGCTGATCCACAACCAGGCTTTAGTGCTAAAAATCACCTCCCTAATTTTGAGTAGGACTCACTTGTGCAGCTCTGACCTCTTGAGACTCCACAAGACCTCTGAAAGTGTGCTGTGGTATCTGGCACCAAGATGTAAGTTGAGAGGTGGGCCCTCCAGTTTGTCCAGAACATCACACAGATGCTCGATCAGAAGGAGAAAGCTTGAACTTTTATCCAGGTTCCTCAAAGCGTTACTGGACAGTGTCTTCAGCGTTTCAATCACCATGAAGGGGTGAACTTTGTCTGCAACAACGTTTAAGTGACCCAAGGTGACCCAGCAGATCATTGTCCAGAGCATCGCACTGCTTCCCCAGACAAAAGCACAGCCACACCTGGCCATCCACGTGATGGATCACGCTCCCTTTTCCATCAGATCGTTCCACCTTCTTCCACTGATTCAAGGTCCAGTTCTGATGTCCGCTGTAGGAGCTTTCGGTGGTGGACAGGGGTCAGGATGGACCCCATACACAGTTCTGACACTAAAACCAGCAGAACCTGCTTCAGTAGTAGGTCCCGTGTGAAAATACAAGCCTTGGGCATCTTCGACTCGGTCACCAGTCCTTCCTTGAGCCGTTTTTTGTTGGCAGTAACCACTGCGCACCCCACAAGAGTCACCGTTTTTGGGGTGCTATGACCCAGTGGTCGATCTGTCACAGATAGGCCCTTGTCAGAATGGCTCAGATCCTCAAACTCTGTTAGCACCACATCAACTTCAAGCCCTCTGATCGGAGCCACTGTAACCAGGTCATCAGTGTTTGCTTCATTAGTGAACGATTTTAATTGACGACTGCTCGAGTTCGAGTCGGTCAAATAAAATCCCAAATTAAACTGCTGTCCTCCCATCGGCCTGGAACCTCTTTTCATGTCTGAACATTGTGTGTAGCCCATTTTTCAGGGACCTATTAGGGCAACTGTAAAATAAATCTGGCTTTGAGGAAACTCTTGCCACAGAGAGATTTACATACCAATGTCGATGTATTTGGAGTCCAGAGGAGTCCCGATGGAGTTGCACAACACCAGCACATACTGCAGAAATAAAATGGTGAAAAATGAACTGTTTCGCGGTGTTACCACATAAATGCAGCACCTTGGCTGCTCTGAATACCTTTCTCACCCTTAAAAACACATTTTCTAATAAGACAGGATGTCCCAGCCTGCAATAACAGACTTTGAGACTTTATAGGCAAGTTGTGACTAACAATGCTTAGAGTTTTTAAGCTGCCTGAGCTGATTTTTCAAGAATTTTAAGCCGCTGTTCTTGTACCCTGTGATGTATTTGTATACGGGACACATATACTGTAGCAAAAATGTTTCAATTCAATCCTCACATCTGGTTCAATCTGACATTAAGTGCATGCAACTTGCTGTTGAGGTGGCACCTTCCTGTCCTGCCTACAACCTGTCCCATTTGAAGACTGGTTAAGATTTGGCCAATGGTTTGAGGCAAATGTTAATGGAGATGTTTTGAACATGGCTCGGTGGGCCAGATTTGAAAAACTTTGTTTTTTTTTGTTTTTTATGGTATCAACATGTTTAATGATCACAAAATGAGCCGCACAAAAAGCCGCTTTTGAAAAGTTATTTCTCACCGTTGCTGCTCCGGCCTCTGGGTCTGCGTCCTCCTGTTAGTGAAATGTTTTTGGAGAAATGTGGAGAGCTTAGCAACACATTATTATAATCAATCTAGATATCATCGACTCGTCTCCCTTCATTTTCATCACGGACCTTGTGTTTGTGAATGCACAAGTTAGTCTATGATTAGAATATAGAGGTTTTCCTACTGTAGACTGTAGATGTGCACTTTAAAACCTCCTCGACTGGATCCTGGATCAGAGGAGACGTTTACCTGAGGGTGGGAGTCGTCGGCTTTGGTGGCCAGGATGCAGAAATCGCCACAGGTGGTGACCGAAATCAGGCTCTTCACGTACTTCACAAACTTCTCGTTGTTCTTTGTGTCCCAGAAGACCACGCTGTACTCCATCCTGTCTGGCCGGGTGTAGGCATACACCACAGTGTTGGAACAGTATCCCCACTACAGACAGGAAAAAGGGATAAAAGAGAACAAAACGGAATCGTTTAATCTTATATAAATTTGTTTGTGTTATAGAAGTTATTTACCCTAGGAAGCTAAAAGGAAGTCATTTCCTGGCTAATCTCTTCATGACATTACATTACATTTACATTTTCGGCATTTAGCAGACGCTCTTATCCAGAGCGACTTACAGGTCCTAATTATAGGGACAGTCCCCCTGGAGACACTCAGGGTTAAGGGTCTTGCTCAAAGACCCAGTGGTGGCAGTGCCAGAGGTGGGATTCGAACCAGGAACCTCTAAATCCATAGGTCTGTAGCCAAGTACCACCACTAGACCACCACCACCCTACAACACTACAACACAATGACAATGACTTAATGCGTTGTTGAGGAGATGTTCTCCAGATCTTCCTGAAGGACAGTGTTGTTGTCTCTCATTTTCAGTCCAGTCTCTGTACCTGAGCAGTTCTCCAGATCTTCCTGAAGGACAGTGTTGTTGTCTCTCATGTTCAGTCCAGTCTCTGTACCTGAGCAGTTTGATAGTTCTGTGTTGGTTAATCCACACAGTGATCTCCGTCTGAACCTTCATGCAGAACAAAGCATCTCACTTAAGACATGAAGCAGTGAAGAACCAGGAGCAGATGATTCCAGATGATCAGGAGATTCGTTTACTGTTGATGAAACCCTTTATCTAGAAGCTTTCATCTTTAGACACTCCGCAGCCTGATGCACTAAAATATTTGCTCCTGTTTCTTTTATTTAATCGACTCAATTTTATAAAGATGAGATGGGCTAAGTTTGATAGGCCCAGGGAGCAGTGATGGGGAAGGTATCTTGCTCAAGGGTACCTCAGGGAACTGGTCCGGTATTCTAACCTACGACCTTCTGATCATGAGGCCGACTCCCTAAACACCAAAACTCCGGTCCAAATGATTTTTGTCATTGTTTAATTTGTTGATTTTCAAAACCGTAGTCTGATGACCTGCTTAAACATTTAAAAAAAATCAATTCTTTGATTCCGACATAATGGCTGTCGTTATATATTCTACGCTGGACGGAAATAAGGAGCTTTACCCTGGATTTGCATGTTGGATAACAAGCTTTTCTTTTCGCTTGCGGATATTTAGCCTTTGCATCAAAGCCGAGAGTGCAAAGCGTTGTAATGAGCACTTCCTCTGTTCCTGTTCCGTATTCTTGGTGTGAAAGCTGAATGGCTTCTGCACCAGGAAATGCTGCTAATGTACTCCGCATTAGTGCGATAAAGACCTTTTCATGCTTCCTTTTTAGCAGTACATCTCAATCTGCTTATGAATTGCCACATAGCAGCTACTGGTATCGCAAGCTGCAGGGAGAAAAAGATGTAGTATACATACAGTTATATCGAGGAGTTCTTTCGTTCAGGATGAGAGAGGAGACATGACTAAGGAGCTCGCGCGAGTCATGTGATCATAACGTCCCAAACCTTTGTGAAGGCTCTGATGTTTTTCTGCATCTTAGTAATGGTTTTCAAATCGAAAGGGTCAAGGAAGTTTCAAGCGTTTTTTCAAATATATGGTTTTAAAAGAGCGATTCCAGCTTAGAAGTTGCTTAGCAACTAATATTGAGTGGAATTATGGGGAGAGAAGCTGTGCTGCTATCAGATAGAACACAGACTGAACTGGTCAAACTGCAGAAAACACACTTGGTTGTTCGACTGTTGAAGTTTGGGTAGAGCTGGTGAAATGAAACTGTCTCCAACACGATACTGTACAGTTAGATCTTCTCATAAATACTTTTAAGCCCTCTTTATGGAGGTTCGGATTCTACCTTGTAATCGGGTCTGATGTTGGCGAAGTAAATGAAGGAATCCACAGCCAAACCGATCCGGAGTCCTCCGCCTTCCCACGATACGGCTGTGATCTGTTTACCGGGAACCTTCAGGGTACGGAGGTGCTGGACATGACCGGAGAAAAAGATCAAGAGCAGACAGAAACGGGGTATTTCCATTTTTATGTTTAAGAAAATTTGAATGTACTTTTGTTCACATTAAGCAAAATGGCCACAAAAAGAGGATTCATTCGCACAGTGCGAGTTCTTTAGATCAGCCCGGGTATAAAGTGACGAATAAAGTAATCGAAATCTTGTAATGCTTCCCATAATTTAGTTTCCTACCCGGGATCCATACACAGTTTAAACTCAACGTCAAAAGTGGCCAAAATGTCAAGGATTACGACGCTCACGTGTGAGGCAGCGCCAGTGATTTGAATGTTAACTCCGCTTCGAGGGTTTTTAAATCTGGACACGGCCCTGTTGTATTTACCTCCCCGTTGTTTCTCTTTAAATCGAGTGTTCTCAGTCGAACGGGTTAAACGTGCTAAACTTTCGGCACTCACAGCTTCTGGCAGCTGTTTCGTCCTCACCTCTCCGAACGGTGTGTAGAAATTTAAAACGTTCAGGTCTTTATCTCCTCCGGAGCTCCTGAGAGATCCTGCTATTGCAAGTACGCTTCCGCAGTGATTCCACTGGATACTGGCAACATTCATACCAGTCTCGATTATCACTGGATCTGCGCACACACACACACACACACACACACAAAGAAATGAACAGAAAAGTCCCTCAAACTGCTGTCTACTGACTGAAAAGTGAATATTCCTTTAAATAAAATCACTTCTTCATTTCTTGCATGGGAGAAAATGGACATAGGGTTAGCGTTAGTGTTTAACACGTTGACTTTTTTTGTGGATCTTTCACTGACTTTGGTCACTTACTGTCATCGTTCTCGTAGCGCATGACCTGGCAGCGGCCGTTATCGTAGCAGATAGCGAGACACGGGCAGTCTGGCTCAACATAACCCTCCCCGCCGGCGTACCAGTGGATCCCTGCGATGCTGAGTGGGCCGGTCACATTCATGAGGCAATGCAGGGTCATCTTCATCTGTATAGGACACAAATACCCGTCGAGATAATGTCCTCATCTCATCGGGACTCCATTTGAAGGAACATTCCAGCAAGGATATTCTCAGTCTCTCTGTCTCTCTGTCTCTCTCTCTCTCTCTCTCTCTCTCTCATATATATATATATATATATATATAACATAAACTTCACAATGAAGTTGCCCTGATTGTCGTAGATGTGAATCTCTCCATTGGCCATTCCGAAGAGTAGGATCTTACTGTCGGGGGAATAGAGAAGAGAAGTATATAGAGAATAGAGAGAATAGAGAAGGTTTTATTACATAAATATATCCTGCCCTTCTAAAACCTTCTCTATTCTCTCTATTCTCTCTATACTTCTCTTCTCTATTCTCTATTATAATGTGTGGCAGGTTAAACAGTAAAAAGGTTCTTTTAGAGATCATACAGTCCAGCAGAGTTCTTCAAAGGCAGGCACTGAATCCAGTTTCCAGTTCTGAGTTTTGAGTAGCTATTAGTTCAATGAAGTGATTAAAATCAAATTTAAAATCAAAATAAAATTTTTTTTTTCTCATCGGAAAGTGAACGCTGCCTCCTGTACTCACGATGAAGTTGCCCTGATTGTCGTAGATGTGAATCTCTCCATTGGCCATTCCGAAGAGTAGGATCTTACTGTCGGGAGACCAGGCCACATGAGCCAGCTGGATACCCTTCAGCTCCTTCCCCCAAATCCTGTTCCCTAAAACACCAGAGGACAATTAGGTCCTCAGCACCGACCAATCACACTGATGGACAGGTCAGAGGCAGACCAATGGACCCAACCAGAATCGTTATATTTCATTTCAATGTGGAGCAGCGGTGGGCGAGAGTTTTGGAACAAGGCCTCAGGACCGGAAGGTTGCCCTGAGGTGCCCTTGAGCAAGGTACCGTCCCCTTCACTGCTACTCAAGCGCTTCAAATAGCTGCCCCCTGCTGGATGGTGTGTAGGTTAATCAGAGGTTGCATTTCATTGTGTTTCGTGGTGTGCTGTGCCGTTTTTCACGATGACAAATACAGGACTGTGCAAACATTTTAGGCAGGTGTGGAAAAAATGCTATAAAAAAGAACGCTTTCAGAAATATCAATAATGATTGTTTATTTCGATCAATTTACAAAATGCAAAGTGAGGAACAAAAGAAAAATCTAAATCGGATCAATATTTGGTGTTACTACCTTTTGCCTTCAGAGCAGCATCAGTTCTTCTAGGTACACTTGCACACAGTCGGGGATTCTGTAGGATTATAGTCGGTGTCTGATCAACCAGTTTGACCAAACAGGTACTGATGATCATCAACGTCACACGGAAGTTGAAACACAGTCATGTTTGGAACGACCGACCGGCCGAGTTCCTTCAGAAACTGTGTGCGAGTGTACCTAGAAGAACTGATGCTGTTTTGGAGGCAAAGGGTGGTCACACCAAATATTGATCTGATTTAGATTCTCTTTTGTTCATTCACTGCGTTTTGTTGATTGATGAAGAGAAATGATGAACACTTCCATTTCTGAAAGCGTTCTGCTTACAGCATTTTACACACCTGCCTAAAACTTTTGCACAGTGCTGTAGTCACTTTCACTTTCAATAGATTTGTTTCATGGATGGCAGGGTTAATTTGAAATCTTTGAAAGGTGCTCTAGAACAAAATATTCGGTAACCTACCGTCCACAGATCCCACAATAACAGCGCCATCTTCATACACAATGCAGATCTTCTCACCATCTGCGTTCCAGCTCATACTCCTCACCACCGACTTGTTCCTGTTATTTATCATCTCCTCGTACCACGAGCCTTTTCAGCAAAGGACAAAAGACAGAAAGATACTGTTACATAAAACAAGAAAGGAATGCAAATGGTACAGTGCATCCAATAACCCTGACACAAGCACCATCTGACCAGTTGGTACAGGTTCACCTAAAAGCACACCCACCCTTGTAGAGCATCCAGACGATGATGAGGCCGTTCTGGTCGCTGGTGGTCAGTTTTTGGTACTGCTCGTTCCATGTTACTACCTGCACGGCACCTGCAAAGCATCAAAAACCCACCTAATCGAAGATCTATCAACATGGAGAAACATCGAGTGCAAAGAACATTGTCCAAAAGTTTGTAGACACCAATGTATTCTCTGAAATCAAGGCTCATAACTGAGGGAGTTTGTTCCCCCTCTGCTGCAGGGGTTTAAACTAGGTGTGAACATTGTTGTAAGGATTTAACTGCATGCAGCCACAAGAGTGAAACTGGATGTTGTTACTGGATGGGGAGACATCCAAACTGCCTCAACAAACGGTGCAACTCGCTCATTAAAAGATGTGTCTGGATACTTATGGACATGCAGCATAACTGTGGTTTTGTGTCTCACCACTGTGTCCCTCGAGGGTCTGATTCATGGACAGGTTACTGGGAGCAGCAAGACCTTTCAGTTTTGCATCATCTGGAACACGGAAAAGACCATGTCAATTATTTTAACAGTAAAAAAGCTTCATTATTAGAGCATTAGAATGCATGCCACATGCAGTAGCTCCATTTCTTTTGCTCTAATTGGAACAAAATTGGATTTTACACTGTGCTGCCCCGTTCCTGGTACAGTTGTGTCCACAGACATAACAGACTCTCTCAGATTTAGACTCACTAAGCCAGAAGACTTTTATTCCCACGCCTGCAATCAGGCCTTAAATAATGTTACATAACATGCTTTTGCAACCGCCGAGTTATTCCAGCATGAACACAGACACGGTTCAGACCTTTGTCTGCAGAAAACCTTTTACCTGTTTGGGTTTCCAACTTCAGCACCTTCAGGAGGCCTTCATCTCCTCCACAGGCGATGAAACCCTGGTTCTTGTTCCAGGACACACACTTCAGCCGGATGCTGTTGGGGATGGCAATCTAGGGGCAAACGTGTAAAAACATTAACAAACCCAAGGCTGAAGGAAAGGCAGCTGCAGGGTGAAAACATGACCCGCTGAGTGCATTCTGGGCCTTCTGCTGACATACGTTTTGGTTAGATGATTATTTTGGTGAATTTTGGACAGCCTTTTTTATGCTGACCAGGAAATTTCAAATGAATGAGAGGAATTTCGCCTGATATGGTCAATAATTTTACTGAATTCAACCAGTACGTCTGCATACAAGATTTTCTAAGAAGCGAAAGAGATATAGAATCGTAAATGATACATATTTCCACGTTGTTCGGCGTATTGGAGGTAAAGGTGAGGACTGTGAGACCGTTACCTTCTTACTGAGGTAAATGAACATCGCCGCTGTTAGCCGCGTTAGCTCGGATTTGGAAGGTGTTTTTGGGCGAAAAACGCTTTTTTTCTCGCCCCGCTCAAAGTTAAAGACACTTTAAACACACGGTTCTCCTCCTCAAAGATTAGATAAACCTCTTTTCTGATTTCAGGGCATCAAAAACATCGGGTTTTATCCGAAACTGTGAAAACAAACACTGTCTCTACAGCCGCGTTAAGCGGTTACTAGGTAACCGAAAACAGGAAATGACGTCTGCTTGGTCGCGGCGAACGGAAAGAGGGGCTTTTATAAGCAATACAATTTAAATAAAAGATAATAAATATGTCATTATAAATTATATATATTAACTTTTTTTTTAAATAAAAATATTTAAAAGAGAAAAAAGTTTTTGTTTTTAAAAAAGCTTTGAAGCATCACACATTTATAAAAATATGTTATATCTCTATTATATATAGAACTGTTACTATATAGTTATTATATCATTTAATGATATTTATTAAGTTCATGCATTTTGCTCTTGTTCTCCCCCCCAATGGATCTGTTATGCAGTTGTGCAATCAATCATCAATAGGAATCACATTGATCCTGTCTCATGTTCCTTTGTGCAGAAATGACACTCATCTGTCAAAAAACAAATCTTGGAATATACAGAACTTAATGTCACAAAAATCACCAACAACTTTTTTTTACTTTATATGATAAATCTTTTGGTAAGACCTTTAATTTTTTTTTAATTGTGTGTAAAGTATGTATTTGTGATAGATAATTCTAGATTTTTTAAAAACTCATCGTAAGAATCAGAAATGTTTTCCAAGTTGGTTTTATTGTCTAGCAGACATCTGTACAAAGTATCCAAAATAGAGGACATTAAAATAGTACTGATACACGCACGATATTCTCCCATTAAAAGAAACCTTCATAAGGTTACATACTTTATCTTTTGCCAAATAAAAGCACCATATTGAAAAATTGTACTAAATTTATAATATATAGTTGTCTTCACTAAGAGAAAGACCCATTTGTAGTAAGGAGACATCCTGTAGGAATGTAAGCTGATTTCCACCCTTCTCAAGACTCAGCGGAGATGGAGCTGCTGGACTCTTCTCGTGATGTCCTCCAGTGAAAACTGTCAAGGAAAAACATCATTCAGGCAGAAACGGCAAAAAAAGTATTTGCCCCATTAAAATTATGATGCATTTCTTGTATTGTTAATGCTGAGGAACAGTTCTCCAGATCTTCCTGAAGGACAGTGTTGTTGTCTCTCATTTTCAGTCCAGTCTCTGTAGTTGAAGCCCTTTATCTAAAACCTTGTATCTTTAGATACTTTGCAGCCTGGAGCTCTGAAACATTTTTGTCATTTAATCAACACAGTATCATAAAGATAACACTGTTTGAATAAAAACTCCCCAATAAGGTGATTCCCCGCAAAATATAAAGAAATGAGGGGACCAGGACTTTTGCACAGTGCCATATCAGGTGAAAGGATATGCTTGCTGGTTATCTCCTTTATGCTGTGGTGGACCTTCTTCTGGAAAGCGATCTGAGCTTCACACATGCATGCGTCCTCCATCATGTCACTGCGTACCTCCTCTGAAAGAGGAAATAAACACCTACTCAGCTTCAAAACTGTCCTCTTTAGAACATTGTCTTGTCAGAATCAGGACAGATGCAGGACAGCTTCAAACAGATAACAACATAAAAGGCTGTACTTTATTTTCCCTCCAACCTACTCCACTAGTGAGGTCTCCACAATTCATTAATTACAAATACTTAATTACTGTACTTAAGCAGAGTTTTCTGTTTCTATTCTAAGAGACTAGTTGGAATACCATCCATCCATTTTCTGCCGCTTGTCCCAAACGGGGTTGCGGGGGGGTGCTGGTGTCCAACCCAGCGCACACAGGGCGAGGACGGGGGACGCACCCTGGACAGGTCGCCAGCCCATCGCAGGGAGGAGCGGGACGGGGACGGCACCTTGCTCAAGGGTACCTCAGGGCAACCTATTGGGAAGGGGTTCGACGCCCTAACCACTAGGCCAGCACTGCCCCTAGTTGGAATACATTTTAGGGGAATTCTACATCCATTTCCATCACCTTCCCAACATCGGGACCTAAATGGACATCCCTTGTTGTGTCCATCAGAGCCCACAAACAGCCACTAAGATACTTTTGACTTTTAAGTACATTTCAGAGCCTATACCTTCCCATTAGTACTGATTAAAGAAGTACATTACTCTTTTTTTGTTTGCTCTTCTACTTATGGACAGAATTTGTGGACTTTTGCTGTCTCTAGGCCATCAGTCAAAGCTGTCCACACTGGGACTGTGCTTTGAGGCCAGTGTTTAAGCAGCCGCTCCACCAAAAATGATGGTCTTTATTAATCAAACAGTTTATCTAAAGAGTAAGTCAGAAAATTTGGAGTTTTAAGCAACTCTTTCCACATGCAAACAGTCTTCAGTCCATAAACCCAGGCTATTAGCAGCTTCAGACAGAGTAGAAGGACCAACCGTTGACTTGTGAACATGTTTTCCTGTCCGGGTTAAGGACGTAGCCCACCCTGCACTTGCAGTAGTAGGAGGTGTGGTTGTTCACGCAAACGTGTTCGCAGTCGTGTCCGGCGGCACATGCTTCCAAACCTAAAAGCAATAATCACCACAGCACCACTAGCAGGGTTAGGAAACACACAGCGGGTCATTCTTCATGCAGATTTGTAATGAACATCTAATGATTGGCTTGGTGTGAGACAAAAAAAATAAACACACTAGATTAACCTGAGAATAAATGAAATTGAAAAAAATTTACATATGATTGATAACAGCAGTGTTCTATTATCTGGTGTCAAGCATTCCTAAAAGAACAGGCAGTTTCTACAGCAAATGGGTCCTGACTAGCTTGCTGACACCCCTGATCTAGGAAGACGTGTTGATAAGCAGGTCTCCACACATTTTAGGCCAATATGAAGGAACCATCCAAAGCAAATAGGACCAAACTGGGACATGAAGACTTGCTCAGACAGTTGGGTCCAGATTGAAAATCTTAAGCAATCCGTTCTGCATGCTAACAGGCCATAAACACAGGTTTTTGTAGCTTCAAAGAAAGTAGAAGGACCAACCCATGGCTTGTGAACATGTTTTCCTGTCCGGGTTAAGGACGTAGCCCACCCTGCACTTGCAGTAGTAAGAAGTGTGGTTGTTCACGCAAACGTGTTCGCAGTCATGTCTGGCGGCGCATGCATCCAAACCTAAAAGCAATAATCACCACAGCACCACTAGCAGGGTTAGGAAACACACAGCGGGTCATTCTTCATACAGATTTGGGAGATGGGATCTCTAGTGATTTGCTTAATTGAACTAAGCAATAGAAATGTACATGATCAGAGGGGTTGCACTTTATTTACATGGTTCACTGTAGATCCTGGATGGATTAACCTTGGGTTGGACTAATCTACAGTGGTGGCTCACCAAGGAAAATTCATTTTAGTCTAGGCTAACTCAGGTCCACTCACTGGTGGACCAGCACAGTTTGGTCTTTCATATAAACTCACTAAACCTGGTCAACTAGGTGGACCAAATTTTACCTGGGCTGGTCTACACTCAGGCTTAATCTCGGTCTAGGGTTCAGTCTTGTCATGGCCTTTATGTTCTTTTAACTGGGTGCTGATTCTTTAGTTCTAATCCCAACCATACATTAGGAATTGGACCTAAGTCTGAATCCAGAATGTAATAATAACCCTATCCCTCACCCTAATTTGACTATAAATCAACAATTCAGCAGTTTTTGTTTAGCATTTCCAGAGAAACCATCTAAATGAAGTGGGATTGAGATCAATTCCAGGGTCTGGATTAGCTCAGTTATCAAGGTTTAAGCCCTTTGGTCCAGCTCTTCTTTCTTACCACAAAGAGTCTCCCTGAACTTGGAGGTGAGTTTCTCGATGACTCCATAGGTCTCAACGTAGAAGACGTGGTCGTCTACTGGGTGGCTGGCCATCAATCTGAGAGACTTCATGTCTGCTCTGTCCACTCCGACAGCATAGATTTCAATCCCAGCAGCCCTCGCAGCAGCAGAAACATCATCCACCTTATCCTGGGGCCTTCCATCTGTCACAATGATAGCCACTTTTCCAATATTCTTGCTCTGGGGCCTTGCACCGGCTCTCTCAACGAAGGCTTGCTCCATGGCCGTTCTGATGGCCAGACCAGTCATGGTGCCGGCTGAAAGGGGGTCAGTGCGAGAGAGGGCCTGTTTGACCTGTGCCTTGTTGTAGTACTTGTTCAAGTGAAACTCGATGTTGACCGTGCTGGCATAGTTGACCAAGCCGACTCGTGTCGCATCCTTTCCAATCTCCAGAGAGTCGACCATGTCAGAGAGGAAGACCTTGACCTTCTCGAACTCGGCAGGTCGGACGCTGCGAGAGCTGTCGATGATAAAGATCAGGTCCAGCGGGCGGCTCTTGCACACCTCGGCCGGAGCTGTCGGAGAGTTGACGGGAGAGTTTAGTTTTTTTTTGACCAATTCTAACAATTCTCTAAACACTCTAACTGCAGTGAGGAAGGTGATCTAGTTAATCTCGTCAAATCATTGCATTCTCCATTAGTTGCTAGGAGTTGCAGAGTTTAGCTACAAGGCATAACTTCGGAGTTAACAAGTATCATCAACGGAATTGAGCTTTTCAGAAATTACAGTCAAAGGCAGGGGTATGACTGGGCTACTAAATCTGAAAAAAGGGCAGCGGATCATTAAAAATGGCTGGGCTAAATAGGAAAAAGAAAGATTTTCTTTTGACCAGAAAGAAATTATCTTGTGTGATATCCCGCAAGCCTGCACAAAGAATCAGTGAATCACCTAGAAACAGACAGTGTGAGGTGGAGAGCCGTGAGGGTGACAGTAGTGTTCCCACCACCCTTGGCATGCTCAGCAAGATGTGTCTTGGGAGGAAAGAAGCTGAAGACAGGTCTACCTGGCTCTGTGGAAGGTGCAGCAGAGGAAGGTGTGCCACCTGGGGTACTGACCGGCAGTGGGGTGGTTGAAGGCTGGGTTGGAATTGTCAGTGGCAGCATGGGTACCATGGGGGTGAGTACCATAGTGGGGGTTGTTGTTACTAAGGTGGGTACCGTGGTTGGCACAGTAGTGGGTACAGTGGTTGGTACAGTTGTGGGTACAGTGGTTGGTGCAGTTGTGGGTACCGTGGTTGGTGCAGTTGTGGGTACCGTGGTTGGCACAGAAGTGTGTTCTCTGGAAAAAACTGTTGTGGCAACTCTTGTGGTATAGACCCAAGTGGGTATTCTGATGGGCATTGCGGTGCAAGGCATGGCTACCTTTAGTTTTGGTGGCACCACTGGTACTCTTTGCTGTGGTGGCAGCCTGGGCTGGGCAGGAAAGGCAGGCCGCTGGTGGGTAAAGGGGGGCCACTTCCAGGGCGGCCGATGGTGGTAGTGGTGGTAACCATAAAACCTGTGATTAATTCCATGAGCTTAGTGTGGTTAGGTAGGGAGAGAAAGAGAGAGAACAGGAAGAAAAAGAGAGAAAAGGGGGGAAGGAAGGATGGAGCGTTAAGGCTGAGGTTACTTTCTACACCTAAAGCATGATGATATTGATGACGATTCAGTGTGGCGTCCTGCAGAGAGAGAAGCACGAGCTATTCGTTTTCTGATCTGCTCTGAGACTTTCTACATTTCTACAAGCATTAGGAATCACAGAGTCCATAAAGAAGTGAAGAGTGCTCTTTTTCAGAAGAATCTTCATTCATCAGGGGCCTGAAAAAGATGATTTCCTACAAATGAAGTGCTGGACAAAGTTTCCTAAAGGGGGAACAACATTTTCTTTTCTTGATTTGCAGACCTGCAAACAGAACTTTATTGTGTTGCAAGATGATCAGACAATCAGAGCTCAGTAATGTTTGGAGGTAAATACATAGTTGGGTGTTTCAGGCCTGACATTTGTCTAAATTTATGGAATTTACATCAGCCTGTGTTTTTAAGTCTAACACGGGTGACGCAATGCTGTGAAAAACATTTTCTGAATTCCTCCGTTTTTTGCTTATTTTTTGGCAAATTTTTTTTTTTAAGTAGTATAAAACAAAAGACATCCTGTTTTTCCATTTTGGAGTGGTCCAGTCAAAGCCCTGAACCTACACCGAGTTGTCAAGTCAGGACGTCAAATGACAATTCAACTCTCCAACGTGACCGAATTAAAAAGACAAAATTGTAGAGTTTGGACAAATACTTTATCACAGTCCTGGGCATAAGTCTTGACCCCTCATTTCTTTCTATTTTGCTTCCAGACCTTGCAATGTTAATAGTGAGGGAAAGTTCTCCAGTTCTTTCTGAAGAATAGTGCCTCTGTCTCTCATTTTCAGTCCAGTCTCTGTACCTGAGCAGTTCTCCAGATCTTCCTGAAGGACAGTGTTGTTGTCTCTCATGTTCAGTCCAGTCTCTGTACCTGAGCAGTTCTCCAGATCTTCCTGAAGGACAGTGTTGTTGTCTCTCATGTTCAGTCCAGTCTCTGTACCTGAGCAGTTTGATAGTTCTGTGTTGGTTAATCCACACAGTGATCTACGT
>CM029367.1:1332029-1339529 GCA_017165825.1 Hepsetus odoe
TAAACAGACAGACAGACAGAGACAGAGAGAGGATATAACAGACAGCAGACAGAGAGATATAAAAACAGACAGGCAGAGCAGAGAGATATAAATAGACATGACAGAGAGAGAGATATAAAATAGACAGACAGAGTAGATAGATAAACAGACAAAAATGAAGAGACACAAACAGACAGATAGACAGAGAGAATGACAGACAGATGACAGAGAGATATAAACAGACAGACAGATGAGTAGATAGTAACAGACAGGCAGACAGAGAGAGGCAAACAGAGCAGGCAGACAGAGAGATATAAACAGACAGGCAGACAGAGAGATATAAACAGACAGACAGACAGAGAGAGAGATATAAACAGACAGACAGACAGAGAGATATAAACAGACAGACAGACAGAGAGATATAAACAGATGAAGGACAGAGAGAGGGAGAGATATAAACAGACAGACAGACAGAGAGAGAGAGCAACAGACAGACAGACAGAGAGAGAGACAGCAAACAGACACAGACAGAGAGAGATATAAACAGGTGCAGACAGAGAGATGAGATATAAAGCACACAGGCAGACAGAGAGAGAGATATGAACACAGACAGGCAGAGAGGTGAGAGAGAGCAAACAGACAGACAGAGAGAGAGGGAGAGAGAGAGAGAGAGAGAGAGAGAGAAAACAGACAGGCAGAGAGGAGAGAGAGAGGAGAAACAGACAGGGATAGCACAGAGAGAGATATGTCAGGCAGACACAGAGAGAGATATAAACAGACAGACAGACAGAGAGAGAGATATAAACAGACAGGCAGACAGAGAGATATAAACAGACAGGCAGACAGAGAGATATAAACAGACAGGCAGACAGAGAGATATAAACAGACAGGCAGACAGAGAGAGAGATATAAACAGACAGGCAGACAGAGAGAGATATAAACAGAGGCAGACAGAGAGATATAAAACACAGAGTATGAGAGGGTAGAGAAAACAGACAGATATGACAGAGGAGAGAGATATAAACAGAGAAAAAGGTGCTGGTGAGAAAACAGACAGACAGACAGAGAGATATGTTAAAGACAGGCAGACAGAGTAGAGAGATATAAATAGTATAGCAGACAGAGAGAGATATAAACAGACAGACAGACAGAGAGAGATATAACAGACAGGCAGACAGAGAGAGAGATATAAACAGACAGACAGACAGAGAGATATAAACAGACAGACAGACAGAGAGATATGCAAACAGATGAGGCAGAGAGAGATATAAACAGGACAGACAGGCAGAGAGATATAAACAGACAGACAGAGAGAGAGAGTAAACAGACAGATGAGGAGAGAGATATAACAGACAGACAGGCAGAGAGATATAAACAGACAGACAGGCAGAGAGATATAAACAGACAGACAGGCAGAGAGATATAAACAGACAGACAGAGAGAGAGATAAACAGACAGATACACAGAGAGAGAGAGTGAATGCACAGATGAGAGATGGTGAGATATAAACAGACAGACAGAGAGATATGAACAGACAGATAGACCGAGAGATATAAACAGACAGACAGAGAGATATGAACAGACAGGCAGACAGAGAGATGGAGATATAAACAGACAGACAGACAGAGAGAGGTAACAGACAGGCAGACAGAGAGAGATGGAGATATAAACAGACAGACAGACAGAGAGAGATATAAACACAGACAGAGAGATAGATATAAACAGACAGATAGACAGGCAGACAGAGAGATGGAGATATAAACAGACAGAGAGATATAAACACAGACAGAGATATAAACAGACAGAAAAGATGAGAGATATAAACAGAGAGGCACAGAGAGATAGACAGATCTGAATATATATGTAAATGTTTGAGTTTAAAGATATATATACAGAGAAGGGTGGTGTATATGTGTATAAATACACATGTCATATTTATACAGGTGTGTGTGTGTGTGTGTGTGTGTGTGTGTCTATAAGTATATATTTATACAGGTGTGTGTGTGTGTCTATAAGTATATATTTATACAGGTGTGTGTGTGTGTGTGTGTGTGTGTAAGTATAGATACAGGTGTGTGTGTGTGTAAGTATACATACAGGTGTGTGTGTGTAAGTATATATACAGCTGTGTGTGTGTGTGTGTGTGTGTGTGCGTGTGTGTGCATATATTTATACAGAAGTGTGTGTGTGTGTGTGGGCATATATTATTCTAGGCGTGTGTGTATATATATTGATACAGGTGTGTGTGTGTGTATGTGTATACATGGCATGTGTGTGTAAGTATATATTTATTCCAGGTGTGTGTGGAGCATATGGCTTATACAGGTGTGTGTGTGTTTAAAGATATATTTACATGCATGTGTGTGTGTGTGTTATATTATTCAGTGTGTGTGTAAGTATATATTTATACAGGCGTGTGTGTGTGTGTGTAAGTATATATTTATTCAGGCGTGTGTGTGTAAAAGTATATATTTATAGGTGTGTGGGCAAGGTATATTTATACAGGTGGGTGTGTGTGTAAGTATATATTTATACAGGTGTGTGTGTGTGTGTGTGTGTGTGTAAGTATATATTTATACAGGTGTGTGTGTGTAAGTATATATTTATACAGGTGTGTGTGTGTGTGTGTGGGTATATATTATGTGCACTGTGTGTGGGCATATTTATACAGGTGTGTGTGTGTGTGTAGCATTATTTATACAGGTGTGTGTGCAAAGTATTTAGTCATAGAGGTAAAGTGCAGTAAGTATTTATACAGGTGTGTGTGTGTGTGCGTAAAGTGATTTATACAGGTGTGTAAAGTGCAAGTATTTATCGTATACAGGTGTGTGTGTAAAAGTGTATATGTAGAAGTGTGTGTGTGTGTGTGGTGTGTATACAGGTGTGTGTGTTTTTGTGTGTGCAAGTATATATTTATACAGGCGTGTGTGTTTCTATGCAAGTATATATTTATACAGGTGTGTGTGTGTGTGTAACTATATGTTTAAACAGGTGTGTGTGTGTGTGTGTGTGTGTGTAAGTATATATTTATGCAGGTGTGTGTGTGTGTGTGTGTTATATACTATATGTGTGTGTGTGTTATATTTATACAGGTTTGTGTGGTGTGTGCGTAAGTATATATTTATACATGCATGTGTTTTGTGTGTGTGCAAGTATATATTTATACAGGCGCAGGTGTGTAAGTATATGTTTATGTTGGTGTGTGTGTAAAGTATATATTTAAGTATGGTGTGTGTGTAAGTATATATTTATACAGGCTTGTGTGTGTGCGTGGCATATATTTATACATGCAGTTGTGTGTGTGGCATTTACATAAGTGTGTGTGTATATATGTTTATATATGTGTGTGTGTGTGTGTGTGGCATATACAGGTGTGTGTGTGTGTGTAAGTATATATTTATACAGGTTTGTGTGTGTGTGTGTGTAAGTATATATTTATACATGCATGTGTGTTTGTGTGTGTGCAAGTATATATTTATGCATGTGTGTGTAAGTATATGTTTATACAGGTGTGTGTGTAAGTATATATTTATGCAGGTGTGTGTGTGTGCGTGTAAGTATATATTTATACATGCGTGTTGTGTGTGTGCAAGTATATATTTATACAGGCGTGTGTGTGTAAGTATATGTTTATACAGGTGTGTGTGTGTGTGTAAGTATATATGCAGGTGTGTGTGTAAGCATATATTTATGCAGGTTTGTGTGTGTGTGCATATACATTTATACAGGCGTGTGCTTAAAGAAGTATATATTTGTATACATGCGTGTGAGTTTGTGTATGCAAGTATATATTATACATATACAGGTGTAAGTATATGTTATACAGGTGTGTGTGTGTGTGTGTGTGTGTATTATGTGTGTGTGTGTAAGTATATATTTATACAGGTGTGTGTGTGTGTGTGTGTGTGTGTAAGTATATATTTATACAGGTAAAGTAATGACAGGTGTGTGTGTGTGTAAGTATAATAATACAGTGTGTGGGCATATATTTATACAGGCGTGAGTGTAAGTATATATACGTGTGTGTGTGTGTGTGTGTGTGTTTAAGTATATATTTATACAGGCGTGTGTGTGTGTGTGTAAGTATATATTTATACAGGCGTGTGTGTGTGTGTGAGTGTGTGTGTGTGTAACTGTATATTTATACATGTGTGTGTGTGTATAGCATTTATACAGGCATGTGTGAGTGTAAGTATATATCTCATACAGTGTGGTAAGCCAGTGTGTAAGTATATATTCATACATATGTGTGTGTGTGTAAGTATATACAGGTGTGTGTGTGTGTGTGTGTGTGAGTGGGTATATGGCATTACAGGTGTGTGTGTGTAAGTAGTATTTATATAGGCGTGTGAGTAAGATATGCACATGTGTGTATAAGCATATATTTATACAGGTGTGTGTGCTTAAGTATATATTTATACAGGCGCGTGTGTGTGTGTAAGTGTATATTTATACATGTGTGTGTGTGTGTGTAAGTATATATTTATACAGGCGGGCGGGTGTGTAAGTATATATTCATACAGTGTGTGTGTGTAAGTATATATTCATACAGGTGTGTGTGTGTGTGTGTGTGTGCAAGTATTTATTTATACAGGCGTGTGTGTGTAAGTATATGTTTATACAGGTGTGTGTGTGTGTGTGTGTAAGTATATATTTATGCAGGTGTGTGTGTGTGTGTGTGTGTGTAAGTATATATTTATACAGGTGTGTGTGTGTAAATATATATTTATACAGTGTGTGTGTGTGTGTGTGTGTGTGTGTGTGTGTAAGTATATATTTATACAAGTGTGTGTGTGTGTAAGTATATATTTATGCAGGTGTGTGTGTGTGTGTATGGAAGCATATATTTATACAGTGTGTGTGTGTGTGTGTGTGTGTATGATAGATTACAGGTGTAAATATATATTTATACAGGTGTGTGTGTGTGTGTGTGTGTGTGTGTAAGTATATATTTATACAAGTGTGTGTGTGTGTGTGTGTAAGTATATATTTATACAGGTTTGTGTGTGTGTACGTGCAAGTATATATTTATACTGGCATGTGTTTTTGTGTGTGTGCAAGTATATATTTATACAGGCGTGTGATTTTGTGTGTGTGCAAGTATATATTTATACAGGCGTGTGTGAGTAAGTATATGTTTATACAGGTGTGTGTGTGTGTGTAAGTATATATTTATGCAGGTGTGTGTGTGTGTGTAAGTATATATTTATACAGGTGTGTGTGTGTGTGCGTGTAAGTATATATTTATACAGGTGTGTGTGTGTAAGTATATATTTATACAGTGTGTTTAGGCATATATTAATACAGGTGTGTGTGTAAGTATATATTTATACAGGCGCAGAGTGTAAGTATATATACATGTGTGTGTGTGTGTGTGTATGATAGATTATACAGGGGTGTGTGTGTGTGTGTTTAAGCATATATTTTTACATGGTGTGTGTAAGTGTATATTTATACATGTGTGTGTGTGTGTGTAAGTATATATTTATACAGGCTCGCGTGTTTGTGTGTAAGTATATATTCATACAGTGTGTGTGCTTGTGTGTGTAAGTATATATTCATATGTGATGTGTGTGTGTGTACATATACAGTGTGTGTGTGTGTGTGTGAGTGTGATAGAGTATTAATACAGTGGTGTGTGTGTGTAAGTATATATTTATACAGGCTGTGTGAGTAAGTATATATACAATGTGTGTGTGTGTGTGTGTGTAAGTAGGCATTTATACAGTGTGTGTGTGTGTTTAAGCATATATTATACAGGTGTGTGTGTGTGTGTGTGTGTGTGTGTGTGTATGTATATTTATATATGTGTGTGTGTGTGTGTGTGTGTAAGTTTATTTATACAAAGTGCTGTAAAGTATATTCATACAGTGTAGCTTGTGTGTGTGTAATATATATCTAGTATAGGATGTGTGTGTGTATATATGTGTGTGTGAGTGTACGTATATATTTATACAGGTGTGTGTGTGTGTGTGTGTTTGTGTGCATGTAAGTATTTATTTATACAGGCGTGTAAAAGTATATGTTTATACAGGTGTGTGTGTGTGTGTGTGTGTAAGTATATTTATATGTGTGGCATATATCAAAAGAGGTGTGTGTGTGTAAGTATATATTTATGCAGGTGTGTGTGTAAGTATACTTATACAGGTGTAAGTATATACAGCTGTGTGTGTGTGCATGTGTGTGTGTGTGTATATATTTATACATGGGTGTGTGTGTGGCATATATGTGTGTGTGTGTGTAAGTATATATTTATACAGGGGTGTGTGTGTGTGTTTGTAAGTATATATTTATACAGGGGTGTGTGTGTGTGTTTGTAAGTATATATTTATACAGGGGTGTGTGTGTGTGTTTGTAAGTATATATTTATACAGGTGTGTGTGTTTGTAAAAGTGCTGTATATTTATTTATACAGTGTGTGTAAAGTATTTATACAGGTGTGTGTGTGTAAGTATATATTTATATACAGGTGTGTGTGTAAGTATATATTTATACAAGTGTGTGTGTGTGGGCATATGATTATACAGCTAAAAAGTGCAAAGTATTTATATACAAAGTGCGCTTGTATGTAATTACATTTATACAGGTGTGTGTGTGTGTGTGTGTGTTATATATATTTATACAGGTGTAATGTGTGTGTGTGTGTGTTGTGTGTGTATATATTTATACAGTGTGTGTGTGTGTGTGTAAGTATATATATTATACAGGTTTGTGTGTGTGTGTGTGTGTGTGTGTGTGTAAGTATATAATTATACAGGGGTGTGTGTGTGTGTGTAAGTATATATTCATACAGGGGTGTGTAAAAGGGTAAGTATATATTTATAGGTGTGTGTGAGTGTCAGTATATATTGATACAGGTGTGTGTGTGTAAGTATATATTTATACAGCTGTGTGTGTGCATGTGTGTGTAAGTATATATTTATACAGGTGTGTGTGTAAGTATATATACAGCTGTGTGTGTAAAGTGTGTGTGTAAGTATATATTTATATAGGTGTATATATACAGCTGTGTGTGTGTGTGTATATATATTTATACAGAGCTGTGTGTGCGTGTGTGTAAGTATATATTTATACAGGTGTGTGTGTAAGTATATATACAGCTGTGTGTGTGTGTGTGCGTGTGTGTGTGTAAGTATATATTTATACAGGGGTGTGTGTGTGTGTGTGTGGCATATGTTTGTGTGTGTGTGTGTGTAAGTATATATTTATACAGGTATGTGGGCATATATTTATCGTGTGTGTGTGTGTGTGTGTGTGTGTGTGTAAGTATATATTTTTACAGCTATGTGTGTGTGTGTGTGTACTGTGTGTGTAAGTATATATTTATACAGGGTGTTGTGTGTGTGTGTGTAAGTATATATTTATACAGGGTGTGTAAGTATATATTTATACAGGTGTGTATATACATTTATACAGCTGTGTGTGTGTGTGTGTGTGTGTGTGTGTGTGTGTGTGTGTGTGCTTGTGTGTAAGTATATATTTATACAGGGGTGTGTGTGTGTGTGTGTGTGTGTGTGTGTG
>CM029367.1:1344529-1364529 GCA_017165825.1 Hepsetus odoe
CGTTCAGTGTTGGTGAAAGGAACCAGAAGTCTGAATGTCCTTCACGGACATAAACCGGTGGTGGAGATGGTTTGGAGAAGATTTTGGACTAAAACTGATCCTGTTCGTGGTGGAGGGACATATTTTTTAGGTTCAGATGGACTGTTTCACCATGACCATCTCAAACGTGTAGGTTGGGTTGTGGGAGGAAATGTGTTGGAGATCTGGTTCCATTCACCCCCACTGAGAGAGCAGGCGAGCTTCTCCTAAATCTTTAGTTTTCCAGCTGCCTTGATGCCACATTTTTGACTCATTTTTATAGGAAGCACTTAAAACATATTTTGCTGAAAATATCTGTTCATGGAAAACTATGTTCAGGTGCATTTATGCGTCAAGCTAGTGTTTTTTCTACTAATACTAAACATCTATCAACAGAACCTGTTTGAAGATTCTTTCTTTTTTTCTCAGAATCTCAACGATTTAGCCAAGAGCGACCTTCAGCATGTGGTTAAGGTGTGAAACATTAACACAAACTCCAACTGTTTTTAACAAATGTGTTCAAAAGTCTTAATTCAGCAACCTGAAGGTGAGAGATGGACACGCCTGTTATTTTCTTCATAGAAACACATTTTATACTCTTTAGATGAACTAAGGTCACCATGGTCAGCGTACCTGACCTCACGAGTACTCTCATGCAAGCAGATCCTCTCTTTGCTTTTCTCCACCGGTTCCACTCTGGAGTTTCTGGATCTTGGTGGCGTCCAGCAACCCGAAGTGCTTAACTGCAACAGTTAAGGCATCGAGCCATTACAGGAGAGTAGAGCAGCAGTGGGTTGATTTTTAGAAGAAAACTCTGGATTCAAACATCTGAATAGCTGTGAATAAGTGAAATATCCCTGGGGTGTTTGTTCAAAATTGAAAAATGACCAGAAGCCTCAGGCGTCAGAAGGCACTTTCTGGAAAAATTGCGAGCAAAGAAACAAACAATCTACCATTTAGAAGAGATCAAGCATGAATATCACCTTTAACTCCTTCCTTTTACTGTTCCCATCCCATCTATTGGCCCCGAAAAAGTTGCTGTAGGAGTTCTGCAGTACCTGCATCGACCTCACGAGGCCTCCGATGTAGTGACTGGCAATTAAAGAGTGTTTTCTTTTTGCACAAATGTAATTTTATTTAAAAATAGTGACAATCTTTCTATATTTTTCATATAGACTGCAGGTAGGGCGTATGCTCATAAACTCATCGTTAGAAAAAAGACCAGTGCTGCAACATTGCTTCAGTTAATTAAAGACAAAAAAATATATCACATATCTCTGTCCCCCGTCCCCTGACTAAAGTGACCTACACCATCTAAAGATAAATGTTCATACTTCTTTATTTGCTAGTTTAAGGCTACGACAGCTTATCTATTAGAAGTGAGAATTACGACAATAGTTTGGCATATAAATAACAACATAATGTCACTACCAGCCGACGGCGTCTTCGCTGAGAACTTCACCGTCGGTTTTTTCTTGCGACTACAGTTACAGACGTGTCCTGTACAAGGACCATCGATTTGGCCTCGTCCTACATGACTGGACCTCTATAAGGGTTATGCAGCTTCAGCTTATGGACTTGTGCAAAACAAAACCTACACGTTCGTGTAAAACAGAAAGGAAAAGAAGAACGGAAGCCAAAAGGCATCTTGTTACAATCATGACACAGTGCTGTTGGATCTCTTGGCCTTCTTCAGGATGTCGCATTTCTTGCGATTGGGACGCCTGCAGCGCTCGTCAATGCTGGGTACACATTCGTAGTGCCAGACCTCCTCCATTTTGTCCACGGGATATACGGCCTCCACGTAATGCCGGATGAGTCGGAGGCGCACCGGGTCGAGCTGCTTCTTGTTGCAGGCACCAGAGTGGTTGTACTGAAGCCTCAAGTTCTCCTGCGTGAACAGCTCTGGAAAGAGGCGCACCAGAAGGCGGGCAGCAAAGTTCCCGACAGACAGACTCTGCTGGACGATTTCTCTCACTTCGGCGTCCGTGAGCAGGTAGGCAGAAGGCACTGGAAAGTCTGGCTGGGACACCGTGAGGTCCTCCAGAGGGATTTTGCAGAAATCTTTACTGCTTTTCTCAGGAGGTAAGGAGGGAACATCAAAGTCCTCTTTCAGGTGGTCTGCGAGCAGAGGGCCAACAGTCCCAAAGTCCCTGGGATCAGGTTCTTGGTCAGGGACGGAGACTTTACGGTGTTGCTGATATGAGCGGCGCTGCTCTGTGTCCCTTCGCCTGCAGCGTTCGTCCAGCTTGCCAACAAACTCGAGGGTCCAGACCCGGTCGTTCTTTGCCCTGGGGTAGAGCAGCTGGACGTAGTGGCGAATGAGGCCGATCCGGACGGGGTCCAACTGCTTCTTGCCCAAGGAACCACTGCAGTTGTAGTGCTTGCGTGCATTTTCATACGTGAACAGTTCGGGGAACATGAGGACGAGGAGGCGGGAGGCAAAGTTTCCAATGGACAAGCTGCTGTTATAGATGCTCTTCACCTGCTCCTTGGTGAGCAGGTACTCTTGGGGAACATCGAAATCTGGAGACGGGATGTCCATTTGGTCAAATTCAACAGGTTCCAGCCAAGACTTCTTTGACCTGCGGTTTGGCTTGTCCTGATCACAAAGGTCGCTGATCTTGACTATAGAGATGTCTTCAGGAAGACAAGGAGAGTCATAGTTATCCTCCCCGATATTGTCCAGATTACCGCCGTTGGCTGGAGCGTTCTCCAAAGCTTCCTCCATCCGCTGGACACACAACTGCAGCCAAGTGTCTTCGTGTATATCTGGAAAATTCGCCTCCATGTACTTGCGTATAACGTCCAGTCTGTCTGAATCGACAATCAACTGTCCCACAGTGCTGTGACCCTCAGGTAGCCTTCCCTCTTCGAACACTTCTGGAAAGAGTCTGTTCAAAAGAAACACAACAAAGTCCTCAGGTGATGTGACGTCGTCCGGATCCTCCCCAGTGTCTTGGTTATCAAAGACGGCGTCTGATTTGGCGTTGCCCAGATGGCTTCCATTGTTGCTGTTCTCCCCGGAGTCCATTGAGAGTCTTTCGTCTTGCCCGTCCTTGTTGATGAAATGGCAGCCGTGATTTTGAAGCACGTCGAACGCGATGAGGACCGGAGTCTGCTTTCCACACAACTGCCCGCTCTCCATATCTTTCTGAGCCCAAAAACGGTTGAAAAAGTCATTGATCTGCAGGAGGCACTCACTCTGCCAAACGTTTCCATTCTTCACCAGCGGGTAGCAGACTTCCACATAGTTGCGCACCAGCTGAAGGTGCAGAGAATCCAGGGTGCGCTTGCTAGCAATGCCGCAGGATTTGCAACCGTGCTCGCATTCCTTGACTGTGAAAAGCTCTGGGAACAGTTGGACTAGCAGCCTGCAACCCAGCTCTCCAGGTGAGGAGGTTTGCTCCATCAACTGAGCCAACTCCTCGCTTGTCAGTAGGTACTCGGGGGGAGGCTGGAATTCCATAGACATCTCTGAAGGCTTGATCTGCTTCTTGATGCGGGTCACCTCCAGTGACAGGAGGTCCACTTTGCTGTGCAGCTGGGTCATGCTAGAGTTTAAGGTGTTGAGGATGAAGAACATCTTCTCAAAGAGAGGATACAGATGGGATTCTGAGGAAACCGCAGTGACTTCTGAAGCAGAGGTGGACTCGAAACGACTGTGCTCTTCTGAGCTACCCAGCTTTGGAAAGATGATGCCATTGTGGTTGACACGGACCCCAAGGTCATGCTGTCCTTGCTGGTCCAAGCTGGATGTGGCCTTCTTCTCAGTGATGCGATGGGAGATGCTATACAGAGGTTTCCTGTATGACAAGATGGTTCTCTCCTGGGGAGATGATTGAACGCCATGAGATTTGGAGACGTCCTCAGAGCCACCATCTTGGAGATGTTCTCCAAGCTGCAGAGAGAAACAAGGAGGTTGCTGGGAACACTTTGGTTTCATTTTTCAAAAAGATGCAACAAATGTACACCTAACTAGGGTCAAAAGTATTCAGACGCCCCTGTATTTTATGGAATGGAACAATAAATTTAGAGAATCATCCCATCCTGTTGACCAAATGACTGTTTCTCTCACTCGTCCGACCTTCTCTGGACCAGCAGAAACAGACCTGCACAAGAACAAGTCCACAGGACTGAAGGGTTTGTCTAATTCTACCATCATCAGAGGTGCAGGCTTTGTGAACTTCAACAACATCCAAACTACAAACATAGTTTTTCTTTAGTAAAACTGTTTTTTAAAACTTTTGGGCCACCCCTAGTATTAAATACGCGAAATGTGACAAACAATAGATCTCTACATAGATGAAAATATACCGTTTGAATACGATTACAGGGGAAAGCAGTTTTATGTTAAAATTATAAACTTTTATGACACTTAACATCCGAATGTTAATGCTTTGCTAAGGTTAATACTTTCTCACAGATCATTTTTAGCTCTCTTCTCAACGAGAAGCTCACGCTGGAAAAGCTGTTAATAGCAGTTTATAGAGAGGAACTGGTAGAAGCACCTCCCCTAGTGTTTAGGAACTGGGTCCAAGGATCAGCAGGTCATGGATTTGAATTCCAGGCGAGCAGCTTGCCCTGAGGTACCCTTGAGCAAGGTACCGTCCCCATCACTGCTCCCTGGGTTCTTTGGTGAAGCTGCCCCCTGCTGGACGGTGTGTGTGGGTTAAAATTACAACGACAAGAATAGTCACTTTCACTTTTCACCCTCCACCCAGGCAAGTCCGAGCCAGTGGGTGGACCTGGAGCCGACTAAAATTGGGCAAAAAATGGAACGTCACTGATCGAAGGGCGACCTGTGAAGCCTTGTCCCGGGCTGTTTAGATCTGGCAACCCGTTCCTGCCGAGTTTGGTTGGTAATGCTCTGAATTTGTGTACACATAATAAAAAGCACACTGCATGTATTTACATGTGCACAACGTGCGCGCAAGAGAGGATTAACAGAGTCAGAATTTAGAGGAAATTCAAGAATGAAGTGTGGAAAAGGTTTGTGGGAACCTTGGCTCGCTGTGAATTTACCTTCGCCCTCTTTCTGCAGGTCGACCGGCACTGCTCGCCGCTCAGGCCGTCCGCGTGTGACCTTTTCACGAGCCGTCGACCGAAGCAGTCTGAAGACTTTCCCCCTAAACTCTTTGTCTTCTCATGCTCAGTGCCGTCCTCTGCTTCCTTCTCAGCCTTTACCTCTGCGGGACAAAAGACACAATTTATGTCCATAAACACAGTTTTACGTTTACCACCTCAACACTGATCACTCAGCAAGAGCCAGAAAGAAGTAATGTCCTGTGTCCTGTTTTTGTACATACTTTGCCTCGACCTTGCTGGAAAAGGGTAAAGGACAGGAGGGACCGTAAGTATCCTGTCCTTTACTTTTACTTTACACTCTCACTACATTCCTGGACTTTGTACTTTATACTCAGTACATTCCTGTACTTTTACTTTACACTCTCACTACATTCCTGTACTTTGTACTTTATACTCAGTACATTCCTGTACTTTACACTCTCAGTACATTCCTGTACTTTTTACTTTATAGTCTCAGTACGTTCCTGTACTTTACATTCTCAGTACATTCCTGTACTTTTACTTTACACTCTCAGTACATTCCTGTACTTTTTATTTTACACTCTTAGTACATTCCTGTACTTTACATTCTCAGTACATTCCTGTACTTTGTACTTTACACTCTCAGTACATTCCTGCACTTTTTCACTCATATTAAGTAAAGCAGTTGAATCAGTACTTTTTACCTGTACTTTTGATGAAAAGTGTCCTATCTGTGGACAATGAGGGGGGTTGTTGACATGGTAACAAAGCAAACCTCTCACCTTTATCCAGGACATTTCCATCTGTGATAACGGCAGGTTCAGAGGAGCTCATTTCCTGCTCTGAAAGAGACAGAAATGGCTGTGAGAGACCGGTTTCCTGAGCCTAGTCCTGGACTAAAGTCCAGGGGTTTATTCCATTAAGTGGGATTTCTCATTTTAGCCAGATAACCTAAGCCTCAAAATTCAAGTCTGTCCAATATTGTTCCTATTGGACACTTAAGGTTTAAGTTATCTGGTTAACTCACTGGAAGTGACTATTAGCTATTGTGAACACAGTGAAGCACAACCAAATACATCCTCTATATGTGACACACACACACACACACACACACACACACTGTCCAGCAAGGGGCAGACATATCCATCACCTAGGGAGCAGTGATTGGGACAGTATCTTCATCAAGGGAACCTCAGGACCTGGGACTTTCCAAACCTGTGGCCTAGTTCCTGTGTTTGTGTTTGTATCTATGTTTTTATATCTGTGTTTGTGTGTATATCTGAGTGTGTGTGTATGTTTGTGTTTATATCTGAGTGTGTGTGTATGTTTGTGTTTATATCTGAGTGTGTATATCTGAGTGTGTGTGTATATCTGAGTGTGTGTGTATGTTTGTGTTTATATCTGAGTGTATATCTGAGTGTGGGTGTATATCTGAGTGTGTGTGTATATCTGAGTGTGTGTGTATATCTGAGTGTGTGTGTATATCTGAGTGTGTGTGTATATCTGAGTGTGTGTGTATATCTGAGTGTGTGTGTATATCTGAGTGTGTGTGTATATCTGAGTGTGTGTGTATATCTGAGTGTGTGTGTATATCTGAGTGTGTGTGTATATCTGAGTGTGTGTGTATATCTGAGTGTGTGTGTATATCTGAGTGTGTGTGTATATCTGAGTGTGTGTGTATATCTGAGTGTGTGTGTATATCTGAGTGTGTGTGTATATCTGAGTGTGTGTGTATATCTGAGTGTGTGTGTATATCTGAGTGTGTGTGTATATCTGAGTGTGTGTGTATATCTGAGTGTGTGTGTATATCTGAGTGTGTGTGTATATCTGAGTGTGGGTGTATATCTGAGTGTGTGTGTATATCTGAGTGTGGGTGTATATCTGAGTGTGGGTGTATATCTGAGTGTGTGTGTATGTTTGTGTTTATATCTGAGTGTGTATATCTGAGTGTGTGTGTGTGTGTGTGTATATCTGAGTGTGTATATCTGAGTGTGTGTGTATATATATGTGTGTATATCTGAGTGTGTGTGTCTGAGTGTGTGTGTATATCTGAGTGTGTGTGTATATCTGAGTGTATATATATGTGTGTATATCTGAGTGTGTGTGTATATCTGAGTGTGTGTGTATATCTGAGTGTGTGTGTATGTTTGTGTTTATATCTGAGTGTGTATATCTGAGTGTGTGTGTATGTGTTTATATCTGTGTGTATATCTGAGTGTGTGTGTATATATATGTGTGTATATCTGAGTGTGTGTGTATATCTGAGTGTATATATATGTGTGTATATCTGAGTGTGTGTGTATATCTGAGTGTGTGTGTATATCTGAGTGTGTGTGTATATCTGAGTGTGTGTGTATATCTGAGTGTGTGTGTATATCTGAGTGTGTGTGTATATCTGAGTGTGTGTGTATATCTGAGTGTGTGTGTATATCTGAGTGTGTGTGTATATCTGAGTGTGTGTGTATATCTGAGTGTGTGTGTATATCTGAGTGTGTGTGTATATCTGAGTGTGTGTGTATATCTGAGTGTGTGTGTATATCTGAGTGTGTGTGTATATCTGAGTGTGTGTGTATATCTGAGTGTGTGTGTATATCTGAGTGTGTGTGTATATCTGAGTGTGTGTGTATATCTGAGTGTGTGTGTATATCTGAGTGTGTGTGTATATCTGAGTGTGTGTGTATATCTGAGTGTGTGTGTATATCTGAGTGTGTGTGTATATGTGTGTGTGTATATCTGAGTGTGTGTGTATATCTGAGTGTGTGTGTATGTTTGTGTTTATATCTGAGTGTGTGTGTATATGTGTGTGTGTATATCTGAGTGTGTGTGTATATCTGAGTGTGTGTGTATATCTGAGTGTGTATATCTGAGTGTGTGTGTATATCTGAGTGTGTGTGTATGTTTGTGTTTATATCTGAGTGTGTGTGTATATCTGAGTGTATATATCTGTGTATATCTGAGTGTGTGTGTATATTTGTGTTTATATCTGAGTGTGTGTGTATGTTTGTGTTTATATCTGAGTGTGTATATCTGAATGTGTGTGTATATCTGAGTGTATATATCTGTGTGTGTGTGTTTGTGTTTATATCTGAGTGTGTTTATCTGTATGTGTGTGTATATCTGAGTGTATATATCTGTGTGTGTGTGTATATCTGAGTGTGTGTGTGTGTTTGTGTTTATATCTGAGTATGTGTGTATATGAGTGTGTGTATATCTGTGTGTGTGTGTATATCTGAGTGTGTATATCTGTGTGTGTGTGTATATCTGAGTGTATATATCTGTGTGTGTGTGTATATCTGAGTGTATATATCTGTGTGTGTGTGTATATCTGAGTGTATATATCTGTGTGTGTGTGTATATCTGTGTGTGTGTGTGTATATCTGTGTGTGTGTATATCTTAGTGTATATATCTGTGTGTGTGTGTATATATGTGTGTGTGTGTGTATATCTGTGTGTGTGTATATCTGAGTGTATATATCTGTGTGTGTGTGTATATCTGTGTGTGTGTGTGTATATCTGTGTGTGTGTATATCTTAGTGTATATATCTGTGTGTGTGTGTATATCTGTGTGTGTGTGTGTATATCTGTGTGTGTGTATATCTGAGTGTATATATCTGTGTGTGTGTGTATATCTGTGTGTGTGTATATCTGAGTGTATATATCTGTGTGTGTGTGTATATCTGAGTGTATATCTGTGTGTGTGTGTATATCTGAGTGGATATATCTGTGTGTGTGTGTGTATATCTGTGTGTATATCTGTGTGTGTGTGTGTATATCTGTGTGTATATCTGAGTATGTGTGTATATCTGAGTGTATATATCTGTGTGTGTGTATATCTGAGTGTGTGTGTGTGTGTGTGTATATATCTGAGTGTGTTTTTATCTGAGTGTGTGTGTATACCTGAGTGCGTGTGTGTGTATACCTGAGTGTATATCGGAGTGTGTGTGTGTGTGTGTGTATATCTGAGTGTGTTTTTATCTGAGTGTGTGTGTATACCTGAGTGCGTGTGTGTGTATCTGAGTGTGTGTGTGTGTGTGTGTGTATCTGTGTGTGTGTGTATCTGAGTGTGTGTGTGTATATCTGTGTGTGTGTGTGTATATCTGTGTGTGTACCTGAGTGTGTGTGTATATATCTGAGTGTGTGTGTATACCTGAGTGCGTGTATCTGAGTGTGTGTGTGTACATCTGTGTGTGTGTATATCTGTGTGTGTGTGTACATCTGTGTGTGTATCTTGAGTGTGTTTTTATCTGTGTGTGTGTGTGTGTATATACCTGAGTGTGTGTGTGTGTATATCTGTGTGTGTGTGTGTGTGTGTGTGTGTGTGTGTGTGTGTATCTTGAGTGTGTTTTTATCTGAGTGTGTGTGTATATCTGTGTGTGTGTGTGTGTGTGTGTATCTTGAGTGTGTGTGTATACCTGAGTGTATATCTGAGTGTGTTTTTATCTGTGTGTGTGTATATCTGTGTGTGTGTATACCTGAGTGTATATCTGAGTGTGTGTGTGTATATCTGTGTGTGTGTGTATATCTGAGTGTGTTTTTATCTGTGTGTGTGTGTATATCTGAGTGTGTGTGTGTGTATATCTGAGTGTGTGTGTGTGTATATCTGAGTGTGTGTGTGTGTATATCTGAGTGTGTTTTTATCTGTGTGTGTGTGTGTATATCTGAGTGTGTTTTTATCTGTGTGTGTGTGTATATCTGTGTGTGTGTGTGTGTATATCTGAGTGTGTGTGTGTGTATATCTGAGTGTGTGTGTGTGTATATCTGAGTGTGTGTGTGTGTATATCTGAGTGTGTGTGTGTGTATATCTGAGTGTGTGTGTGTGTATATCTGAGTGTGTTTTTATCTGTGTGTGTGTGTGTATATCTGAGTGTGTTTTTATCTGTGTGTGTGTATACCTGAGTGTATATCTGAGTGTGTGTGTGTGAGTGTGTGTGTGTGTGTTCTGGGTGGGCAGTAGTGGACTCCACTGTTCTGCGTGTAATACCGGGTCTCGCCACGTCACTCCTGGGGGCGCTGCTCCCCCCTCTGCCCACCCGGTCCACTTCCTCATTCTTCAGCAAAAAAACCCCACGGACCCCTCGCCCTAACCCTCCCCCTCCCCCCCTCCGGACCGAACCCGAACCGCCCCCCCTCCCGGGCCAGCGCAGCCGCTGTTTGTTTGTTTGTGTGTGTGTGTGTGTGTGTGTCTGTGTGTGCGTGCCTGTGTGTGTGTGTGTGTGTGTGTGTGTGTGTATGGGCTCCTCTCCCCTCGCGCGAGGAAGTCTCGCGCGCGTGACGCGTCAAAACAAACAGAAACAAACAGACAGAAGGTTCACCTCGTTCCGCCGCGCGCGCTCCGCTTCACAGCCCGGCGGCCATGCTCGCGCCTCCCGTCTGTCTGTCCGAGTGTCCGTCCACGCTGCGTGTTTCCCTCCGTGTGTGTGCGTGTGCGTGTGCGCGTGTTTGGCCTCTCGCGTGACGTGGGGCGTTTGTGTCACTTCCGCGTGGCTGTGGAGCTTAAAGGGAAGGAAAAGTGCAACTTTCTTTCTTTCTTTATTCTCTCACTTTCTCGCAGCGCGCTTCTCTCCACGTTAATCCCGCCGTGGGGATCGAGTTAACCAGATCTGTTAGACTGACTAACAGAGACAGAGCCCATCAGGGGGGGGGGGCAGAAGGAAATGGGATGGTGGGACAGTGGGTAGTGGGATGGGACACACGAAAAGAGGGACTGGGGGACAAAGGGGAAGGCAGAGGGACCGGGTGGCAGAGAAGTGGAAGGACGGGGGCATAGAGGGCGGAGGGGACAAATGGGGACACACAGGAATGGGGCAGAGGGACAGGGGGACAGGGGGGTGGGGAAACGGGGACAGTGGACTGGAGGGTATACAGAGGGACGAGGGGGAGGGATAAATATTCAAATCACTCAGATGTTAAACTATTAAACAATGTTTCCACATCAAAAGGACAAAACCACTTTGATCTCGAATCAACTTTATATCCTTCAAATCTTCAGGAATTAAAGAGCAACACCAGCTTTTCCTTCTTTTCTTTCAAAGGTTTTTAAAAAGTTGTTCAAGGACACTTCAGATCATTTATAGACATTTGATTCGAACTTATCCCGATTAAACAAGCTCATGTTCAGCCTTTTTCAGCACCAATGATCATTATGGTAACTTTTCATGCTTTCATCAACTTTAGCTAATTTATGATCTTTATTATCCACTTTTAATAAAACGTTGATGTTAATTGACTCCCGTTTGCTGTGTGTTTATCATTTTGGGTTTTTTAATTTCATTATTTTTTTTATTATTACCGCTCTTATGAGTGACACATGCTTACAAATCCACGTAAAATTTAAGAATGTAAAAAATCATTAATGATTTATACACGTTCATTTGAAGTGCTAGACTCTTTTTTAGATGCTTTAATCCAGTTCCAGTTTTCAGGAAGTGATTATTCAGGGATGAATGTTCAATAATGATACTCAACAGCCCGTTTTAATACAGTGTGAATGTGTAGGAACTATCCTGTTAGTATGCTCGTCATTCTGGGCTCTGGACTTATGAGTATTATTATTTTAAAATATTATTAATAATGTATGCATGTATTAAATAAAAGAATATTCAGATGCTGCAGCTCCATTACGTTACATGGATTTTTCCCTTTAAGCTGCTGCCCTCTAGTGGACACGAGCTGAACTGCAGGAGACAAGCTCTGTGTTTACTGTGATTAATGTCATTTTCAGGGACACATTTCAGTTCATTTCATTTTTTTTTTTTACTCTCCTGTTGCTGTTTATCAATCTGTGCACTTCCAATTTTCCAAATTTATGAACTTTCTTCAATAGTTACACTTAATATGAGCCATAATCATGTAAAAATCTAAAAAAATGCTAAATATAATTTAAAGCTTTAATCAACTTTCCAGTGTTTTATTATGAACCTGTTCAAGGATACATCATCCTGTCTCTTTTTATATTTCATCATTTCTTGTTTTTTTTTTCCCCAATTTACCGAATTTATTGTCTACAGTCACACCTACAAATCCGAGCTTAACCTTTAGAGTTTCCTGTTGTCACCATGACGACCAAATGACTGTTTATTGCAAAAATATTTCTTAGAAACTGTCCAATAAAGTGCGTCTCAGTTCAGGCTCTGGACAGGCCGGGACACTAATCGAACGTTAAATGATACGTGTGAAGCATCACTCTCTGTTGCCTAGCAACCCCAGCAAGCTCGTGCAACAACTGCTAGTAAAGTAACTCCCAACCTGAAAAAAAAGTAGATTGGCGTTACATTTGTGTCCATTTTTTTTTATTTTTAACGGACAAAAACAACAGGCGCCGCCACCGTGCAATGGATCTGGGGATACGGGAGGCCAGGAAGGAGCCTGGAAACAGACGCAGAGTTTCTCAGATGCGTTTGAGGGAGCCTTTGTAAACGGGACGTCCCGGCAGCAGCTCTGAGACACGGTGGGCCTTCAGCTGCAGCCTAAGGACAAGAAAGGCCCCGAATTGGGACGCGTTTCTTTTTCATGTAACGTTTAGTACATCCTTCACAGTCTCTGAAGTCCTCACCCATGTGGACCACAGGAGGATGAGAACCTCAGAACCTTCTACTCAGTAAAATTGAGAAAACACACGGCCTGCGGTTGACGTTTAAAAGCTAAGAGCAATTTCAGTCTCTGATTCAGGCCTAGGTAGGGAAAGTGAAAGTGACTGTCATTGTGAACAGCACACAACCAAACATCCTTTGTATTTAACGCATACACACCATCCAGCAGGGGGCATATCCAACACCCAGTGAGCAGTGATGGGGACAGTACCTTCATCAAGGGAACCATCTGGTCTGGGATTTGAACCCACAACATTCTGTTCCTGGGGCCGACTCCCTAACCACTAGACCACCGCCACCACAAACCCCTAAAGCCCTTAAAAAACTGAAAGTGCTGGAAATCGATTAGCTCGACTCAACATCATCTTCAACTTCATTTCTATCCAAGATGGAGATCCAAGCACACGCCAGTGTGATTCACTGCCCTAGTTCACAGCGTGTGGGCGCGCCAGCCTGGGAATTTCATTCGTTTTCATTTCTAACTTCGGTTTGGCTCTTTTTCTGGACTGCAAGGGCCTCCGGAGTGCATTTATTGCTGAATCAAGATGAAATGGCTCTTTCCTTTACGCCACTTTACGTTAGTGCCAGTCAGGACTGGGTGGCAACACAGGGATCATCGGTGGCTGTACGCATCATACTGAGAGACGGCCTTTTTTAAGACAGGCCAGAACGGCAAACGGACAAAGAAACTATGGCGAAGGAAAAGCACTAGACATTTCCCATCAGTCGCTCCATTTTTCTACAATCTCTTGCAAAAAGTGAGCAGAAAAAAAGAAATGCTGAGGCTATGAAGCGATCTGCTACTGCCGCCATTAACTACGGCGCCCTCTGTGGCCAACGTGCCGTGACGCACATCAGTAATGTCTGCGTCGGGGAGGGTTTAAAGGTGCGCAGGACGGACGTGGAGCAGGTCATCATTCAGGTAATGGAGGATCTGCCTCGACAACATTATCGCCCGACTGCTGGATCCATCAGGCAGCGAGGCGCAGAGCCGGCGCCGGGGTCAGCCCTCGTTAGGGCGGGGAGCCCGGGGGCCTAATCATCACTTAAAGGCACTACTCGGCTCATTTAAGTCTCATTTACTCTCATTTCTGTCTTCCCTTGACACATTCCACCCACAGATTACCTCTTTATCCCTCTCCGCACTCATCCGCACACGAGATGAATATTAACTAAATGTAATTGTTATTTAAAGCTTTATGTCTTTTTTTGGGGCCCTTTAATGACCTTCATTTGCACTATTAGCTTATTTAAGTAATAATAATTATACACAAAAGACTATTTTCTCCAGAAGCGCGCGCACACACACAAAGCTGATTCTCATCAGCAGAACGTTCATTCAAGAGCAGGTCTCAGAGCTGAAGGCACATCATGGTGGAAGAACGATTTACTCCCGGTCCGTAGAACAGAGCCCGTTTGGAATGGATTGTTTTTGTGATGTCACTAAACCCAGCACTTCTATAGACAGTTATACTGAGTGATGGGGGAGAGGGAGGACCACCCTACACACCCAGAGAAAGAGAGGACAGTTCTACTGAGTTATGGGGGAGAGGGAGGACCACACTACACACTCAGAGAGCGAGAGGACAGTTCTACTGAGCGATGGGGGAGAGGGAGGACCACCCTACTCACCCAGAGAGAGAGAGGACAGTCCTACTGAGCGATGGGGGAGAGGGAGGACCGCCCTACTCACCCAGAGAGTGAGAGGACAGTTCTACTGAGCGATGGGGGAGAGGGAGGAACGCCCTTCTCACCCAGAGAGTGAGAGGACAGTTCTACTGAGCGATGGGGGAGAGGGAGGACCGCCCTACTCACCCAGAGAGTGAGAGGACAGTTACTCTCTGGGACACTATGATGGCTATAGCATCACCTCTCTTGGAAAAGGATGAATAGTTAGACATCAACGCCACTCAAAAGCCAACTCCATCACCAGAGCATCGTCTTCATGTGTCAACAAATGCTCGAGTGTCCCTTTAAGTAAAAGCTTCCTTGTGATAGTTCGCCCGGGCTCCTTTCCCCTGATTTGCTGCAAAGTTTCAGCCTAAAGTCACTTTTTCTTGTTTGTGTTGTAGTGACGCAGATTTGGGCTGAGGTGGTGCTGCTGCCCTCACACTCTCTCTCTCAGGCACACGCACACACTCTCACACTCGTCTCGGTGCAAGGAAGCACAGCCGCCATGTCATCAGACTGCTCAGGTTGCTGTGAATCACCAAAACCGCAAAAATCATCTCCATGAGCAAAAACAGAAGGGATCGCGTTACCCACAGCCATCAAACCACACACACGGTGTGTGTGACCGGCAGCAAACACTCTGCCAACCGGGCTACACACACACACTTTATTTTGAGGGAATCATATAAAAAAAGCCAACTGATCCATTAGTCCTCAAATGTGCTGTTTCCTAGTAACAGTTGTTAGGTTGGACAAGTTTTACAAAAACACTGCCAAGTTCCCCTAACTGTATATTTAGACTTAATTACTGAGTACTTCTTCCCTATTCAGTGTCCAGACACACAGCACTGGGATTTTACCCTGAACATTCAAGAAAGGTTGGACAGCGGCGTGGTTAGGATGCAGTAAAGTTGGTGAAGATGAAGGAGTGTAAATGCTCGGGGCGGACAGTTCAGAGCAACGGTGAATGGAAGAGAGGAGAAGAGAGTGCAGACAGGTTGGAATGGGTGGAGAAGAGTGACAGGAGTGATGTGTGACAGACGAGGACCAGCAAGAGTGAAAGAGAAGGTTTACAGGACAGTAGGGAAACCAGCTATGTGACACAGGTTGGAGATGCTGGCGCCGACAACCTTCCTGGCAGCTCCATCCTCAACATCCTTCTCCAAATATTATCCTCATCTCTCCTCTGGACACGTCCACGTCCAAACCAACACAATCTTACTTCTCTCACTTTGTCTCCAAATCGTCCTCCCTGAGCTGTCCCTCTTGTATCCTCATCTCTAAAGATGCAAATTTCAGCATCTTGAATTTTGACACCTCCAGCTCCACCGCTTGTCTTTTCATCCGTCTTCAACCCGCATAACATAGCCAGTCTCATTACCATCCTGTAAACCTTCCCGTTCACTCTTGCTGGTCCCCGTCTGTCACAGATCTGTTTTTTTACAGAGATGTTTTCTTTTGTTTGGAAAAAAGAAGAAAGTGTTACATTTTAAGGAAATGGAAACATTCCAGCATGTTATATTCTACAGACGAGGGTGAGACTGGATTCTGAATGCTGATTGGTTGGCATTTTGGCTAATTAATGCCATTTGGTTGTGATTAAAGCTAGCAAGTGCGGATTGGTTTGTATTCCAGCTACTGACTGCTGATTGGCTGTAGGGCTGCTCAGTTGAAATAATTCAAATTTCAGAAATAAAATAATCAGCCTTAAACTGTTAGCAGAGAAAGCTAAGACAGGGAGGATTTCTAAATGAAATTATTTTATAGTTCAAATAACCAGCAGCTTGACTTTCAGAGCTTTCTCTCCTGATTGTCCATCCATCCCACATCAAGCAGAAAAAAAGGAGTGAAGCTGAGGAGCATTAGCCCTTCCCCCGTCCCATCTAGATCCATTTAGTATTTTGAGTGGAAAAGCCAGCATCCTGTTCAGACCGTGTACTTTTCTGCTCTCCTCGTCCGCCTGGGAGTTTTCCCGTGTCCGCTCTTGGCATCGCTGAATGTTTAATGGATGGCCAGAGGCAGAAGAAGCAGAAAGTTTGTTTGTGTCCCTGCCGTCCCTCCCTCTCTACAGGAGCAGGGGGACGGCCGCAAACTAACTTTCTACTTTTTTTTGTCTTCCTGGCTCAAAGATCCCTCTGTTCTCCATCCTCAATGTCCAGGCTTGAGGACCAGGCCTGCTGAGGACCTTGTTGTCTCCTACACGGTCTGACGAAGTGTTGTCCATTTAAAAAAGAAAATGAGACACATTAACCGTTAATAAGTACACGACAACGGAAAAACTCAAACCTCCATCATTCATAGTTCTACTGTAAAGTTTACAGCTGGATCAGGACCAACTCTTGCTTACAGTGTAAATTTTACAGCAGAACCATGAACAGGACCAATTCACTGTAAAAATAATGTTAAATCTGTTAGTCGTAATAGTTTTAAGAAACAAGTATGGTTTATAGTAAGGTAAAGTATAAATGATGATATAGTTAGATACTAGTAGATACAGATACTTCCATTTAGGGGTCGTCACAGCGGATTGTTCGACCAGATTGGTCCTCTGCATCTTCCTGCTTCAATCCTTCCCCCTGCATGTCCTCTCTCACCATGTCCATAATCCTCCTCTTTGGTCTCCATCTTCAACATACTCCTCCCAATATTCTCCTCGTCTCTCCTCTGGACATGTCCACACCAACGCAACCTTGCTTCTCTAACTTTGTCTCCAAAACGTCCAACCTGATCCGTCCCTCTAATATACTCATTTCTAATCCTGTCCGTCCTCGTCACACCCAACGAACATCTCAGCATCTTTAACTCTGACACCTCCAGGCAGAGGATCAGTTAACTACACCTAGTGTCTGGGTTATATTTTAGTATAGTATATGGTATAGAATATAGACTAGTATGCAGTATGGTTTAGTATATGGTATAGAATATAGACTAGTATGCAGTATGGTTTAGTATATGGTATAGAATACAGACTAGTATGCAGTATGGTTTAGTATATGGTATAGAATACAGACTAGTATGTAGTATGGTTTAGTATATAGTATAGAATACAGACTAGTATGCAGTATGGTTTAGTATATGTTATAGAATACAGACTAGTATGCAGTATGGTTTAGTATATAGTATAGTATATAGTATGGAATGGTAATCATTGTACATGATTGTATCAGTGAGGTACCGATGATGAACATTGCTGTGAGGGTCTGATTGTATCAGTGAGGTACTGATGATGAACATTGCTGTGAGGGTCTGATTGCAGCAGTAGTGAGATCAGCTACTGATGCTGGATAAAAAAAAAAAACCTAAATCAGATTTCTGGGCGTGTTCCAGTTACCATTTCAGAGCAGTTGAATCCAGTAGATCAAATCCAATAGAAATAAACAATTTGTAAGACTTAAATAAACCAAGCACTTGTGAATTTACATTGTTAGTCATCGATTCGACTAAACGACCAAAACATATTTAGGAGTTGGACCCCAGTAACGTATTCATTTGGTCTCTCCAGTGCCAAAAAATTCACTCCAGGCATGAAACATGTCTCAGCCAATCAGCTCTGTTTTGGAAAATTGGGTAAAACGTATTTTTAGCCAAACAATCACCAGAAGTGAAAGCAGCCTGGAGGGATAATATGAGAACATATGCTTAGTGTGTGTGTGTGTGTGTGTGTGTGTGGCTCAACGGCCCTGACAGTGACCATCACGCCCCTCTGTCCCACTTCACACCCTGAGCGACCCTGTGCGGTCGCCGGGGAAACCACAGGCCCCCCAGGCTGGCGCCACTGCTCAGGCTGAGCTAATCGATACCGGAGCACTTCCTGCCCATCTGCCCCGCTGCCACACTGCGCTCATTAATTATTACTGCCAGCGCTGCAGCAAGAAAGCCCTGGGCAACCACAACACACACACACACACACACACTAATATAACTCACACCCCACACGCATGGGCACTCCTGTAAACATCTGCACACACTGGAGCTATGTGACAAGGCCAGAAATGTATCCTGACAGACACTGGATGTCCAAAATGTCCAGACAGCCCTTTTAACGGGTTTGTCCGTTGTCTTTAACTGCACCTGTTTGATCACGAGTCTAAGGTCACCATGTGGGGGCGCTAGAGAGCGAGAATAAAGACCCTCGATTTGGGCTGTTAAGTGATGGAGCTTCTGGATGAACTGGCGTGGAGTCTGTGCCTGACCTCGCTGATGCTCTGCTGCAATCAAATCCTCACAGCAGTGTTCCAACATCAGTACCTGAACACCTGTATCATTCAGTCCTGCTGGTGCCAAGCTGACAGACAGACCAAATATCAGCCAGGGTCAACACACACACACACACACACACACTCTTCCACATTCACTCAATGAGCAGACACGCAAAAACCTCCTTTAACATGAGCCTGTATTTGATCTTGGTGACAGAAACCTGGACCTCCTGAAGATCCGCCGTTCACGAAAGAGTGAATCTGTCCAATAAACACAGACACGAGCAGAAAACAGTCCTCACAGTGATTCAGTCCCAGACGCTTCTTTCTGCTCAAAAATGCACTAAAAACGTCAACGTGTAAAAACCCAGACAGACTGAGCTCCGCCCACAAACATGTCCTCTAATAGCTACCGTCCCCACTGGACCTCGTTTGTCCAAAACCAGTCTCTGCTTAATGTCCCACTCCAACGGTGCAGGAGAATAAAAAGAAGGTAAAACTTGTTGGTATTTGGACGGCAGTTTCCAGGCCAGTGGGCGTATCTGTTTCCATAAGGCTTGCCTGACTTAACGACAGTTGCTAAGGAAGTGGTGGGTTTGTGGGTGGAGCCTGTTTTGAGGGTGAAAGGCTGGTTTCTGTGGGGGGGGGGGGTGTCTGAGGGTCTCAGAGCTTGGTGACGGCGCTGGCGATGTTCTCCAGGGCCGATCGAGCTTCGGATGGTGGAAAACGGCGGATGGCCTCCAGCGCCCGGTTGCCATGGTAACCGCAGAGGTCGGCCACCTGGCTCACGCCCTTCTCCATTTTGATCAGACGTCGAAGCTGGAAAAGGGACAAAGAGGAAAAAAAAAACCAAATAAAAGGGTGTGTTATTCATTCAGAGAGAGAGAGAGAGAGAGAGAGAGAGAGAAACAGACAGACAGATGAGTAGATGGATAGACAAACTGGTTGATAGATGGGTTGATTGATGGGCTGATGGATAGGTGGATGGGTTGATGGATGGGCTGATGAATAGGTGGATGGATGAGCTGATAGATGGGTGGATGGATGGGCTGATGGATGGGCTGATGGATAGGTGGATAGGTGGATGGATGGGCTGATGAATAGGTGGATGGATGAGCTGATAGATGGGTGGATGGATGGGCTGATGGGTGGGCTGATGGATAGGTAGATGGGTGGGTGGGCTGATGGATGGGCTGATGGATGGGCTGATGGATAGGTGGATGGGTTGATGGACAGGCTGATGGGCGGATGGATGGGTGAATGGATGAATGGATAGGTAGATGGGTTGATGGATGGGTGAATGGATAGGTAGATGGGTTGATGGTTGGGCTGATGGATAGGTGGATGGGTTGATGGTTGGGCTGATGAATAGGTGGATGGGTAGCTGGATGGATGAGCTGATGGATGGGTGGATGGATGGGCGGATAGATGGGTGGATGGATGGGCGGATAGGTGGGTGGATGGATGGGCGGAT
>CM029367.1:1379529-1398269 GCA_017165825.1 Hepsetus odoe
AACGGTACCTCAGGGCCACCTACTGGTGAGGGAATCGAACCACAATCTTCCGATGCAGGAGAACTCCCTCACCACTAGACCACCGCTGCCCCACATTTCACTCGTCTCCACTTTCGTGTATATTTCTGCCCTTAAAAAAAAAAAAAGTAATCTGTAGACAAATATTTAAAAGCAAGGCGGGGACACCCTGGACAGGGCACCAGTCCATCACAGGGCAGACACGGGATGTTGGTGCTGTCGTCCCACCGCTCTCACGTGTTGACGGTGGTGTGGACGGGGGGACGCCAGTGTCTCAGCGAGTTTGCCGTCACAGTTCTGCACTATGAATTGCTGGTCTAAACACCGCGAGTCCCAAGGAAGACGTAATGTCTCTCTCTCCGTTTGAGATGGACTTCTGTCCACCACGTGCACGGCGGACAGCTAAAGCACTTCCTGAAAGGAAAGACCTCCCAGTCGATTTCCTGAACTCCAGCCAGCCCACCGTCTGAGTCCACTGTCTTCCTGATGGAACCGACCATCATCAGGTTCCTCTCCTCCCCTGAACTTCAGATCAGCTCCATCAGACTGGATCTGCTGGAGCTGCTGCCGTGATGAACTAAAGCTCCGCCCCCTCAAACAGAACCACCCCTATTGGCTAATTGAACTTCCTGTTACAGACTAATGGAGTCATACTTTATCACAACTCATCTCAACATCTGTTTTTATTCATTCTATGTGTAAAAAGCACTTTCTCTTTCTTTTCCTCCATCCGGTGTGGACCGGAGGAGGACGGGTTCCCCTTTTGAGTCTTGGTTCTTCTCGAGGTTTCTTCCTGCAGTTGTTGGAAGTTCTGCCGCTCACTCGGGGCTCGGACTGGATCCTGTAAAGCTGCTTTGTGAATTATGGAGGGTGGAAGGTAACCGGAGCCCCCACATGGACAGGGAAGAACACGTCCACTCCATTCAGCATCGAACACAGGAGACAGGACAGCGCTACACCGAGCTCGCCCCATTTGGAAGCTTCTGGACGCAAAGTTAGGTGCACGTTAGATCGTTTTGATTTACAGGCCACTGTATGGAGTAAAAATGTCCTAATAAACCCGTCGTCCACTGTTGTGCTTTGTAAGGTTCTAGAGAATCTGGGCTCTAAACGATGAGAAAAAAAAAGTTATTTCTTCAGAGAAGAATCACTTAGGGTCCCTGAAGAACCCTCCAATCAGGGTTCTTTAAAATAAATAAACAAATAAACAAGCAGGCAAGTAAATTCAAACAGTTGAACTTTCAACTTTAAAGCCATCAACAATCAATCAATCAATCAATAAATCAATAACCTAAAAACAAACAAACATTTGGATTAAAAAAAAAAAACAAAAACAAAACCACATTTTGGATTAAAAAAAAAAAATTTATATATACATACATTTACACACACAGAATTCTAAAACTATAAAACTAACATTTTTTTACATTTATTTGATTTGATTTTTTAGATTTTTAGAATACCCTTAATAAAAATTTCTCTCTCTCAGTGTCCCCGCCTGGTCCACAGTAAGACCTGTCCCCAGCCGTCCTGCCGGTCGCTGTGAGGACGCTGAGAGGCTCCGGGTGGTTACCTTGTGTCCGAGGCCGAGGTGTTTCCCGTACTGGTAGGCCAGAGTCTGGGCCTCGGTATCGTGCCGCGCCAGCTCCATCGCTGCCTGGCAGCTCTTGGCCAGCAGTGCCCCGTGGGAGAGGAACGTCTGCTCCTCCCAGGACGACGTGGACAAGCTTCCCTCCTTTAAAAGAAGGAAAATGGATGAGATTTCCTGCCTCGAAAGCACCGATTACATAAAAGGTTTTTACGGTAATCCCCAGCAGGAGCGCTCGCTCGCTCGGTAGGGAGGACTTCAGTACCGGCCGATGAAGTGAAAGTGAAAGTGACTGGTTGCGGTTCACGCTGTTCGCAGGGACAGAAACGTCCTCTGTATTTAACACACCGTCCAGCAGGGGGCAGACTTACCCAGCACTTGGGGAGCAGTGAATGGGACGGTACCTTGCTGGTCTGGGATTCGAACCCACGACCTTCTGATCCTTCCTAAACCCGGGACACCGCTGAACCGGAGCGACTCGCGCCTGAAAGTGAGGTTTCTTGTCGTTTATGTTTGGAGGGTTTAATATTCTATTTCATTTTATTATCAATGTATTGATGATACTCATGAACAATTATTTCCCATTTTAGAATTTATTATTTTCTCTTTTTTTACTGAAATTTCCCATTTTGGTTTGTAGCTCCTTTATTGACCTTTATGATTAAAATTTCCTATTTTAGTTTATTTTTTCCCATATTCATGAATGTTACATAATGTAGTTAATTATTCATTCATTAATCGTGTTCATAGACAAATCTGTTTTTCTAAAGTTTTTTTTATTTATTGATCTGGTTTCTGGACGGATATTTTCTATTTTCGATTATAGAATAATTTCTTGCTCGTCTTTAAAGATTTCCTGTTTTAATTGATTATATTTGTTGTTTAAGGTTTTGCTTTTTGATCCTGTTTTTGGAATATTTCCTATTTTAGCTTATTACTCCCTTATTGATGGACAAATATTTCCTGTTTTACTTTTCCATTTAAGGACTACTCTGTCCTTCTTTGCACATAATTTACTGATCTCGTTTATGGACTAATATTCCAGTTTATTCTCCTTTGTTCTAGTGTATGCGCTCCGATGACCTTTTCTGAAACTAAAATGAAGTTTCCTGCTTTGGTTTACTACGTTATTATGGACTAGATCAAGAACTTTCTGAGAAGATACAATAAAAATGAGAAAATGTAAGAAAGTCGATCTGCCAGTGAACGACTGAAAGCCTTCCCGCTCCTCTGTTTCTTTAATTACATGAATAAAGCTGTTTAAGTGGGGACATCACTTGATCCCAAGCTGCTAACGAGCTCCTTAACGAACGCCCGCCAACCGGTCAGTTCCCCATCGGACCGCGAGGTCAGCAGCTGAAACCTGAGGGCCGGTTCACGCGGCGGCAGCTCCCGCCGGCAGAAGGTGAAAATCCTCGCGCTGCACCTCAAAGTCAGCCGGAAAGAACACCCAACGTCCCCCTAAAGACAAGCGTCAAACTTTGGAAACGGAGACGTTTTCTCCAAAATCAGCTGAAAGTGAGAGGACCCGGGGCCGAGGGACAACAAGTTCTAGACTTCCTCCAGGATTAATACCTGTTACCTTCATCTGAGAGGGACGGAGGGGGGATAAATGCACAAAGCAGCAAGCCTGGACCGGACCAGGGGACAAAGTGTAACCGGATCCGTCTTTGCGAAGGAAAAGCGATGCGTTCCTCTGCTCGGAATCCTCTCTGCTAAAAGGGGTGAAGAGAAACATGACCCCAAACCATCTCCCTCTCTCCCTCTCTCTCTCAGTCTCTCTCCCTCTCTCTCTCCGTCTCTCTCCCTCTCTCTCTCCGTCTCTCTCCCTCTCTCTCTCCGTCTCTCTTCCCACTTCCCCTCTCCGTCCATTAAAGGAGGGCGAGGTGGTAAAAACGCAGCATTGCGATACCTGAAGATTTCGTCACCACTTATTAAACGTTCAGGGTCCAGATATTTGACAGTGTCCTACAACTGGTCTAAAATTCCTTCATGAACTAAACTGTCCTGATTGATGCTGGACTGCAGCTGGTGATGGTGGGATTGTGGGATTTGCCTGGAAAGCCCCCCAGAGAACCTTTTTTAATTCCTCTTCTAAGAAAGAACGGAATTTTGGGGATTTAACTCGTTCTGGATCATTCGTTTCTGGGAGTGTTTTTGGGGGTCTTGGTCTAATGGGATCTTTTATTTTAGTCTTTGGGGTCGGGACACTGGGGTGAATCCGAGAGGAGGGTCAGTGGGGTGGGACACTGCAGAGTCAGTGAGGTGGGTGAGTGGGATGGGTCAACAGGGTGGAACATTAGGATGGAACAGTTGGGTAGGACACTGGGGTTGGGACACCGGGGTAAGTTAGAAAGCTGAGACAGTGGGGTGGGTCAACGGGGAGGGACACTGGGGAGGGTAAGTGGAGTGGGACTGCAGGATGGGACACTGGGGTAAGTAAGAGAGGTGGGACATTGTGTTGAGTCAGTGAGGTGGGTGAGTGAGATGGGTCAACAGGGAGGGACACTGGGGTGAGTCAGTGAGGTGGGTGAGTGAGATGGGACAGTAGGGGTTGGGACACTGGGTTTGGACAAAATGACAAAGTTCTAAGATTTAATACAAATAATCTGGCTTTGTTGTTTTTGTTCTCATAATCGTGTACTTTATTCCCGTCTTCTCCTTCTGTTGCATCACTTGGACATGTTGGACTTTTAAACTCAATACTGCTCAGGCTGTTCTTCTCCTCTACTCAACAGCCTCGCCCCCCCTTCAGACCCGTTTCATCCAGAACCGGAGGGAAGTGTGTTTGAGGGAACATCTGTTGATTAATTTCTTTGATTATTTTTATTATTATTTTGCAGTGAGAGATGCTGAGAGAAATCCACGGCGAGATGGACAGAAAATAAAAAAGGGAAACACCAAGTTCGCCTTGAGACTAAAGGTTTGGAAGAGTTTCAGGCTGATTGGCTGTTTGTACACCTGGGTTTGGACAGTTGTGGACAAAAGGAGGAGACGACATCCATCCTCTGAAACTGGAAACTGCTAATTCAAACACACACACACACACACACACACACACACACACACACACACACACAGGTGTAATGTGAGAAGAGTGTTTACAGATGTGTCAGTGTCACTGACCTCTATCTGACCAAGGTTACGTTTAAATGGAGGTTCAGGTGTTCCAGCGACACCAGCAACCTTCGTTCTGCTGTTCTGCTGTTCTCCACCCTGCAGTGTCCCAACATTCACACAGACCACCTTAAAACACCAAAACCTACATGCCATTAAGCAGATGCTCGTGTCCAGAGTGACTTCCGTGTCCTATTCACAGGGACAGTCTCTATGGCGTGGGATCTTGGGGCGGGACTGCAGTCACTACTCTACTATCAGCTTCAAACCTTTTAATGATCAACTACAGACTCTACTATCAGCTTCAAACCTTTTAATGAACAACTACAGACTCTACTATCAGCTTCAAACCTTTTAATGAACAACTACAGACTCTACTATCAGCTTCAAACCTATTAATGATCAACTACAGACTCTACTATCAGCTTCAAACCTCTTAATGATCAACTACAGACTCTACTATCAGCTTCAAACCTTTTAATGATCAACTACAGACTCTACTATCAGCTTAGAACCTTTAAACATGTATAATCTCGATGCAGATCCACTGCGTTTGGTGGAAAGAAAATGCTTTTATTTTGTGCTTATGTTGTTTTTTAATTTTGAGGACAGTGAAAGTGACTACCCTTGTCGTTGTGAAAGCTCACAACACCAACGAAACTCATCCTCTCATCCTCCGAATTTAACCCACAAACACACTTGCAGCAGGGGGCAGCTATTTAAAGTGCTCGGAGAGAAGTGATGGGGACAGTACCTTGCTCAAGGGGACCTCAGGACAACCTACTGGTATGGGATTCAAACCCAGGACCTTCCGATGCTGGGGCCTCATCCCTAAACACTAGACCACTGCTGCCCCCTCCTGTGCGCACTCCTGCAGGTGAGAAGGTGTATCTGCAGCATGTCCTCACCTCTGCAGAGCTGGAGTTCTCGTGGTAGGCGCCCTGCACCAGGTCTCCAATGGCGCTAGAGATCAGCTCCACCACCTGAAAACACAAAACAGTTTGATGTTAGAACAGAGCAGGTCCAGCTTCGTTCATCTGAGGGTTTCTTTCCATTCTTCCAACACAGCTGGTCTCACAATGTCTCCAACCTGCATTACGTAGCTGGTCTCACTTCTTTCAGGTGCTCCTATTAAGGGGTCGCCGGTCCTCTGCATCTTCCTCCTTCAAACCGACCACCTGCATGTCCTCTCTGACCACATCCAAAAACCTCCTCTTGGTTCTTCCTCTTCTCCTCTTTCCTTGCAGCTCCATCTTCAACATCTTTCTCCCAATATAATCCTCGTCTCTCCTCTGGACATGTCCAAACTAATGTAACCTTTCTCCTATAACTTTGTCTCCAAAACGTCTAACCTGAGCTGTCCCTCTAATATACTCATTTCTAACCCTGTCCATCCTCGTCACACCCAACGAACATCTCAGCATCTTCAACTCTGACACCTCCAGCTCCGCCTCCTGTCTTTTCATCAGTGCCACTGTCTCCAACACATACAACATAGCTGGTCTCACTACCGCCCTGTAAACCTTCCCTTTTACTCTTGCTGGTCCCCGTCTGTCACAAATCACTCCAGCCACTCTTCTCTAAACATTCCAACCTGCCTGCACTCTCTTCTTCACCTCTTTTCCACACTCACCGTTTCTCTGAACTGATGATCCAAAGGATTTAAACTCCTCCTCTTAAACTGTCTCCATCTCTCCAGGTTCTCCTCAATCTGCTTCCTACTCTCACTACAGATCATGATATCATCAGCAAACATCATCATCTACGGAGACTCCTGTCTAACCTCGTCCGTCAACCTGTCCATTATGATTGCAAATAAGAATGGGCTCAGCGCTGATCCTTGATGTAATCCGACCTCTACCTTAAATGCATCCGTCACTCCTACTGCAGATCTCACCACTGTCAAACTGCCCTCATACATTTCCTGAACTACTCTCACATACTTCACTGTCACACCTTACGTCCTCATACAAAAATAGCCGGTCTCACTACCATCCTGTACACCTTCTCTTTTGTTCTTGCTGGTCCCCGTCTGTCACAGATCACTCCTGTCACTCTTTTCCACCCATTCCAACCTGCCTGCACTCCCTTCTTCTCCTCTCTTCCACTGTTATTCTGAACTGTTGACCAAAAGTACTTAAACTCCTCCACCTTCCATCCTACTGACTTTCATTCCTCTCTAGAGCAGATGTCCACATCTCCAGTGTCTCATCAAGCTCCTCTTTGCTCTCAAACCCTGGAAAAATTAGGGATCAAATCTTTTCCAATGTTCCTCCATGAGGAGAGATGGTGCAGATGTAGCAGCCAACCCACTCCTGTAGGGGGCACTGTTCAGATCACCTTGCTCGATTAGTCTCTGTGTCATTCTGTCTGCACTTCTCCTTCATCCTCTCTGTCTTTTTTTTCTCCTCCCCCTCTCCTTCTTTCTGAAAGGCTCGTCTGTTGAGGAGCACGTCTCCGAATGACGAGTAAAAAAAAAAAGGAATGGATCGAGTGCCGCTTCATTAAGTCCAGACATTCGTTTTTTTTTTCATATTTCATATTCGGTTACATGGCTCTGTTTCTTTCCAACTTTCTCTCACTTTTTTTTCCCTCTAACTTTCCTCCACTCCCTCACTCCCTCTCTGCCTGTGCCCTCTGAGTAACCGGATCCTTGAGGAAATATTGAGGCAACCCGACTCCTTCAACCAAAGCCCAAAAAGGACAATGCCCCTACAGTGTAACCAGATGTGCCGCCTCAAAACGGTCGGTGTGTGGGGGGGGACTAATGTGTGTTTGTGTGTGTGTGTGTGTGTGTGCGTGGGTGTGTGTGTGAGGGGGGGGCTTTTTTTGGAAAGTATCAGATAAGCCCCCCTCCCTCGTCCTCGTCTCATTTCCAAATCCAGCCGGTGTCGCGTTTCGCCGACAGGTCTGTGAGGAGAGGAAAGAGGAGAAGACCTGGCTGGGATTGGCTTACCGTTTATGCTAGTGCCGAGCCAGGATCCCACTCACACACACACACACACACACACACACACACACACAACCGTACCGCGCCAGGACCCCACTCAAGGCCATGATGAAAAAGGCACTTAGCTGCTGCAGAGTTGGCTTCACCGACTCTGCGCCGTTAATGGCTCCGTGCGAGGCGCAAATCCTAACCGCTTCGTCCGTGTCCAACAAAGACCCTGTGTCCCCTTTCGGGCACTCCGTCCATTTACCGAAGCAGCCGTCCACGTCAGGGTGGGGAATCAGGGCTGCCGTTCATTCATTGCTTGTTTTCAGACCAACCTGCGCGGTTTCATCATAAAATGCCTTTTTTCTGATTCCAGGTTCGGCCGCCCTGCCGAGGCCCAGCGCCATCAGCGTCGTCCCATTTGGCGGAAATAACGACAAAAATTGAAATATCTAAATTTGCTCACTTACTAAACATGGTGGTTATTAATATAATACCTTTAAGGCATGAAAGTGAAAGTGACTGTCACCGTGAACACAGCACAAAGTGAACCACAATGAAATACATCCTCTACATTTAACCCGCACACAGCGTCCCACAGACATTCCCAGCACCCGGGGAGCAGTGATGGGGACGGTACCTTGATCAAGGGGACCTCGGGGCAACCTACTGGTCTGGGATTCCAACCCACAGCTTTCTGATCCCTCAGTCTAGTCCTTAAACACTTGAGAAACAGATGCCACGAAACGCAAAAGCTTTCCACGGAAGAATATGATGTTAAAAATGACACCAAGATAGGTGACGGATACGCATGAGCGTTGCCATGGCAACTGGGGGGGGGGGGGTAACTTTTTTCAATCAAAATTGGTGTCCTTTTGTAGAAACTATTTTTATTTTTTTGATATTTTTGTTACATGTTACATTATATAATGTAGTTGGAGCATTGTCTTATTTATAATATTGTTAATGTGTTATTACATAAGTATTATGCAATTCCATATTTCATAATATCATTCTTAATATTAGTTGAAAAACTTTTCGTGGTTACTTTTCCACTCCAGAAGAGTCAAACAGGGTAGAGATAAATGTGATTATTTATGTATTCCGTAATTAATAATGTGATTAAATGGTTGTGTAAAAGAAATCAAACGCGTGGCGCTGATGTCTGGACGTCCTGCGACAGTCGGGCGGCCGTCAGGACAGGGTAGGACACGTCTGCTCAGCACAGTCGACTGCAAAACAGGTTGAGTTACAAACAATCGTGATCGTTACAGCTGTGTGTGTGTGTGTGTGTGTGTGTGTGTGTGTGTGTGTGTGTGTGTGTGTGTGTGTGTGTGTTTGGAGTGAGTCACAGGTGTAAACACTGCAGGGGCTTTCCGCTGCCCCATTAGTCTAGAGTGTATAAACCCTAAAATGTGTGTTTTATGGCTAAAAGAAGTATCTGGTCATACAAACAAGATATTCAGTAAACAGTCCTGGATTACGGGACGAAAACCATCAGCTGTGTGTTAATATGTTCCAAATCCACGAATCCGCAGGGACCGTGGTTCTGCTCCAGGACCCCCCGGTCAGGTGAATTAGTGAATCATCAGAGGAAGGACTGAAAGACTGCATGGGGCACAAAACACTGTCAGATGGCAAAGCCTGCTCTTGAGGGATGTCTTTCCCACCTCTGCCACCAGGGGGAGCTTTATAATGCTCAAAAAACAAGACGAAAAGAGACACCTTTCCCTCGGTTACCGAGAGAGGAGGAGGCCGTCCCTCTTTGTCTCTTCACACACCCACCATCAGCCGTAACATTAAAAACGATCGGTGACGCTGATTTCCTCGTTAAAAAGGGAACCTGTTGGAAGTGTTCCCACTGCACAGGTTCTGATGCTGTTCTGGTTCCCAGTCTGGAAGCATATCCACAGTTTCCCCACTGAAGGAAGAACCCAAATTCAGCTCCACACCGGCAACAGAACTCTGCTGGTTAGGAACCAGGAACCTGTGACATCACCAGAGTCAGCAAGTCAACTGTAGTCAAAGAAAACTGGAGGGACAGGCCTGATGACTGGGTTCCAAAACAGCAGGCCTTGTGGGGTGTTCCCAGTATAGAGTGGTCAGTCTGATCTAAAGTTCTCCAAAGACGAACACCTGGTGATCCTGTGGAGGGATCACTGGCACCCGAGTCTCATTGATGAACCCACAGAAGAGCTGCTGTGAAAGTGTTGCAGAAGTTCATCTTTACCTTCATGGTGATGTTCCCTCAGGCAGTGTCATCTTTTTAAGGATCTCCAGGAAAACTGTACTAGAGGGTAGTCCACATGATCTCAAAACCTGGGCACCAACTCTCCTCCAATCCTGCAACCCTGGTGATGCACCATCACTGTGAACTTACCACCAGATCAGGATGTTAACCTCCAACATGTCCAGACTCTGTTTCAGAAACTGCATGTACTGTCGCTATTGATAAATTTGCAATAAAGAGGTTTCCAGAAACTGGAGGCGCTGCAACAAGAGAAAAGAAAAACACTCAAATTATGAAGCTCGCTAACTTAAGCTACATCTGTGCCTCAACCTTCTTCAGATAAAGGTTCTGCGTAGTCGAAGGATGACATCAGACGGGGTCATTTCATCGTCGCAAAACGGAGGAAAAGTTTCCCTTTCCATCGACGAGGTGTGAAATTACATTTTTGTCTTTGGGACCTTCGAGTTCAGAAACGTTACGGTGCAATGAAACTACATATCTAAAATCGGCACATTGGAGAGCATATACAATGTGAGAATCGCACAATCTACAGGGTCAGGAACCGCATAAGTGAGTCGATCAGGGATGGCCAAGGGCAGTTCTGTTCCAACAACAGGGAACCAGGAGAACCATTGTGCTAAAGTTCACCAGCGTGGCTTAAAAAACCTGATTTGCAGCCTCAACTGGGTCCAATCTTTAGTCCGCTGGTCCAGGACGACAGGAGACCGGAGACGGTCCTGACTGCACACACATGGACGTGAAAAAGTTACTTTCAGTGCTACTCAGCAGAGCCATGGTCAGCCCTGGTGAAGATCACTGCAGACACGCTGCCTTGAGGGGAACCTGGACCTCGGTTTCCTCCGCAGAGCTCCGGGAGACTCGCAGAGAGGCTAAAGTTTCTCTACGTCGGAAACCGGACGTCTGACCGGGGTGATGTCATCGCCGAAATAGGAGGAAAAGTCTCGCCGCTGCACGGTCGGTCGACGAGGTTCATTGTTGACTTTGGAACTTTCGAGTTCATAAATGGAGCAAAGTGAAACAGCAGGACTAATTATAATAAATTTAAATATGTTAAAAGGTAAATAGTGATTGGTCAGAAACCGCATAAGCGAGTCTGACAGAAAAGACTGAGGTCAGTCCTGTTCCAACAACAGGGAACCGGTTCTGTGGAAGAGTCGAACCAGCTTGTGCCTCCACCAGTTTGGGGCGGAACCGCTGTAATCAAGGATGCCCTCGGTAGAGGAGGGGCTACACGACGATGAGGACACACCCACTAACATCATCACGGTTACCACTGCAAAAAGTTTATCAGACTTTTCAGATTCTAAACCAGTTCGTTTTGGGTCAGAACTGAACACTGCTGTGAGGGTCTGATTGTATCAGTGAGGTACTGATGATGAACATGTGTGCACGGAGTAATGTAAAAATTTGGCTCAATTAGCTTGTTCATAAAAACTGCTTAGTTACCCCACACACACACACACACACACACACACACACACACACACACACACACACACACACACACACAGAAAGCAGGGGGTTACCCTGGGTCGATTTTTATGAGACTACACTCAGGGCTTCCTGCTCTGTTCCTCCAAGGGGGACAGTGGTGACTCAAGGCTGACCCTTCTCATTAATATCTGTGTGTGTGTGTGTGTGTGTGTGTGTGTGTGTGTGTGCACGCCTGTGCACGTACGTGTGTGTGTGTTGTATAGTTACGCCTAAAGCAAAGCAGAAGGAAAAGGGTTTATTTTCATCCACGGGGGAGAGGCACATTCTACAGCACCACTTGGTGACAGAACCTGTCAGCATGCTGCCTGCTGCTGATCTGGGTGTGTGTGTGTGTGTGTGTGTGTGTGTGTGTGTTGGTAAAGAGAAAGGACAGGGTGAGTGAATCAGAGGTGGACAATGTGCAGAGCTGTGAGCACACACTAACTGTGCACCTGATTGGCCCAAATTAATAGTACAGGTTAGTACACGTTAGCTTGATATTCTGTCTGTTTTGATTGTTTACAGCAGATTTAATAAACAATACAAACTCAAACGGTACCGGAGGTGTAGGATTAACTCTGTGTGTGTGTGTGTGTGTGTGTGTGTGTGCACGCGTGTGTGTGCCTGTGTGTTTGTGGGATAATGACAGAGTTTAATGAGGGATAGCTCAGAGATTTGCTCCTGCAAGAAACCAACACATACACACACATCCTGTCAGCGAGTGTGAAGGCGCGCGTGTGTGTGTGTGTTTCACACATTTCCTTCAGTGCCCAGTGTGTAAACATGTTTTTATGTAAAGCAATGCCTGATTTACAAATCGTTTACAAATCTTTCAGTAATCGCACCCCCGACCCCATCAAACATCCTCCAACTCCTCGTGAAGGCGGGTCAGACTGACCTGGGATCAGATTCCTTCATATTTAGGACTTTTTTAGCTCCACTTTTAAACTAAAGTCTCTTTATCTAGAACCCAACCTCCTCAAACCACCATCCCCAATGATCTCCAGATCTTCATCAGGGTGGATCACGCTTGTAGACTGATCTGGAATCAGATTCCTCCTGATGAAGACTGATGTTTATATATCTGGCAGTAAGTCCTACTGAGTCCACACACCTACAAGTCCTCCTTAATGAAGATCTGGAGGAGGTCTGAGGGGGTGGGTCTGCAGGGTTTGGTGAATATCGACTTCTGGAGAAGGGACACTGGCTTCAAAGCTCCACTTTTTAACTTAAGAAACTAAATTTGGTGTAAAATGTGGAGGACTCTGATCCCAGATCAGTCTGAACAGCAGCCCTGGGGTTTAGTTTAGTTGATGTTTGTAGAGACAGGAAGTCCAACCTAAACCACATCCACAAGTCTCCACGTTAATGAAGAGCTGGAGCTTTTCCTCCCACATGAATGTCCACCGTGTGTTCCTGCTTTCAGTGATGCTACACAAGTTGCCTGAGAATCCGATTACCTAAAGTGAAAGTGAAAGTGACTGCCCGAGTCATTGTGAAACAGCACAGCGAAAATTCAGCCTCTGCGTTTCTCACACACACACACACACACACACACGTGCAGCAGGGGGCAGCTATTGAAAGCGTCCGGGGAGCAGTGACGGGGACAGTACCTTGCCCAAACGGTTTCATGATGACCTGTAGATTCCATCGTGCAAATTTCTCAAAACCGACTGAAAACGTACAGCACTGTGCAAAAGTCCGGGCCCCTCACTTCTTTCTTATTTAGCTCGGAATCACTTTGTTGGTGTGAAAATACTGTTTCAGTTCCAGCAAATCTTCATCAAACTGAGAGCATTGAATTAAAGAAACCTTTTAGAGCTCCAGGCTGCAAAGTGTCTAAAGATACAGGGTTCTAGATAAAGGGGTTCCTCCCACTCAGCGTTCAGTATCAGCAGTAAACGAATCACCTGATCATCTGGAATCATCTGCACCTGGTTCTTCACTGCTTCATGTCTTAAGTGAGGCGCTTTGTTCTGCTTGAAGGTTCAGACGTAGATCACTGTGTGGATTAACCAACACAGAACTATCAAACTGCTCAGGTACAGAGACTGGACTGAACATGAGAGACAACAACACTGTCCTTCAGGAAGATCTGGAGAACTGTCCCTCAACATCGGGAGACGTTCACTCCCTGTGTGCAGTGTGTGTTTCTCTTGGAGAGTGTGCTGTTCTGTGGGTTCAGCATTGATTTGTTGATTAAATGAGTCAGTAGCGGTATGGCTCAAACACACACACACACACACACACACACACACACACGACAGCTGGAAGTGCTGTTTATCACAACTAAACACCAACAATACGCTTATCAATTTAACCTACTGGACCACCGATAACCTCCACTGATCTTGAGTGGACACACACACACACACCCTCTAGGGAGAGAACATTACCCAATAATCAATCCCACAATCCTTCACCCGTTCTTCACTTTAGACACTTTAGGTGAATTGTTGGTGTTTCTGTTTTTTAGATTTGCACCGCCGGCTGATGGTCTCGTGCTGGTTCTTGTCTATGGACCAATGACTCACGAGGTCCCAGGTTCAATCCCACCTCTGGGTCCCTGAGCAAGACCCTGAACCCTGAGTGTCTCCAGGGGGACTGTCCCTGTAATCAGGACATGGAAGACACTCTGGAGAAGAGCGTCTGATAAATGCTGTAAATGTAAATTTCACTTTTACTATAAAACAAATAAGTTTTTTTTAAATTACACTTTATTTTGTCAGATTTTTACCTTAAATTCCAGCCATTGCTTGACATTTTCCTCTAAATAAATACTTCCCCTCTTTCCTGAGCTGATACGAGGTCAAGAGTTTCATTTCGGATGATAAATTTGAGTTTAAACGCCCAAATATCTTTCAGCACTGAGATTTAATTGGATCCCTTCGATATTTTCCCTCAGTCAATTTTTAATATCCCAAATATCTGAATGATGCGGAGAGAATAAAATGTGCTTCATTTTAAAGATAAAAATGGAAAAAACTATTTTTACTTTTACCAAGAAAAAAAAAAAAAAAAGATTTTTGTTGAGGATGAAAAAGCAGTTTAATCATAATAATAAAAAATAAAGAATATTTTAAATCATGCCGTTTTGTTCCACACCATAATGGTGGAACAATGTGTAGGAACCCAGTTCTGGATTTGGGGAATTTTTATTCTAATTAAATTTTAGAAACGCTGTCCTACAACCAGAGCGTCCAAATCCAGAACTGGAACACGGAGCAGTCTCGCGTTTTGTGTTTAATGGACGTCTGGAGACGTTCTGAGCCGTCAGACTGAAGTACCTTGGTGTTGTTGAGCTGAGCCAATCCTGTGCAGGCGTTGGCTAAAAGGAAGTCCCCGCTCAGGACGGCCATTTTGTTCCCAAACTGCATGTCCTTGAACGGGCCGTCTGAATACGTCCAGTCCTTCAGATTCACAATCCCACGATGCACCAGGAACGCTGTGTGGATCAGCTCTGTGATCTCCGCCAGGTTACGCTGACTGAGACAGAGAGAGAGACAGGGAGAGAGAGACATCCATGATGAAAGCTTCAGAAAGCCTTTAAGAAATTAAACCAAACCTCCGAATATCCCTGACCGTCTAATCCGATCTAAACTGAAGCCCTGAGAAATTCTGGCTGTGGCCAAAAAAGCACAAAACGATGTCCAATCCTGGCTGGACTCCGTCTTAATCAACTGGACGGAGGTCTGGGGACCTGCATAAGGGTTATGACGGAGTTTTTCAGGACGCTGTTTGAGCTAGGGCGGAACTTTGCAGGACTACAGCTGGGTTAGGACAGGACTGTTTTGCGGGACGGAGTTATGTGGGACAGAATTTGGGTTAGGACAGAATTGTGCAGGACTGCAACTGGGAAAGATTTTGCTGGACGGACTGCAGGACTGTTGGACGGAATTTTCTGGAACTAAAGTCCCAAAGACACTTCGGTCTCATCCTGACCGTCTGATCCACCTCCGGATTCTGACTGCGCTACAATGCAACGTTTCTAAAATCCATCCCATAATATCCACTCCAGCTGCTGTCCCGCAAACCTCCATCCAGACGCCACGGTTCCAGATGAAGCTTTTGTCCGAAACCACCATCTTCTTTCGCTCCCATTTATGGAACCATTTATCCACCACAGCGGATCAACAGTCTCCATTTCTTCATATCTTCTGCATCTTCCTCCTTCAAACAAACCAACCATCTACATGTCCTCTCTCACCACGTCCATAAACCTCCTCTTTGTCCTTCCTCTTCTCTTTCCTGGCAGCTCCATCCTCGACATCATGCTCCTGATCATCTCCTCTTCTCTCCACTGGACATGTCCAAACTAATGTAGTCTTACTTCTCTTCTTCAGTCTCTAAAAGGTCTAACCAGACCTGTCCTTCTAACATACTTGTTCCGATCCGGTCCACCCTCGTCCCTCCTGACTCAAATCGCACACCTCCAGCACCACTGTTGCCAACCCTTATAACACAGCTGGTCTCACTACCCTCCTGTATACCAGACCCAAACCCATGTAAAGTGTCCAGTCAGACAGAAATGAGAGGATCATGAAGGACATTTGAAAAGAGTCTAATTAGCGGCAGTTCAGCTTAAAATTCACCTCAAGGTTTAAAAGAAAAGAAAGAATAGAGAACATCAGCTCTTTATCTGTGATCTGGTCTCGATTCGTTACTAATCCATCATCAGCTCATCGTCCGTTCACACACTCGTCGCTGATGACCACTTAATCGACACACCCAGAGTGTGTGAGCGAGTGTGCGCTAAAAGTGTAATTACACTCGAGATGCTCGGCTGCTTGTTGTCATTAAACGCTTTTCCTCGATGCAGCCTTGTAATCACGACTTATTGTCTGCAGGACCTGCGGCTCCAACCGTCCAGATCATGTGACCTACAGGTCACACGTCCGACGCCATCCAGGAGAGACGATCTCCGCTCGGCTGATTCATTTCAGGAAGTTTGTTTGTTTAAACGTTCAAAACATCAGCTGCAGCAGACATTTTCACTACACATGAAACTAAACCCGGTTCTAACTGAATTAAACCAGACTACTGTACTAAGCCTACGACTGAACTCAGCCCAGGTAGAAGTAAACAAAGGCTACAATGGAACTAAACCAAACTGTGAGCGAATTAAGCCAAAGAGTGAGCTAAACCTAGGACTAAACTTCTCCCATGTTTAAACTAACCTCTTGCTTGAACTAAGCCCATGTTTGAACTAAGCCTGGCTATAAATGAACAAAGCCTATGACAGAACTAAAGGAGTGAACAATGCCGGGCTGTGTTTGGGCCAAGCCTAGGACTTAAGTTAGCCCATGACTGAACTAAGCTCGGCAATGAAAATAAGCCTAAAATGGAACTAAACCCGGCTATGAGTGAACTAAGCCTAAGTTTGAACTAAGCCTACGTCTAAACTAAACCTATGAATGAGATAAACCTAAAACTGAACTAGGCCCAAAGCTGCTACTAGGAAAAAGTAAAATTTGTGAACTATTTTAAATCGAATAATTAAATAAAACAGCGACAATCCATGAAACACACACATTTTCCAAACCGTCCACCTGAGCTGTCCCTCAGATTAATGAGGCTTTTGCTGGACATTTAAAGGACGCAGGGACTGTCCACCCTGCTGTCTGGATCAGGATACTGTGCAGCCCAAACCAGCGCATTTACAAAAGACGCAAAGGCACAAAACGAAGCGACTGGAACGTATGGAAGACATAGTGGCCGTGCACATTTGCATATGCAGATCTTTTTTAAATTGACTGCTGCTGTAATTGGTGGGAGGGGCTCCCGTCCTCTACAGGGAACAGAGGTTTGTCTCCGCTCAGCCCGCCGGCCCGAGTTCGGTCCAGAACCCTGGTTTTCTGCCAAAAAAACATTCCTCTTTGGTTCCTGTGTGCGCCCGAGTCAGTGGGAGGGGCGGCACGGAGAGTATAAATAGCTTTGGGACTCAGTTGCCTAGCAACCGATGCCACGGCGCAGAGGGGGTCCGCCCCCGACACGCCCCCTTTCTTTTTTCCCCCCTTTTCCATCCGCTCCATTTTCCAGCCGCAGATTTAACTCCTGAAATGCGTGTGTGTGTGTGTGTGTGTGGTAAATGGGTATGTACCTACTGCTGTGAAGAAAACCTCCAAAAATTCAAAGAACATAATATCTGCATGTTTATAAACGAGAGTTTTCTTTCTGGAGCAGAATTTCATCATCAAATGTTCACGTTTCAACCCGAGAAAAATAAAAATGAACGTTTAGAGGGATTATTTTCTTCAAAAATTAGGATGAAAATTATTTCATATGACACACACACACAGAGAAATATATTTAAATACAATAGAAATAGAACTAGTGATGCACCGATCATGGCTTTTAACGCCGCTCCCCGTCTTCTGTCCAGCGTCCAGGGGATTAGTCATCCGGTGGAACTGCACACTATACAATTCTGAATCCACTCACGTTTACATTTTCATTTTTATTACTTTGGCAATATTGTCTCGCAGTCATAATTGGTGAATTTGGCAGAATCTTTTTATTTTTTAGTTGTTTTTATAAACCAGCCCAAATGTTTGCCATCTTGTGTATCACATAAAGAGACTCTTTCCATCACAAGTACGGAAACATGCTTCATTCCAACCCATTTTATTTTCCAAAATCATAAAAGAAGAGGTTTCTTTGAATGAACACCTCAGGGTTTCATTATTATTTTAAACGGGTCATTTTCAGCCTCATGTTTGCCTTTTCTTTTCCTTCACAAAAGGAATGTGCAAGGATTTTCTTTTGACTCCTACATGATCCAGTTGGACAAGTTTTAAAATAATATTCCTCTATTGCTCCCGTGAAACACAGGAGTGTCTCCGAACCACTCTGGGGTCAGAACACCCCCCGCCCCCCCCTTTAAACACCTACCACTGTGTCCTAAATGCCCCAAATACCCCCGAACCCCAGGGGGCAAACATTCACACACACTTCAGACTAACACACACCAGCGGAGGGGTCCTGAACAAAACGACAGCTGAACAATCAGCGCAGAGACTGATGAGAAGAAAACGCCGCAGAGTGTGAGAGTGAGTGAGTGTGTGTGTGTGAGAGAGTGAGAGTGTGTGTGAGAATATGACTATGGTAATGAACTGCTCCCCCCAGGCCGAGAGGAACCTCCCTCTGTTGAAAAAACGCTTCTAAATGCTCTCCGTCCTGCATCCCCGGGGGGACGGGGACGATAAAGTGACGCGTGTGTAAATCTGCCTCTCTGACTCAGCCGAGAACGAGCGGCCATTAAAGAGGGTGAAAGGATGCCGAGGTGAGGAAACTGTGGCGTTTGGAGGCGATCCGTGGCGATGGTGCCCATGGCGATCTGGGGAGAGAGTGGGCGGGGG
>CM029367.1:1398769-1468769 GCA_017165825.1 Hepsetus odoe
GCATCGTTACACCACATACCGCCTTATTACACTATTAACAGCATTATTACACTGTTTACTGCATCGTTACACTACATACCACCTTATTACACTGTTTACTGCATTGTTACACCACATACCACCTTATTACACTGTTTACTGCATTGTTACACCACATACCGCCTTATTACACTATTAACAGCATTGTTACACTGTTTACTGTATCGTTACACTACATACTGCCTTATTACACTATGAACTGCATTATTACTCTTACTGCATTATCACAGTACATAAGGCATCATTACACTTTTAACTTTATTACTACACTGTTTACTGCATTATTACACTATATATTGCATTATTACACTATTAACAGCATTATTATACTATTTTCTGCATTGTTACACTGTATAAGGCATTATTACATTATTAACGGCATCATAATAAGGTGTACTGCATTATTACACTTTCAACTGTATTATACTATGAACTGTATTTTTACACTATTAACTAACTCACACTATATATTGTATCATTACACTGTATACTGTATTTACACTATGAACAGCATTATTACACTTTTCGCCATGTGATTGTACACAGTATATTCTACAGTGTACTCTAACTCTGTTGCAGTATAAATTAGAATTATATACTGTAATTTACTGTATAACTGAATGATGTACTATATATATATATATATATATATGTATATATATCCTTTATTCAAACACCTTGTGTACTAAGTTTATATACGCTCCCACTGTATAACGTAGTGCACTATATTTATGCACTCTGCTATATCACTACACTACATTACTACATCCTTTACACTATATCCTAAACATTCTATATTAGTTATAACACATTATATACTTTTGTTATGTACTGCAATCTTACAGACTACATATTGATCTTATATACCATATTTGGTATTTAGAATCCCATAATTAGTATTTTGCTAAGTGTGTACAGTGTAAGAGTGTACAGTAGCTCAGCTCTGCCCGGGTCCTAGTCTTGTCACTGCAGCACTGTGTACGGTTGTACATTTTCGACTGTGTGCTGTAATTCTATATGACACTTAAATTTCAGACTCATCTTTTATCACTTTTATCTACTTTGTCGTGCTTAAAATAGCCTTCATGTCTTAAGTTTGACGCTTTGTTCTGCTTGAAGGTTCAGACTTAGATCACTGTGTGGATTAACCAACACAGAACTATCAAACTGCTCAGGTACAGAGACTGGACTGAACATGAGAGACAACAACACTGTCCTTCAGGAAGATCTGGAGAACTGCTCAACAAGACATTAAAAGAAGCAAAATAGGATGAAATGAGGGGGTGCAAGACTTTTGCACAGTGCTGCAGGTCTACTAGAGACAACTAAAGAAGCGAACGAACGCGTCTCAGATGATGGACTGTGTGAGAGAGTTCCTCATTTTTGTTTTGTTTCAACATTGTCATTCTGCATTGCATCAGACTGTGTGTGTGCATTTGTGCATGTGTGAGTGTGTGAGTGTGAGTGTGTGTATTTGTATGTACATGTGTGAGTGTGTGTGAGTGTGAGTGTGTGTATTTGTATGTACATGTGTGAGTGTGTGTGTGTGTGGTCGGCGGACAGATTGTGGGGGTCAAGGAGGCGAAGGTGTTGGAGGAGAGAGAGGGAGAGTGGAGTTGAGATGTAAAGCAGAGGCGCTAATGTACGGCCCACGGCGGCGAGTTAGTGAGGTAATTAAGGAGAAAAGAAAAAAAGAAAAAGAGAGAAGGAGTCGGCGGACAGTCGCTACATTGTCACGGTGATCGGCCGCGGAAGAAATAAATGACAGTAATTATGTCCGGACCAAGAGGGAGAGAGAGTGGATGATGGAGAGGGACAGAGAGAGAGAGAGCGACAGAAAGGGGAAAAGAAGTAAGGAGAGCTGGAGGATGGAGAAAGTGATGGAATTGAGAGAAAGTAAGATTGAAGGGAAGAGAGAGAGAGATGGAAGGGAAGCATAGGGCAAACAGAAAGAGATACCTGGAGAGAGATGGGGGGCATGGAAGTGACAAAAAAGAGAGAGAGAGAGAAGGAACTGAATGATGGCTTGAGTGCAAAGGATAGAATAACATGAATGAAGCTTAAGGAGAGGTAACAAAGAGAGGGAGCAGGAGAAAGAAAATGAGAGAGAGTGAGAACGAGGGGAGGAAAGGTAGAGAAAGCTGGAGAGAGGAGGACAGGGAGAGGTGGTATTGGGAGAAAACAAGAGAGGTGGGAAAGAGAGAGTGAGAGAGAGAAAAGAGAATTAAAAAAGAGGAACGAGAGAGAGAGACAACAAAAAGAGGGAAACAGAAGTATGAGAAGGCACAGAGGGAAAATACATGAACTGAAGGATAGATTCAGGAGAGAGAAAGAGGTAGAGAAAGATGGAGTAGGGGAAGAGAAGGAAGTGGGTGGAAAGAAGAGGTGGGAAAAGAGAAGTAGAAGGCATCGAGAAAGAGGGAGAGAGAAGGAGAAGTGACAGAGATGGGGTGAGATGGTACAAAAGGGATAAATACATGAACTGAGAGTAAGTATGGACTGAGAAGAGGGAGAGAGAGAGAGAGAGAGAGAGAGAGAGAGAGTGGAAGTGATAATGATGGCTTGAGTTGAAAAGATAGAATAATGCATGAATGAAGCAAAAGCATAAGGAGAGGTAATAAGGGAAGAGAGAGAGAGAGATGGATGGAGAGAGAGAGAGAGAGAGAGAGAGAGAGAGGGAGGAAGTGCATTAGTGTAATGTGCAGTGAAATTTCCCGCTCACAGCGCCGGCTGGTTAAGTGCTCTCCATCTGTGCTGGGTTTAAACGAGGGGAAATTAGCACCCATGCATAATTCACCACACACACACACACACACACACACACACACACACTCACACACACACACACACACACTCACGCTATGACCTACATGACTTCGGCAGTCTGTGTGTGTGTGGGGGGGCGGGACCAAAAAGTTAATTAGTTTAGTCCTAAACAACAGATTATGTGATAAAGTTAGCACACTGTTTCCTCCTTGCTCTGTAACGACCGACTCTGACAGACTGTAATACAGAACAGGAAAGAAAGGGGGCGACGTGTGCAGGTTTGTTCTGATAGACTGTAATAATCTACAGGTAGTGCAGCGGGTGTCATGCCGTCCATTTTATCCATTAAAAGCACTTTAAAGCTAAGGCTTAAATGATCCACAAGATCGTTGTGACAGTCTGCAGTACTGTACGGGACCTAGAGGGGGCGCTGAAAGTTGGCGGCATGAATGGTTCGATGAATAAATTAAACGGCCATTTCATTTTTTAAATATCAGAGCACTATATTAAAAAATGGAGTGAGTTATTTGCCGTTTTAAATAATAATCGGCTGCTATATTAGTAGTTAAATCTATTAGGATTCTTAATTGGTTTTTTAAAAAATAGGCTATATGACAACAAATAGTAGTTTAGGTCAATTTATTAGTATAAAAATATTTAGTTGTTAGATTTACTAACTACAAACTGTTAGTAGTTAGTTAAGAATATTAGGATGCTGATTTAATGAATAAAATATATTAGGCCAATATATTAGTCAAAAAAAGGGCCGTTCATTAAAAATAAAGATAAAAAAGATAGAGCTAAAAAAAAAAAAAAAAAGGTTGCTAATATAGGTTGCTATATTAGTACAAAGAAAATTAAATACATTATTTTTAGGTTGTTGTATTTTTTTAGAAAAATACAAAGTCTTCCTAACTACAGTTTTTAAACGATTTTTTCCTGAATTCTGTGGGTGCCGCAAAACCCTTCCTCACCGTGTGATCGGATTTTGACACATCTTCAGGTAAATTTATTAGGAGAGTTTCGAGGTGAGCGTATGAGTGTGTGTGTGTTTGTGTGTGTGTGTGTGTGTGTGTGTGTGTGTGTGTGTGTGTGTGTGTATGTGTGATAAATGTCCATCATTGACAGCAGTGACAGCTGATTAATCCCCTCATTACTTCCTGTGAGTCTCCAGTTCGGTAATCACCTCGCAGGTCCCGAGGCTAATCCGTCGCTCCGTCAGCCCGAGCTCGCGGGGACACCAGTGACAGCCAGACGGCGACAGAATGACAGGACAGATGTAGGAAGTTGCTACTTTTTTTTGGATCTTTGAAACTTGGTTTCTAATCCAGTTCCACCCGCTCCTTCCTTTCAGACTCCCTGCACCTGTCGTGTCCCGTTAGCGTCACCTTGAATAGACAACTAGAAGGCCTATTTGTTTTCATGTGTAACTCGCACACACACACACACACACATAATTGTCCCTTAAAGGGAAATCCTTTTAGTCGGGACAGTCTGGGTTCGACCCTGCGGCTCTGCCGGCAGCGACTGCATCTCTGATGAGTGCCGACTGAGTGTGTTCGGGTGGGAGAGGGGGACAGAGTTGTCCATGCACGGATGGGACAGATGAGTCCTAGCTTTAATGAATCGTTCATGGCCCCGTGTGTCTCTACATATATCCCAGAATGTTTTATGTTACTATTGGTAGACGGGTGGACACTGTAACCTTGAGTTTGGTGAAGAATCTTAAAGGTCTTGTCAATAAGCCAACGTCCAAATCTCCAGCTTTGTGCTGGGGAAACAAGACTAACGGCGGACTTAGCTGAAATCAATAAACACATCCTCATAACGCAAACCTCTTCGTTAAGGTGGCGCATACCTGTGATTGTGGTTTCGGACACAGTGGGACTCACCGTGTAAAATAGGTCGGTGTTCATATGCGAGGACTTGGTTCTCCTGACGTTATAAAAACCGATCCTAGATAAAGTTTTTGTAGCCGATTGTAAGTCATGCTTTGTCCTAAACCACATCCACAAGTCTGCTCCAGCTTACTTACTTCAGTAGTCATTGGGTGACAGCTGGCTTCTAATGATGTGTTGGTCTAGTGGTAGGATGTTCGATCAAGAAGTTGCAGCACCACCTTCATCGGGTCCTTTAGCAAATCCTGAACCCCATGCTGCTCCCGGGAGACTGTCCCTGTAGTTAGGAAATGGAAGTTGCTCTGGAAGACCCGTCTGCTAAATGCAATGATCGACTACATCTGGGGAACAAATGTGTAACTAACTAATCCTTTTAACTATTCCAGTGAGTCAGACAAACCTTATCAGCACACATACACAGGCATAAAAACATTGAACTAATCAAATTTGAATTTTAATGATGAATGTTTTTGATGCTAATCTGCATTATTTTTTGCGCATTCAGGTGTGTGACTGGTGCAAGCACATCCGCCACACTAAGGAGTACCTGGACTTTGGATCTGGCGAAAGACGTCTGCAGTTTTGCAGCGCAAAATGTCTTAACCAGTACAAGATGGACATCTTCTATAAAGAGACCCAGGCTGCCCTGCCGGCCGGCCTATGTAACCCTATTCATCCTGCTGGGGAGGGGAAGTCAGAGGGAAGCCCTGGAGTTCAGCTCCTCACCCCTGAGTCCTGGAGTGCTCCTTTGAGTGAACTCCGAGCCCGCAAGGCCCCATCCCCAGGTGGTGCAACCACTGGGGTTGGACATCCAGGATCAACATCAGGATCCCCTTCAGAGCATGGAACCATGTGCTCATCTTCGTCGTCTTCATCGTCAGCAAAAATCTCCACACCGAGGTCGCACGAAAGTCCGACTCTGCCACCTCACCCACCCCCTGTGCCAGGACTCCACCCACCACTTGGGGTGCCACCCGGCAGCCCTCCCATGGTGATGACACCCCGTGGTCCTATGCCACTTCCTCTCTTTATGGAGCACCAGATGATGCAGCAAATACGCCCTCCGTTCCTTCGACCACCGGGCCCCAATAGCCCACTCCCCAACCCCATGATTCCTGGCATCGGCCCACCCCCTCCTCCTTCTCGGACCCTGGGGCCCCCCTCCAGCCCCATGCATAGACCCCTTCTCTCGCCCCACATCCATCCTTCCTCCACCCCTTCCCTGCCAGGTAACCCACCTGGTATGATGCCCCCTCACCCTGCTGCGCACATGCCCGGGATACCCTTCCCTCCAGTTAATATCATGCCAGCTGGGCCCATTCCAGTGCCACCAATGATGAACTTTGGCATGCCCTCCCTTGCACCTCTGGTGCCCCCTCCCATGCTCTTGGTGCCATATCCTGTCATTGTGCCGTTACCGGTGCCAATTCCCATCCCTGTTCCCATCCCAGTTGGTCCAAAAGCATCAGGCGACCGTCCAGGGAATGATGGGATGCTTCCAGAGGTGTCTGGTGAGCGCAGCAACTCACAGGACTTGCCTTTTTCCCCAGACCCATCCAGAGGAGGCGAGAGTGGAGTTCATAAACAGGGTCCCTCAAGCTCAGACATGATCTCACCCAGAGCGTCTGGCCAGACTGAACGGGGAAGGACAAATATGGTGGATCTCGCTGTTAAAATGGAAAGCCCTGGAAGTGGGAGCTCCAATTTGTCAAATTCAGGATCTCCAACAGATGCACCAGCAAATGGAATAATCGATTTAACAACAAACCGTCGTTCAAGGCAACAGCTAGTCATCCAGCGAGCAGTCCCATGTGTACAAGTGAAGCCAGAGCCTGACATGAAACCGCTTACAGGTGAAGTTTCCCAACTGGGGTATTGTGAAGACAAGGGCAGGGACTTCAGCAGCACAGAGCCAATGGAGGACACAGAAAGCGAGGCTAACAGCCCACTGGACAATGGGATACTGCCCTGTGCTGACCCATCCTTTTGTAGTGCCACGCCCCCACCATCTCAACCAATTACATGCAACCTTTCTGCCCCAACAACCAGCATCTCCACAACAAAAACAGAGCCAGGAACCGCCACGCCTTGTAACGTGATTGTCAATGGGGGCTGCAGTAAACCGCCACTAGAGCCCATGGTCCGGACACCGCCACTTGAACAGCTTCCTCCCGTTGAACCGTGCCGCAGGACAACAACTATCTGTGACCAGACGGTGGAGGGAGAGGACCTAAAGGAGAACAGCTGCTCAGCCATTGAGAGGGACACAGCAAGTAAAAGAGCCCTATCTGAGCAGGCCGGTGGTCCTGGGGACACTGGAGATGAGAAGTCCCAAGAGGCAGAAGATGCAGCTTCTGATGCAGACCATGCCTATGCGCTACCGCTTATGCCCAAACCCGGCTGTGTCATTCAGCCCGTTCCAAAACCAGCAGAGAAGACGTCGGGGATTCTGCCTTGCAGCCTGACTGCCCCTTTGGCGGCGGCGGGCGCAGCAGAGCTGGAACCCCCGCTGAAGAGGAGGTGCCTGCGCATCCGCAATCAGAACAAATGAAGAGTGAGAGGGTTTGCAGGTCAGTCGCTTATTTAGTAAAGTTCATCAGACATCTTTATTGGAACCTCCTCCCTTATGGGTCCACCGTGCAGTATAAAGTATAAATAACTTCCCTCTACAAACAGTTTGTTCTAGCAGTCCTCAAGCTCTGCATAAGTAGTCAGGTTTTGAGCACAGAACGTTTTTGGCGGTAGCCTTGCTGTGCCAGACACACTTGATCATGCTTTATTGCCTTCTTAGTGTCGCTGTGGGGTCAAAAACTGCGTACCTTCCACATAATATCTGGTCCATAGCACCCATGTGGTCAGTTGTTGTCCCAGAATGTGCCATCTCTAATTAAACCCCTAAACACTCCAGTTAGGATAAGCTCAGTTGACTGCTTTTCACAGGTCACTCAAGACAAGGTAACCAGTCAGAACAGACCTTATTCGTAGTCCGTCCTAACAAGACGCAACAAAAACTGTTGTAAAGAATCAAGAGAAGCTGGAAAAGGGCCATGTGACTTATCTTTCTTTCATCCTTCCTTACAGATGCTTGCATCTCACCAAATGGACAAGCAGCCCAGCACTGCAGCAGATACACCTCCATCATCAACACACAAATACCCTTCTCTGCACACCCACACAACCTTCTGAGAGTCTCCACAACCACCGAGCTCTGACCCTTTTGAAGACGTTTTCTCAATTTCCTGTCACCCCGTATCCCTACATCTTTGCTGAGGTGTCTCCCCCTACAGGACTGGTGGAGCGCTGCAGTGCTGAGGACTGTAATTTACATAAATAGTTGCAAGAGGGCCAAAATGTGGGTCTCCAGCCAAACAGCAAATCATACAGAGGTCCACTTGACTTGCCAATCAACAGTGCCCACAAATGACAGCCAGGACTGGCTCCTGCACAGGCTCCCGGTGGGACGAGCCTCAAACACAACCCCCAATCAAGCAAAGATGTGCCCGTTAATGAAAAACAGGACAAGTTTGGGATTTTTTGTGTGTGTCAGTGTTCAGACAAGTGCAAGAGAACTATAAAGTGTTCTCAGGCGGAACCAAACCGAAGATCCATAGAGTGCCAAGAAAGGAATGGAAAAAAATAAGCCACTCTGGTCTCTCCTCATCATCACGTCTGGTTTTTTCTTGTCTTGTCTTTGGCACCACCAGCAGAAGTCCTTCTTTGCATCTTTACGAGTATGGTAAAGAAGGAAAACTCCTAGACAGACTGAAATTATCGAAAGAAACAATGGAGAGCAGTGTTTATGGACTGTGTTGCTGGGACTCAGCAACTTTGGTGGTGTCCGAATGGACAGATGTGCAATGGAAAACTCACTGACTTGAGGACGACAGGGTAGAGAAAACGCATGACTTTAGCCAGGACTGTCGAAACAATCGCCCGCTGTGCCACTGTTGGCCTGAGGGAACGCCCGGTCCTTCCTCCAACCTAAAGCCAGAGATCTGAACAGCTACTGCACATGTCAATCACTGGTTCACAGTATTAGCATGCAAAGAGATTTTACACCATTACACTTCACACCAACACGAAGGTCTTCACAGTTACATGACATTAGCATTAACCAAACCAAGAAGGAATCCTCGGCCTCGAGGTCTGATTAGTCAGTCATGTTGGTTAAAAGGCCCATGTCTTGTTAGACTCACTTGTGATTTATGTGGATATTGTTTTAAAAAGGTCCCGTCCCTGCTAGCAATTTTTTTTTAATCTGTGTTTTTGTGTCGTCACAAATGTCCTACTCAGCCTACTTCTGGTTTAGTGAAGATTCTCAGTCTGGGTTCTTTCTGAGTTGACATTTCCTGTGTTGGTGTCCTCCAGGAGCTCCGGTTTACTCCCATCGTTCGAAGACATGCACGTCATGTGGACTGGAGATGCTAAATTGTCACTTTAGGTGTACCTGTGTGTTTGACTGTGTGTTTGTCGTTTCTCTGACTTTTGTCGTCTGGATGTCAGGAAAGTCTCCAGGACCCCCATGGCCCTGGTTAGGAACAGTGGTTCAGATAAAGGATGGATGGATGGATGGATGGATGGATGGAACAATGGTTCTTATGGAAATAGGCTACAATCATTGAACCTCAAGGAAAAGATCAGGTACTACAGGCTTGGGTGAACCTAAAGAGCCTTTTGCTGTATGAATGCCAGGAGAGGCTCCAGGACAACCATGGCCCTGGTTAGGATACGTGGATCAGATACAAGATGGAAGGATGGATGGAAGGATAGAACGATGGTTCTTATGGAAATAGACTACAATCATTGTTTGGACCTCAAGGAAAAGTTCAGATACCACAGGGCTGGAGGAACCTAAAGAGCCAAAGCTAAAGAGCTGAGCAGCAACGTTAAAAATACACTACGCAAGCTCTCTCCCGAAGAGACCGGCGGGTGTAACTCGAAGCCTGATGTGTGTGAGAGTGAGTGTCTTGCCAGCAAAACCTGAAGCACTTTGTAGCGTTTTGTTTTCCGAAATTCATTACGAAAGAGTAACACAGGCTTCAGAAAGGAGGGGTGCATGTGAGAACTTGCTGGGGAAAACGTAAAACTCGTATCCGAAAGCGACAGGGCGGCTCCCTAATGGCCTCTCTCCTCCGGCTGCTCGGCCAGACCCTCCGTCCCCCGAGTCTCAGATTCACCCGAGCGCCTGATTTCCTGAAAACTGAAAACGGCTTTGGTGTTCCAGATGGCTTTTTTCCCCACCTCTCCTCTCTTTTCGCAGCTCGATATTTTCTCCTCTGATTTCCATGTTTGGCTCAATCTGTCTGACCGTAATCTCCCCCCTGCCTTTTACCTCCCCTTTATCTTTTTCTTCTCCTGTTTTTCGAAAACCTCACCCTCTTTCCTCCTACACTGGAGAGTGTGCATCAGCCAAAAGTTCAGGGAAACCTTACTTTTCTGAGTAACCGTCGCTGCTCCCCGGATATGTCTGCCCCCTGCTGGACGGTGTGTGTGTGTGGGTTAGACACTAAAGATGTATTTTGTTGTGGCTGTTTGTGTGTTCACAATGAGAAGTCGTCACTTTCACTTCACCCTCCCCACTTTGTACGATGAAAAAACCACCTGAAAGGTTGGAGTGCTGACGTCCCAAAAACCGCGTGTCCTTTGATGGGACTTTCATCGGTTGTCCCTCCTTAAGCTGCTTCAAACGGCAAGATCTAAACATCTTTCCATTTCATGAGTTAAACTGCAAAGTAAACAGTCACATTTATAATATAAACATTTAGAAAAGCTTGCCGTTCCTGAACCTGATGGGGAGTGTAGTCTTACTGCTCTGTTTTTTGAAGGCAGCCCACGCTCCTCAGCACACTCAGATCACTTTCGCGACGGCAGGCTTATATTTCTCTTTCCCATTCGTTCCGACGGGGCTGACAGAGCCTGCTGACCCACCGTCTCGCCAAAAGAAGACATGCTGGGAAAGTGATCGCCAACACACACACACACACCATCACACTCACTTTGTGTGTTCGGCGTACAAGTGCGCACTCTGTTGGGCTTTTCTGTCTCAGTTAAACTCTGTTAAAGCACGACCAGGTGTGTCCTGTAATGGACTGGCGACCTGTCCCGGGTGTTTCTCCAGCTTTCGCCCTTTGAGTGCCTCCCGCCATGATCTGGATAACGGAGAACGGACGGGTGGCTTAGAACCGGACCTGCAAGGCCATAATTACTTATGCTTATTTATACAACCGTAAATACGTTCCCAAAAAGTCCATCAACAACCCTCAAGCAGCTTTTGTTTAGGATGCAGGCACCCGAAGGCCCGTCTTGCATTCGAAGCCGGGGGAGCAGTGTTGGGGATGGTACCTTGCTCAAGGGTACCTCGGGGTAACCTACTGGTCCGGGACTCCCATGACCCTCCGATCACCCTAGCCCTTAACCACTAGGCCACCCCTGTTGATCTTGACAGGAGATGACGGTCTGCAGATGATCAGATGCGGCAAAAACGCAGGAACGTTCCTAGAAGCATCAATCAGCCCGGCCCGTTCACTCGATCAGCCAATTTCCCCTTTCCATTGACAAGCACACCCAAACACTTCACCCCGTCTCCGATAACACCGAAGTCTCTGAGAACCTGAAATATCACTTTTATGACCAACTGTGTGTGTGTGACCTTGCCGTTGTAACTGGAGTCGGGCAGACTGGGCCGGACAGATATAGCACTGAAACTGAACGCTGTTGTAGTGTCTGCGGTTCCATACAGACAAGACAATGACACCAGCATAAAATGTGTGTGTGTGAGTGTTTTGGTGCAGATGCTGTCCCTGATTGTACGGTACGAGGAAAATGGAGTTTGGCATCAAGGAAAGGTCAACGGGCCACCGCAGTAACAACCAGGCCGTAGGTGCGTTACCCAAGTACCTCCGTTTTTTGTACAGCCATGTTGTTCAGTAGCCCAGAATCCAACCCTGGATCAATCGTTTTATGGTAAACACGTCCCCAAAACATCTCGTACGCACTCAGACCTCCTCCAGCTCTACGGTGGAGCAGACCTCTGGGTGTGGTTTAGGACGCGGTATGATTTAGAGCTGCTCCCAAGTCACCAGGTTTACACCAGGAGAGTGTGTTACATAAGAACCTGTTTAGTTCAACTACCAGAAACAATCCAGATTCTTGAGTCACGTGACCCAACCTGCCTGCCATACCTTTAAGAGTGTCGTCAACAAGCTACCTTCTGATTGGCTGCCCTCATTCTAAAGGGTAGTTCTGAAACATCAGCCAGAATTGCGGTAGGCTGAGCGGGTGAGGTTTATGTGACATCACAAAAACAAATGAATATTTTTTGGTATTGCAGTAGTTTCTTTTCTGTCATATGGGCCCTTTAAGTCTGAAGGCAGTGCCAAAGCAAGCCTCTCTTAAAAATAACGGCACCCTAAGGGTTCTTCGGAGCCACGCCATGGTAAAAAAAAAAAAAAAACCTAACACATCAGTTCTCTTTCACGTTCGTTATCCACCACATGGCTCCAGTCTCGGGGGTGCACTCTCATTGTCACACCTTGGTCTGCAGGATAACGAGTGTTAGGACAGGGACACGGCTGCACAGCACCTCTGCGGATCCCACCACAAGGGGGGGACAAACTTGTGTTTGAGAGTTTCAGCACAAAAACATCCTGCCTGCCAAATGAGGCAGGAGCCAAAAGGACGTCTTACTTTTCAGCTGCCAATGTGTCTCTCAGCCTAGAATTAAAAAGGAGCGGAGGAAGAAGCGCCATCATACACACACACACACACACACACACACACCACACACACCACACAGGCCCCCAAAAGCCATCACCAACTGCATGAAGGCCTTATTTATGCAAAGACAACGAGAAAAACAAGCTTAAAAGGAGGAGACACAATTTGCTTATTCATAAAGCAGCCAGATGGACACCACTGCACCGTACTGAGTAATCAGGCCCCGTTCCATACGGTCCAGTCCGGTCCGGTCCGGTCCGTCCATAGTGGAACACCGTCCAATTCCCAACACACACAGAATTATGCAAAGACTGATTCTTACTCTTAACTGCACTCTTCATTAGATGGACATGGGGGGTTCTTGGGGAGGTTGGGGGTTAGGGGTCAATCTGAATAAAAAAAGAAAAGAAAAACTGCGATTTGTAACATTTTAAACGTTAAAACTTTTCAAAGGTGAAAAGCTGCCTTAACTCTCGCTCATGTGCTCCAGCGCCTGCTGTGGAAAAAGGACAAAATCTCTTTGTAAAACATGCAAAAAAAAACAAAACAAAAACAAAAAAAACAAACAAAAAAAAAGTCATGCTAGTGTTGATGTACATATGCTTTTTCTGTGACTTGGTATTTTGCATCATCTGACACACACACACACACACACACACACACACACACACACACACACACACACACCCTTGTAAATGTGCCCCTGTCGTGATTTCTCTGTACTTGCAGAACATTTTATAGTATTATTTATTAACGACAAGTGTTTGCATTTGCAAATGTTGGAAGGTGGCGTTTGGAACAGGGTAGACGTTCACTCTTCTCTTTTCTAAATCCAGGAAGAGAAACGGCGAGAAGGACGACTAAAAGAAAAAAAAAGAAACTTGTCTTTTTATTATGAAATTGTTATAAAACTTGTTGCCAAGATTGCTTTAAAAAAATGTACCATTTTTTTTGTCTTGTAACAGTATTTGTTTTACTCAGTGAACGGAATAAATAGAGGCACACACCCACCCCTCCCTCTCTTCTTCATTTTTCTGGTATGAGAGCATCAGATGAGATTCCATATTTTGCTTCTTCAAAACTGGAGAGATGAGACACAAGGAGCCAATAGTCACCAAAATCCTTTAAAAACACAGCCAATCCTCCTCCAGATCTTCATTAACATGGAAAAGACACATATCCTCCAAATTTAAGACTAGTTTTAGAACTAATTTTGCTTCTTAAGTTTAAAAGTGGAACTTTGAAGCCAGTATCTCTTCTCTAAAAGTCAATAGTCACCCAAATCCTTTAAAAAGACATCAAAACCTCCTCCAGATCTTCATTAAGGTGGAAGAGACCTGTAGACTGATCTGGGATCAGATTCATCCATAATTCGGACTCATTTTAGACCAAATTTCAGTTCCGCCTTTTTTTTTTCCCCCTTTTTTTGGAGCTACGAAGATGTCTCTTTCTCCAGAAGTCAACAGTCACCCAAATGCTATAAACACTCAAACCTCCTACAGATCTTCATTAATGTGGAAAAGACTTGTTGACTGACCTGAGATCAGATTCCTTAATATTTAAGACTGGTTTTAGAATTCATTTTGCTTCTTAAATATAAAAGTGGAACTTTGAAGCCAATGTCTCTTCTAGAGAAGTCAATAGTCGCCCAAATCCTGTAGACACACCCCCACAGACCTTCTCCAGATCTTCCTGAAGGTGGATCAGACTTGTGAGTGTGGTTTAGGACACAGCAGGACTTACGGTCTCAACAAACATCAGCTAAACTAAACCCCATGACGGCTGTTCAGACTGATCTGAGATCAGATTCCTCCACATTTTAGACCAAATTTAGTTTCATTTTAAAAGTGGAGCTTTGAAGCCAATGTCTCTTCTCTAGAAGTCGATATGTCAGTGACTGAAGAAAAGAAGGTGTTTTAAAACATTACATTTTGTCACAAAAGTTTCAAACATAAAATAATATTCTAAAAATATACATTTGGGCATTCTGATTATTAAAAAAAGCCAGAAGTGAGCAAGAACAGGGAGAAATACTTTGTTTTTAAGGCAGTATCTATAATTATAGACACATCCTCCGATTAAAGCAAATTAAATTTAAATAAATCCTTTAGTGACGTCTTTAAACCCTGACTTACTGGTGACACTTTACAGCCTGACCTTAAACCCTGGCTAATTTAAACCCAATTATTGAACTGATTGGCCTTCAGGATGACTTCATCCAACATCCAGCATCAGCCCCTTACAGCCATGTTCCAACATCTGGGCCTTCCCAGGAGGAGAGGAGATACTAAACACCTTCCCCCGTTTATACCTTTGGTACTGTGTCCTCAAACTTTTGGCCACGCAGCGATTGGTTCACACATTTTGCGCGCCATTTTGGCTCAAACAGGTCGTGATGTGTGCGGAAGTGAATGACTTCGTTTTTAACCCCAAATCCCAATAAGCCACACCTCCGCGCTCTGATTGGCTGTCCCGTCTGTTACGCGTACGAGCAGCTAGAGAGCCAATCGGTGCGCAAGTAGATCCTCTTTTAAAACTTGCCTTAATTTGGAAGAATTGAGCAAATAAAAAATTCAGTAACATGTAAATAAAATTAAATGGGCGTTAGGGAAAGTGTGCCGGTTTGTTTTGATACAAAAACACTAGCTTTTACGGTTGCAATCACTATTTTTAATCATTTAAAAATAAATAAGCATTTATATTTATATATATTTAGATGTAAAATCTAATTTAAAAAAAAGTCAAAATAAAAAGGCAGTTTGTTCTACGTATGTCGGTGGCGGGTGTTGTGTCCTACTGGCCAATCGTATGGCAGAGGGGGCGGGCTTTGCGTTCTACCGGGCAATCGTATGGCAGAGGTAGCGGGCGTTGCGTTCTACCGGCCAATCGTATGGCGGATGGGGCGGGGCTTGTGAAGCTGGTTTAGGAGAGGAAGCGCCGCTCAGAGTGAAGAGAGTTTTAATGTCGGAGTTGCAGGTTTTATTCTGGATTAGTTTGTGCTATTGATAGAGGGAGAGAGAGATGGACCACGGCCTGGCGCTTCACTTCGCCAACTTGAGCACGCTGTTCGTCTGTGCTGTGCTGAAGTTCCCGCAGATGCTGGTGCTGCTCCGCGCGCGCTCCACGGCGGGACTCAGTCTGAACAGCCTCCTGCTGGAGCTGCTGGGGTGAGTCCGCAACATCCCTCCTAATAAACCCCCAAACCCTCCACCTAACAGCCCCACCGGCCCTTCCGGCACCCTTCAGTTAATTCAGCAAACGTCCCCCATTAATACCTTTCATTTCAGGAGAAAAGGCGTGTCCGTAAACTTTTGGCCACTTAGTGACAGGTTCAATGATGCTCTCGCGACAGCAATCAATTCTGCACAGCTATGTTCCAACAACTGGGCCGCCCCATAGTTGTTACTGCAACCATCTGGCGCACACTTCCCTCTTAAATACCATCAGAATGAAAGAGGTGTCCACTAACTTTCGGCCACGTTTTGACAGGGCCACTGGTGGTCTAACAGGTGCAATCAGATCCTCACAGCTATGTTCCTACATCTGGGCCGTCACACAGCATTTGCTAAAGCCAGTCGGGACACACTTCCCCCTTGAAAACCTTTAATTTATGGAAACATGACGTGTCCACAAACTTTTGGCCATCTTGGTAGCAGGATGTGCTGAGGGTTCAGAGCCCTTGCTCTTCGGTGCTGCTGGTCTTTAATGCACTTTAAAGCTGAGGATGATCAGAAGATCTGAGGTCTGGTGGAAAAACCCCATCGTGAGCTCTTGCTCTGAACGCCGATACCGAAGCTGCTGTGGCGCTTCCTGTTGTGGAGTTTAGACACCCAGCTTTGTTCCTGCAGCTTCGAAACGATTTAACGATATGATGAACAAAGTATCAGCATTGTGATACATTTTGGTGATTTTTTATTGGTACAATTAAAATATTATAAAGTACAAAGAATAAAATATGGGTGAAGTTTCAAATCAAGGGCGGCCAATCAGAAAAGGGATTATTTAAATAAATCAGGCACCTTAATTAAAAAGTGTTCTATGGGATAAACGAAGTTGGAGAACTGGTTAAACCGGTCCTGAAATTAATTATTTAATAGGGTTAGGGTTCTTCTCCTACAACATCCTCATCTTCAACATCCTTCTTCTGATATACTCCTCGTCTCTCCTCTGGACATGTCCAAACCAACACTGTCTCACTTCTCTAACTTTGTCTCCAAATCGTCCAACCCAGGCTATCCCTTTAATATACTCGGCCCTGATGAAAGTGAAAGTGACTACCATTGTGATTGTGAAATGCAGCACAACACAACGAAATTCAACCTCTGCGTTTCACCCACACACACACGTGCAGCAGCTATTGAAAGTGCCTGGGAAGCAGTGACGGGGACGGTACCTTGCTCAAGGGTACCTCAGGGCAGCCTGCTGGTGAGGGTATCGAACCCACAATCTTCCAATCCGGGGCAACTCCCTCACCACTAGGCCACCGCTGTCCCAGCGGTCTCCTGTCCATCCTCGTCCCTCCCGACACAGATCTCAGCATCTTTAACTGACACCTCCAGCTCCGCCTCCTGTCTTTGCATCACCGTCTCCAACCCGTATAACATAGCTGGTCTCACTGTCATCGCACTCTCACTGTGATAATGAAGTTTATTTATTCTCCGTGCAGGTTCATTGTGTTCGTCTCCTATCAGATGTACTACGAGTATCCTCCCCCTACGTACCTGGAGTATCCCATCCTCATCGCACAAGGTGAGCACGTCCCCTCCACCAGGTGAACGTTCGACGCGCCGGCAGCTCGGGCTGCTCGATTCGGGCCGGAGTCATAATCGCGAGCACCGCACAAAGAATCGTTTTAACCTAGAGGTGGCAAAAGTCTTCTCTCCACCGTCCTCTCTCACGTCTCCTTCACTCTGTCCCGCACCGATGGACACTCAGAGGGACGTCTTTTCTGTGTGTTTGTGTCCATTTAGTCTGAGACGTGTTTGGATGTTGGGAAGGTGACGGAGGATAGAAAGACTAAAGTAAGAAGTCTGTTCATGAAGGGACCGATATTTGGCAAAATGTACAAAAAGGACAAAGGCCTGAGTTACTCGGTTACTTCTCATCTCTACTAACATGTTGCCTAGCAACAATTTGAAGAAAGTTTTTGCTTGTCGTCATGGTATCATTAAATAGAAAGAACAAGACTCCGCAGAAGCAGCAGCAATAAAGGACGCTTTAAAGAGGGAGAAGAAAACGTTTCGTCGGATGGGAGGAGCCTCAGCCGGTGGGTGGTATTGGCACTAAATTGGGAAGAAGAATGAAAAAAGAAAGACCAAAATAAATGGACACGTTCGACAGAAATACTGTCATCAGTCACGTGTGTGGGCGTGAAGGTCGTTTGGTACTAAAAGCATAAAATTACATAAAATTAGGAGTTTTTACATCAATTAACCACAGCGAACAGGGAACCGCCGCCAAACACATCCTCTGTCCACACACACACACACCATCCAGCAGGGGGCAGACATATCCAGCACCCGGGGAGCAGTGATGGGGACGGTACTTTGATCAAGGGAAACAAGGGCAACCTACTGGTTTGGGATTCGAACCCACAACCTTCTGACACTGGGGCCTGATCCCTAAACACGAGGCCACCGCCGCCCCGCTTAGGCGTCCCAAACGCCTTTATTATAATTATTATTACCTGGATCTTCTCTGCACATCAGGAAGTTTCATAAGACACGTCTCAGACATGAATTTGGTTTCAGTAAACACCTTTTCTCCACCGTCCCCTCTCCCTGTCTTCTCTCTTCCGTCTGTCCTGCACCGATGGACACACAGACACACGGGACGTTTTCTTTGTGTGTTTGTGTCCATTTATTCTGAAATGGTTCTGGATGTTGGGAAGGTGATGGAAGATAAAAAATAACAGTTAAGTGTGTGTGTGTGTGTGTGTGTGTGTGTGTTTGCAGATGTCATCCTGCTGCTCCTGATTCTGTACTACAATGGAAACCTGAAGCAAAGCCTGCTCTATGCAGCAGTGTATCCTTTTACACACACACACACACACACACACACTCACACACACACTTGGCTTTTCCGCTGGGATTATAGAAGCTGGATTGATTCATTACTTACAGAAACTGCTTGTTGCAGTGCTGATTATTAGTAATTGTCTTGTTTGAAAGCAGGGAAGTGTCAGATGTACACACACATACGTCTTACACTGTCCACTCAAATGTACTTATACCACTTAACTCCATCCCTCCAGGTTTGTAGGGGGCTGGAAACTCCTCACCATTGAGAAGTGGGTGATTGACCTGGCCATGGTGAGAGCATCTGTCCAGCTTTAATCCACTTCGCTGTCCTTTAAAGGGCCAATTCTTCCTGCATTTTTAATTCCGAAGGGTTCACAGTGGTGGTGAATGGAACCAGTCGTCTGAGTCTAATGGTTTTCCCAGTTTAGATTAGGTTTTAGACTAAAACTGAACCCATCCATGATGGAGGGACACATGCAGGGTGCTGAGGTACCAAAGAAACGTAGCTAGTTAGTTTTAACATCACCGTCCCGTTGAAACGCAGCAGGTTCAGGTTTGTGAGGTCAGGTTTGATGTGAGCAGTGTTGAGCTTTAAGTGTTGATATAATCACTTCTTCCTTCTGTGTCCAGAGTCTGTGTACGTTCATCAGTGCAGGCAGCAAACTGGCCCAGCTGCAGTGTCTCTGGAGGTCTAAAAACTCAGGACAGGTCAGCACGCTCACCTGGGCTCTGGCCTCATACACATGCCTGGGTGAGTCCCTCACACTATATACAGAAAATAAACACCACTGTGCAGAATTCTTCAGCCAAACCTCATTTCTCCACCTGTTGCTTCCACATTCTTGTATGCATTGCTGAGGAACAGTTCTCCAGATCTTCCTGAAGGACAGTGTTGTTGTCTCTCATGTTCAGTCCAGTCTCTGTACCTGAGCAGTTTGATAGTTCTGTGTTGGTTAATCCACACAGTGATCTACGTCTGAACCTTCAAGCAGAACAAAGCGTCTAACTTAAGACATGAAGCAGTGAAGAAACAGGAGCAGATGATTCCAGATGATCAGGTGATCAGTTCACTGTTGATGCTGAATGCTGAGTGGATGGAACCACATTATCTAGAACCCTGTATCTTTAGAACACTTTGCAGCAGCATTAAATCATTTCTTTCATTTAATCCTCTCGGTATGAAAAAGAATTGACGGGTATTTTTGCTCCAACAAGGAGATTCACAGCAAAATGTTAAGAAATGAGGGGCTGAAGACTTTTACACAGTACGTCCCTCACTTGTACTGCAGCACCGACGTAACATCTGGTCCACATGGTGGAACCATAAGAAAGAGTGTGCGGGTGTTATTTTAACCTTCCGTTTCCATTTTTCTCCACAGCAAGAATCTTCACCACCGTGGTGACAACTGGAGACACTCAGGGTGAGTGTCCCTACACTCGTATCTCCACCTCATGACTAAACAGCGAGGAAAGGGCGCCTGTTGCTCTGCTACGCCACTCCATCGTCCACGTAAACAGGAACGGGAACAAACAGGATTAAAAGCTTCATCAGAGAATGACCTCACTCTTTCGCGTGTATCGAGAAGCCTCTGCTTAATTTCTCCCTTAAATTTGTTTTCTTCTCTCCTTCTCTGTTAGTTCTGGTCCGCTTCGTTGCCATGACGATCCTGAACGTGTGGGTGACGTTCACAGTGGTGTACTACAAACCCGGCGCCAAGAAACAGAACTGAGACCCATTGCTTTGCGGGGACGTCCCGGCCTCCTTCCTTCAGTCTTCAGCTCTTCCTTGTCCACGGTGGATGAGAGTTTTCCGCGCAGAACAGGCGGAGAACCGTTGGCCTGGACCAGCTCATTAGTTTCCCCTATTCTTAATGGCCATTTGATCAGAACCATCAATTAGGTGCAAGTTTTCTCATTTCTGATTCTAATTCTACCCGAGGACCATCCCAGACCAGATATCCTTCAGCTTGAGCACCGACACTGCTGTGTGGTGCTGGTTCTGATAAACTCTGCTGGAACAGATGGGCTGCAGCCGTGCACCTACATGGGCACGCACTCGGCCGGTGTTTCTGATTAAATGGCCAAATGAGTTCTGATAAACTTCAGGTTCTTGATGATTTGCTGGCTGCAGGACCAAAACTTTCGTTTCCGTCACTTTCCCTTGCAGACCATATGTAAATGAGCTTGCTTGTGATTGGCTGCCCTGTTTCATTCAAAAAACAGGTGAAAATGCAGGGCTACACTGCTGTACGCTGATCAGACACTTCTACAGTGCTGTTCAAAAGTCTTCAGCTCTTCAAATTTTGCTCCCCAAGATCCAGACGCTCTTGTATGTTTAATGTCTTTTTGTGGAACGGTTCTCCAGATCTTCCTGAAGGACAAAGTTTTTGCTTCTCATTGTCAGTAGTCTCTACCTGAGCAGTTTCAGAAGCAGGGTGGGATCTTCTCCACAGAGAAGAGCTTTGGAACGTCCATCAAGAAGCCTGAAGAAGTGTTCCTGACTTAAAGAAAGGAGCTGGTCTAAGAGAGTTGAGACTGTGCTGAAGAATAACGGTGGTGGTGGTGAATATTGACTTTAGAGCTGGTTAGAATGAAACTGTGTTCAGACTGGAGTTACATGTGTTTGTACACAAATCACTGAACCTACTGTCTCACTTTCACACAGAACAGAGAGAAAAGAGGGGATCAAGACTTTTGCACAATGCATTTTTGGGACTAAACTGGGGCAGCTCAGTTCCTGTAGATGAAATGGGAAGTGGAACGGTGTTTAAACAATACATCACACTCCGGATCCCTCGTTCCTTTCATTTTGAATCACAAAAATATTGAACGCTATATTTTCGCCACTCTGTGCCTTAGACGAGCTGTAAGAGTAGCACATTGTTTATCGCTAAACACTTAAGTCCAGCCTTGGGTTTAGTCTGGGTCTGGAAAACTGGCTGCTGAGGTTTACTTTTTGACTCCAATTATTCCATCTGTCGCAGTTCCCTCACGTCTTCCAGCGGCAGTTAAAGCACAACCCATTGCTAAATGATTCTTTTATGATAAATATAGTTCATCTGAATAAAATAATATTCATTTTATAACAACACTGACATTTTACAATACGTTATTAATAGTAAAAACACCTTTTGGAGCTTCTGACAAAGGATTTGAACGAATTTCAGCGACACATTAATCTGAAGTGTTTGTGCTTCTTCAGGATTACCTGCAGGCGTTTCCGTGGAGATAAACATTAGGACTACAGGAAAGACAGACAGACATTTCCTTAAACATTCCACTGAGGGATTTAAGAAGATCTCAGACATTCCTTAACGGTTTACTGTTTCCAGAAAAACAGCAGCAAGTCTTCAGCCCCTCATTCCTTTAGGTTTTGCTTGAAGGTTCAGACGTAGATCACTGTGTGGATTAACCAACAAAACTATCAAACTGCTCAGGTACAGAGACTGGACTGAACATGAGAGACAACAACACTGTCCTTCAGGAAGATCTGGAGAACTGCTCCTCAACATTAAACATACAAGAATGTCTGGAAGCAAAATACGATGTAACGAGGGGGGTCAAGGCTTTTGCACAGTGCTGCATTTCTGACTACTTCTCTTGGACCAGTGTTGTTCTGTAACTTCTGTTATATTAACACAATAATCAAGTTTACATCATGTCCTCTTCTCCCAGACGTGGTCAATCAGTTGAGACATGTTTTGAGTCCAAGTTTTGCTTAAGTTCAGAACTGGAGCTGAAATCTAAATCTTTGCCCTAGAAGGTCTGATCCACCTTAATGAAGATCTGGACTGAGGGTCAGAGGTCTGAGGGGGTGTCTACAGGATTCGGGTGCCTGTCAACTTCTAGAGAAGTATAAAGCTCCGCTTTATACTTAAGAAACTAAATTTGGTCTAAAATATGGAGGAATCTGATCCCAGATCAGTCTGAACAGCAGCCCTGGGGTTTAGACAGCAGGTCTTACTGTGTCCTAAACCACACCCACAATTCTGATCCACCTTCAAGAAGATCTGGAGAAGGTCTGAGGGGGTTGGGGGGTGTGTCTTCAGGATTTGGGCGACTTATTGACTTCTATTCTTAGCAAAGTCGGCCTTGTGGCTCCAGTTCTAAACTTAAGAAGTTAAATTTGGACTCGGAACATGTCTCGATTGATCAGCTACATCTGGGGTCGGTGGAAAAAGTTCACTTTGATCTTTAACGCAGAAATGTCTCAATGTTTAATGTTCTTTAAACGGAGACGGAACAAAGGACAGTGTTTACATTAGAACTAGAAAGACGTGCAGCGGTTTCTTTAAATAAACTGCTGTCAGACGGTTCGGCAGGCGAGGATTCGGGCGAATCGAAGCTTTTTAAGTCAATAAAAATGCTCATTTCTTGACAAAGTGTCTTAAAAACAACTGAGCCTCGCTAACGAACTGCTTTTTCTTCCAGTCGTGTCTTATTCACGATGTGGGGCCTGAATAGTTGTATATAATCTAAAAGAATGTTATGTTTTATTTATAAAGTCACCTTCGTGGGCTTGTTAGTTCAAGTTCCTAGTCATATCGATTCATCAGACATTATAAAATTCACTTTTTGTTTTTTTTCCTGTACGCTTCAATGTAGACTTTTCCTTCACCTCTAAAACATTAGAATTTCATCCCAAGCAGACAGGGCCAAAAAAAGAAACCAGTAATTCTGCACCATCTCTCGTACCTCAGGCCAGCTCTAGTGTGCGTGTCCTTATTTTACAGGAAGGTCATTGTAAAATCTGTGAATATGGCAAAACTCGGATTAGTGTAAACGAGTGGTGCCAACAGATTAATGTTCTTCATCCAGTAAAACAGTCAGTTCTGTTTTTTTCATGAAGGAACGGGTTGAGCACGTTCTTTACTGACGAGGCCACACAAACGCACCGATCAGCCAGAACATAGAACCAAGCGGTGGAGACGCCAGGCAGCAAGAGCAGTGCTTTCTTCAATTTGATGCTATGAAAGGGAAAAAAAGAGCGATCTGGACCAAACAGTGAAGTCTGGGCGACTTGGTCTTTTCCCACAGAAGAGCTGCTGCAGCCCAAGCCTCTAGTTCTGATTGAAAGATCTCAGAACGCGGTGCAGACCGGTCAGAGAGTCCATACTGACCCCTGTCCACCTTCGAATGCTTCTGGAACTGGAAGCGGTAGAAGGTGGGCTGCTCTGATGGACCATGTTCTCTCTTCCCATCATGTGGACCACCAAGTGTGCATGTCCTTACCTGGGCAAGAGACACCTGGACGCTCTATGGGAGGAAGGGACTCTGGACAATGATCTGCTGGGAAGCTTTGGGTCTCGACGGGTCAGAGGCCTTTTTTTGGGCCCTTCCGAATATCAGGAAGGTGGTTTTAATGTCATGGCTGATCCGTGCATTCCTGCACGTTAAAGCTCTGCGGGAAGGAGACAGGAGACGACCTTTTTATATTAAAACTTTACTTCTTTAACTACATTCACAGCTATATAGTTCATTTGAACAGATTACCTTTTTTATTGTTTTACAAAAATAAGCAAAATGTTATACAGGGTCTTCAAACCACAAAGGCTACATATGGGGTTTTATTCCTTTTTTTGTTTCTTTCTAATGTCAATACAGCTTTATAAAACATGCAGATCTGGACACAGCGCTTTAAGATGAAAAGTGCTCGGGCCAGTATAAATAAACCGTGTGACTTTTGATGCCATGTCAAATATACGGTGTCGATTTTCTATATTGATCATGCCAGCTCTGTAAAAGCACGGGGAAAAAGGAACACGTTCACGGCACAAGTGCACTCCCTGCCTCTCGCACACTCACACACACACACACTCACACTAGAAAAATACTCACTTCAAACCCCTAGTTTCTCTAAGATAGTCTGAGGAGGACGCAGGGATGAACTTTCACGACGTCCTCCGTTGCTTTTCATGCAAACTGCTCAGTTCCAGGCCTACAATGGCAATAATGGCAATAATTGACCTACCCAAGCTCCGCCCACAATTGTGTCCTTACATAGCTACGGTCGCTAGGTTGGGAAAAACATCCATGCTAGAGTAACTGTAGAGTTCATTTAACATATATTTTTTGTTTTAGGTTATTTTTGTGCAATTCTGCCTCAACCACGTTCCCTTAACGACCCAGAAACGGAATAAGAAATGCTGTTCAAGCTTCAAAGGGGCCCATATTTGTAAACAAAGCCTGTTTCTGTGATGTCACAAAGTCTATTCAGCCTCCGCCCATTCGGGTTATAAGGAGTGTTTCAGCATCACTGGAATTAAAAAGCAGGCTGTGTGTCCTGATGCGGGGAGTAAACTGCACCGACAGAACTTTAATAAGGTGCTGGCAGGACAACCAATCCGCATAGAGCTCATTTACATAACTCTAAAGGTACGTGTTACAATGTGACTCTGATGAAAGGTTGGAAAACGCTCCCGTTCGTAAAACCCACATGCCGGGCAGTAAAAGACAAGCAAAAAGAAAGGAAACGGGTCCTTTAACGGAACAAGTTCATTCATGAATTCATGACGTGAACGTTCGATTTTTAACGTTTTAGCATTTTAACCAGACGCACGCATGACCAGCCTGCAAGTTTGGGTATTTTGACGCGCAAGGACAAATCTGAACGTGCTTCTCGTCCCTGATGTGTAAACGGAACACCTGCAGCTTTGAAAGGACTCTTCTGTGGGCGGAGCAGCCGTTTAGGCTAGACTAAGATTAGGTCTCGAAGAGCTGGTCGTCCTTTATGAGCGACCGGACCTCATGAAGGCGTGACGTGTCAGGATTTAAAGGAGCGCAAATTGCATTTGGTCTGAAGTTTTCATGAAGATTTGAGGCCTGGATCTTCAAACAATACTGACGGTCGTCTCTTCTTTACATTCATCTGAGCTTAAGGCGTCTCTCGGGGGAGGAAAGGTGGTCTGAATCCACAGTTTCTTCTGGGATCTGATACACGGAGGGGACTTTGTCCACCTTTTGCTGCAGCAACAGCCTCTAAACTCGGCTGTGAGGATCTGATTGCATGGGAGAAGGGGCGAGGACTCAGGGTGGATCATAAACGCCACTCATCCTAAAGGACCGCCATCGCTCCATCCCAACACTATATGATATATAAAATTATATTCTGTCTATAATATTGTATTGCTTATTTTATATATCTATATTTCATCTTACTGACACACACACACGACCAACCGCAGGCCAATTTTTATGACCAGCCTGCAGACGCGATGGAAGAACGGTGCCTTTTTAGGAACAGTTCAAAGATCTGCCCTCCTGCGTCCTGTCCTTCTGGCGGATCCACAGCACTGCTGATGAAGAAGCTTCCGCTCTGTTGGAGAAAAGCTCTGGATGCTGAAGCGATCGGAGCAAACGTCCCTACACTGAAATGCTGGGGAGGAGATAAAAACAAAAAACCAAAAAAAAAAAACAAAACAAAAACAGGGAAACAGAACTCGTGCGTCTCTATTTTGGAAAAGAAAATCTGTAAAACTTTACGACCACAAGTCTTTAGTCGCTGTGAAAGGAGGAGAGCCCACATCAGCACGCAGTTACACCACATCCCCAAAGCGAGGTTAGCTAAAGAGGAGGAGAAAGAGACAGAATTAGTCTTGCATTTTTAACAGTGACCCAAACACACACACACACACACACCTTTAACCCTCAGAAGTCGCACGTGGAACCTGCTGGACTTTTATATGAATCCTTTCTCTCTAGCAGCTCAGTGAGAAACCCAAAAACCGAGAGCAGAGTGAAGACTGTGAACCTTCAGCCCAGAAAACATGAGCGTCCTTAGTGACAAACGTCTGATTCGAATCGGCTGAAAGTGTGTGTGTGCGCGTCCAGCACTGAAAAAGTTTGGAGTTTCTAATAAAAAAAAATGTTCTGAAATACAGAATATTTGCAACAAATTCTTTGTTTTTACAGCAAAGTGGAAATAATTCCAGACTTCAAAGGGTTAAATAACACCGGAACACCACAACACACACTGCATGCACAGCCTGTAGTATCCCCATCTCACACACACACACACACACACAGTTTGCACGTTTTTTATTGCAAGAGGTAACAAGTCATTCCAATTTTCATTTTCAATTTCTCAAGTTCAGCATCTTCAACGTCTCTCACTGTCAAAGTCTTCAACTTCTGCTCTGCTTGCAATGAACATGGGTTTGAAGGGAAGACATACAAACAAACAAACAAACAAACAAACAATAACAAACAAGCAAGTCATAAACAGAGACAGTCGCTGGAGCTCTCAGGTTCTCTGCTCTCACGTTGGGGGGGGGGGGGTCCTGACCTGAAACTGGGGTGAAAAGGTTTAAAGGCCAAGAATTTAAAAAGCAGGAGAAACGGAAAACCCAACACCTCGTTAAACATTCTCTCCTTCGTTAGTGCTAAATATGCTAATGAAGCAGGAGAGTCCAACGGAGCGTCTCTTGGAGAAGTTCAGGGAACTTCATCAGCCACTGACGTCCGCAGTTTGCTTCTTTACTTTTGCTAAAGTCCGTGCAGGTGTAACATAAGGGATCAATAAAGTTCTTCTCGTTCTGGTTCCGTCATTGCTAAAAAAGCAAACTGGAGACATGTCTCAGCGGACCCTTGCCAAAATCTTCCTAAAGGAGTGAGAAGGAGAGGATGTTTGGAAAGGCTCAGCAGGTTCTACCGACGTCTGCCGTCACTAAAAGTCTCAGAGCACCGCAAGCGCAATCGTCCATCCGGCGGTTACCATGATTGGTTCCTACATGCTCCTCAGAAATGAAATGCATTTTCAACATCAACATCATCCACCTCATCCGAAGCCCAACGCCAGTCCACGTCTAGAACCCTGCCAAAGAGGAAAGGTGCCCAGATTTATTCTACAGAGAGGGAACCCCGCTGCTACAGGGAGGTGACGCTGGATTTGGAAACTTGGAGGACGTTCTCACCTCTACCTTGCTGGCTCTGAAGCCCATCGAACTAATGATCATGAATTTGAAGGCTGTATAATGTCAGCAAATATTAAAAATCTCTGCCAAATTGAATCGTTCTGGAGGAGGGTTTATTTAATTGGGGCAGTGGTGGTCTAGAGTTTAGGAACTCAGAAGGCTTCCCAGACCCAGACCAGTAGGTTACCCTGAGGAACCCTTGAGCACTGCTCCCCGGGTGCTGGATACGTCCGCCCCCTGCTGGACGGTGTGTGTGGAGTAAAAACAGAAGATGCTTTTGGTTGTGGTTCATTGTTTTTCAGGGTGAGAGTCACTTTCACTTGCATACACAGCCTTCAAAGTTCTAGTACCTACGTTTTAAAGCGTGTACGTGTTTGGAATCATGCCAAACTGAACACAGAGCAAGCCTTGGAGCTGTTAGTTAGGATGCGGAGATCCCGGCTGATTTCCGGAGCACCTTAAAGTAGCCCCTTCCGCGGGACGCGAACATGGAAACTGAACCGGAGTTTGAGGAAATGCACCGATTTTGAAGACACTGCTTCACGGTGAGACCACATTCAGTCTTTTTCCAGCTCCGGTTCATTTTCAATGCCTTCTGAACGCGCTTGTTAGGGAAAAGTGAACTCCTTCACCCTGCCGAGAACTCGGGGTTGAATCTGGGCGGAGCACAGGGTCTTAAGACCTCCTCTTTCCTGTCCACGTGGTCTTTGTGGCACTTGATTTGGCAGCGCCGGCACTCCAAGGCCAAGGGAGGCTTGAACACGTTCCACAGGGGTTTGGTGCAGGCTTCACAGTTGGTGGGGAAGTGGTAGAGGGTGGGCATAAACTCGTGCCCCTTGTGGTAGAGGAATTTCTCCCTGCCTGGAGGGGGCGCTGTAGGCTCCTTAGAGTTGTGCATAGCCCTGTGTGTCATACAGAGTTCAGCTACATAACCAGCTCCCAATCTGTCCCGTCACCTACGTGTAAATGCTGGACAAATACCATTACGTTTTTAATAATAATTCAACTTTTCCAACAATTCCACAGCGCCAAGACCCAATCACAGACCTCACAACATTCAGGACATGTCCTCTCGCTTATTTTTCCTCAGGAAAAGGAATGATTTAGCCATTTCGCAGACAGCATGTGAAAGTAAAGCTGATTCTTTTCCCCGGCAGAACCCGGAGGTCCTTCCTCACCTGGGTTTACTGGCCGGAAGCTGTCGGCTTGGTCTCCGCAAGGACTGGCTGGCTTTGATGGGGACGCGAGGAGAAGAGCGATGCACTGCCTCGGGCGCCGGCGGCTTCTTGGGGATCTTCTTGACCAGCCTGCTGACCCATTTCTGCTGCTCTTCCTGAGACGTGGCGAGCAGCAGCAGGTTCTTCGCCGTGGACACGTCATAGTTCACTGGAAAGAGGAGACAGGGCTTGAGCGGAGGTTCAGGAGAAGTGGCAAAAATAGAATCACGGTACTTCAATATTCACCAGAACGTCATCCTTTTTATCTGATACACATTTAACGGAGAAGAAAGAACCAGACTTATTCTGACCAATTCATTAGAATCAGTCTGGTTTAACTGGATGAACAAATCAGAATGAAGCATCGTTTGTCATTTAAATCCAATTAAATAATTCTGATTAATTTGTTCAATTAAACCAGATTAATTCTGACCAATTCATCATTAATCCAGACTAATTTGGAATCTTTCATCAAGTTAAACCAGACTAATTCTGAGTAGTCTGTCCTGTTAAACCAGACTATTTCTGACCAATATGTTCAGTTAAACCAGACTAATTCTGACAATTCTTCATTAAACCAGACTAATTCTGACTAATTTAGCCAGTTAAACCAGACTAATTCTGACTAATTTGGCCAGTGAAACCAGACTAATTCTGACTAATTTGGCCAGTTAATCCAGACTAATTCCGCTCTCTTTATAGATGCAGAAGTTCGGTGTTCTTTAATCTCTGGCGACGTCATGATACGAAGAGAACATCGTGATGGAGATCAAATTGTCCAGCTCAAAACAAGGCGGTAAAAATGTCGCAAGCATTAGGGCCTTCAAGAAGAACATCTGAAGGACCAAAAGCTTCTGCAGCAGAGCTTTGATGTAACATTTGTCTTAAATCAAGTACGTAAACTCTTCGCTTAACACCAGTTGAGTCCAAATTTAGTGTCATGTCTTCAAAACAAACCCTGGACCAACCTGGACAAGCAGACACTCCCTCTCACCTCGACATGGTGCGATGACCTCCTCTTTCTTGTCCATGTGATCTTTGTGGCACTTTATGTGGCACCTTCGGCACTCCAGCGCTGGAGGAGGCTTGAACATGTTCCACAGGGGTTTGGTGCAGGCCTGACAGTCGGTGGGGAAGTGGTAGAGGGTGGGGATGAACTCGTGACCTTTATGGCAGATGTAGCTGGACTTCTCCCCGATGGGTAGAGGCTCCATCTCCTGCTCCTTCTTACTCTCACCCTCGTTCGCGTACAAGATCTGCGGAGAACAGAACAGTCCTGGCTCCTTAGAGATGGAACAGACCTCCTCTCGGGGTCAGAAGTGCTGAGATCTTACTGCCCTCAAACGTCCCATGAACAGTCTTCAAGAAACACCCAGAGGACTAACTTGTCACTACACTTTTATACTTTTCATATTTTTCTCTTTTTAATTAAAAAAAGGACACTTCCCCAGTAGTGTTTAAAGTGAAAGTGAAAGTGACTGCCATTGTGAAACAGCACACAGTGAAACACAATCAAATACATCCTCAATATTTAACACACACTGTCCAGCAGGGGGCAGACATATCCAGCACCCGTGGAGTAGTGATGGGGACGGTACCTTGATCAAGAGAACCTCAGGGCACCCTACTGGTCAGGGACACGAACCCACAACCTTCCAATCCTGGGGCCTAGTCCCAAAATTCTAGTCCACCATTTTCCCAGTTATACGTAAAGATGTTATGAGACACATTAACTCCACACGCCGAATCCAAACTGTTCATCAAAGATCTCATGAAGCCACCTGAGAGGAAAAGCAGGCAGCGGATGGAAGGATGCAGGATGGGAGAGGTGGATTTCATACCTGAAATATTCTGGGAATCTCCTTCGCATCGGCACGGTACACATCGGTCTGCGTGACGGAGCGAACGTGGAAGAGTTTACTGTGGGAAGAGAAGAGACGTGTGAGACGTTACTCCACATGAACTCAAATACGATGCAGGACAAGCTGCATTAAACAGCTGTGTTACTGCGTTACTATGGTAACAGATGCCCGTTCAGGGAATCGGTGAACAGGATGTGATTGATTGGGGTTGCAAAAGGTGGGACCAAAATTTTATTTACTACAGACCTGTCCTGTTTTCTATGGGGCAGCGGAGGTCTAGTGTTTAGGGACTGGAACCCAGGATCGGAGGACCGTGGGTTTGAATCCCGGACCATTAGGTTGCCTCGAGGTTCTCTTGATCAAGGTGCTGTCCCTGTCACTGCTCCCCGGGTGCTGGATATGTCGCCCCTCCTGGACGACGTGTGTGGGTTAAACACAGCAGATGAGTTTGGTTGTGGTTCACAGTGTGCAGCGTTTAACAATGACAAATAGTCACTTTCACTTCCACTTAGTAGACTAGCTAGACCAGTGAGAAGTTGGTGAGATGTGTGATTACAATGAGAAGGAGTTGGGATAAGCTGTGCTCTAAATCAAGGTCATTAACGCAATCATTTTCTGAGCCACTTGTCTTGTTTCATTCGCCAGTCAGTCGCAGGGGAGACACACACTCACTCCTAGGATCTCCAGTCCACCTGATGTTCAGGTCTTTGGACAGTGGGAGGAAACCAGAGCTCCTCGAGGAAAGCCTCACAGACAAGGGGACAACATGTCCACTCCACACAGTCTCGCCTGGGAATCAAACCCAGGACCTTCTTGTGCCTCAAGGTCCTTAAGTGGCGGAAAATCCCAAAAAACTGTAAGAGGGGAACTGCCCTGGTCAAAGGTCATTCCTCTGGAAGATCTTGAGGAAAGTGAAGTGAAAGTGACTATTTTGTAATTGTAAATAAAACAGTGAACCACACCCAAACACATCCTCTGTATTTAACCCCCACACACCGTCCAGCAGGGGGCAGACATATCCAGCACTCGGGGAGCAGTGATGGAGACGGTCCCTTGATCAAGGGAACCTTGGGTCAACCTGGGGCTGGAACAGACTTCTGATCCTGGAACCTCGTCCTTGACCACCAAGGCACCAAAGCCTCAGAACAGAGTACAGTGGAACCTCTGCTCACGAACGTTTCCTAACACGAACAAATCGGCTTATCAAAAAGTTCGCCAAATTATCACATCGTTCTCCCTGCACGTCGTTCACTCTCTACTCCGTTCTCCCTGCACGTCGTTCACTCTCTACTCCGTTCTCCCTGCACGTCGTTCACTCTCTACTCCGTTCTCCCTGCACGTCGTTCACTCTCTACTCCGTTCTCCCTGCACGTCGTTCACTCTCTACTCCGTTCTCCCTGCACGTCATTCACTCTCTACGCTCACCTCCACGTCATTCACCTCACGCCGCCTCCTGTACGCCGCTCACCTTCACGCCGCTCTCACCCCACGCCGGCTCGGCCTCACGCCGCTCTCCTTGCACGCCGCTCACTCTCTACGCCGCTCTCCCCTGCACGCTGCTCACTCTCTACCGCTGTCCTCTCACGCCGCTCACTTTCACGCCGCTCTCCCCGCATCGCCGCTCACTCTCTACCCGCTCTCCCTGCACGCCGCTCACTCTTTCACGCCGCTCACTCACGCTCTCACTCTCCACGCTCACTCTCCACGCCGTTCTCCCGCACGCCGCTCACTCTTCACGCCGCTCACCTCACGCCGCTCACTCTTTACGCCGCTCTCCTTGCACGCCGCTCACTCTTCACGCCGCTCTCCCGCACGCCGCTCACTTCTACTCCGCTGTCCCCTCTCACGCCGCTCTCCACGCCGCTCACTCTTTCACGCCGCTCTCCCTGCACGCCGCTCACTCTTCACGCCGCTCACTCTCTACCCCGCTCTCCCTGCATCGCCGTTCACCTTCACCGCTCTCCCTGCACGCCGCTCACTCTCTACACCGCTCACTCTGCACGCCGTCGGCTTCACGCTGTTCTCCCTGCACGCTGTTCACCTCACGCCGTCACACTCTTTACGCCGCTCACCTCTACCCGCCTCACTCTCTACGCCGCCTTCACTCTCACGCCGTTCTCCTGCACGCTGCTCACTCTCTACACTGTTCTCCTGCACATCTTAGCTTACAGTCCTACAGTCCTACAGTTCATATCTTACAGTCCAGCCTTACAGTCCCCAGTCTTACTGTGTAGTCTTACAGTCCTACAGTCTTAGTCCTACAGTCCTACAGTCTTACAGTCCTACAGTCTTAGTCCTACAGTCTTACAGTCCTACAGGCTTAGTCCTACAGTCTTGCTGTAGTGCTACAGTCCTACAGTCCTACAGTCCTACAGTCATACAGTCATACAGTCTTTACAGTCTCACAGTCCCACAGTCCTGCTGTAGTCTTACAGTCTACAGTCTTACAGTCTTACAGTCTTACAGTCTTACAGTCCTACAGTCCTACAGTCTTGCAGTCCTACAGGGGATTAGCCCTAAAATAACCCTAAACCTAACCCTAGTCTTGTGGGGAAATTACGTTCGGGTCGCATCCAAATCGGGTCACGTCCAGAGTTTAGGAATGAATTACGGTCGTGACCAGACGTTCCACTGTATGCAACCAGCCTCCTGCTCATTTCCTGGACCTTTTGTGAAAAAGTAAAAGATAAAATGAAAGACCATCATGCAGAAAAATTCGAACCCTGATCACACTCACTCTATATCCAGCACCATGTAGGGGTTCGAGTGCTCTTTATCCTGCTCACTGTTGTAGAAGAGAATCTTCCTACTGCTCACCACAACGTACTGCAGGACAGAAAGAGATCTGAACCTCAGCCAACCTGTTCCTTCAGTTCATAGAATATATTTATGGAAATAAAATATATAAACAAACAAATACATTTTTTTGTTCCAACAGATTATAATTTTTTTTTATATATATATATATATTTAATCTTTTAAAATAAAAAGGAAAATTATAAAAGATGTAAAAAGTATTTATAAAGAATATACATATATTTATAATATAAACATGAAAAATGACAAAATGATACATTTAATCACATAATTCTGTCTAGTTTCATGATAATACAAATAAAATTTAATTTCAGTTATGTAAAAAAATAACTATATATATATATATATATATATATATATATATATATATATATATATTTTACATACACACACACACACACAAACACATTGTTCAATTACATTATAATTTTACTACTTAAAATTAGGATCTAGAATCAAATCTAAAAGCTGGAAAAGCTTTGATCATCAACTAAGATCAAATAAAATCATAGACTAAAACTACTGCAAAAATAAAAATGTAAATAAATCGATTAAAAATAAACTCATAATATCTGCTGCACAGGATATATATTTTTTTTACATATTTAATGTAAAAATATTTAAATATTTAAAAATGTGTTGCTGATGAATAAAATCCCCATCCTGGTTCTGGCGGGTGATTTCCAACTTTGTCCAACTGTGAATAAAGGAATAAGAAAAAGAGACAGATGGAGGAGACCTGACTCGCTCTCACCCTCATCCAGGAAAGAGCAGAGGACAAGGACGCACCTTTCTCTCCCAGCAGAAGCGCTTGGTGTTTTTCCTCACTGGGAGGGACAGCCATCCTTCCAATCTGGTCTCTGCACAGAGAGAGACAGTCATTAATCAGCGTCCCTTCATCCGGGACACGTGCTCTCCTGCATTGGGACGACTTTCTGATGGGACAGACTTCGAAACATGAACATCTCAAACCAAACCCACGTCTCCAAAGTTCACACATTCGACTCAAAAATCGAGTGAAGGGGGTTCGAGAGGAGGATGGTGGGAAGCTGAAGGAACATGAGGAGGAGTGAGGAGGAAGAGGAGAGCAGGAAGGAGGAGGGAGGAAAAGGAGGGAGGCAGAAAGAAGTGATCTGTGGTGAGAGAGGGAAAAAAGCACAAAGTCAGAAAAAAGAGGGTGAAGACGACGAGGGAATCGTTCAAACAAAACATCAACAAAATGAAAATCTGACAACATATGACTTGTAAAAAATCCTAAACGATTTAGAACAAAATCATTTTATAGAGGAAGCAAAAAAAAAAACAAAAACAAAAATCAAAAAAAGTAGTAAATAAATCCTAAAAAGAATTCAAAATTTCTAATAATAATAATAATGAGAAAATAAGAGAAATAATTATATACTATAATTTTTTTATATATATATATATATATATATATATATATATTATAAAATATAGCATTTATTTATATTTAAATAATGTAAATTAAAAATATAATAAATTAATAATAAATAAACATACTAATACATTTCTTGGTTTGCGATTATAATCATCCCATTAAAAATTAAGCTCTAAAACTAAACTTCAAAGCAGGAAAATACTTAAAATGATTTAAAAGTATTTATTTTTTTATTTAATAACTGTTGTTAAAGATTAAGTGAAAGGGATCACCTCATCATGGTACATGGCACAGCACACATGAACCACAAATCTTAAATTGGACTCTGGTATTTAACATGCACACTCAAACTCGCAGTGGGCAGCTATTGAAAGCTCGGGAGCAGTGATGGGGACGGCACTGCTCAAGGTACCTCATAGGGCAACCTATTGGGAAGGGTTCAACCTCGACTTCTCCGATCATGCGGCTAACACCCTAACCGCTAGGCCACCGCTGCCCCAGAATGTACGATGTGAATAAAACCAGAGTAAAAATAAAATAAATTTCCAATAAAAAAATGTAATAAAAAGTAACTTCTGCAGGTTATAATATTAAAATATCGCAAAAATATATCTGAAAAAACAAACTGAATTCTAGCTCTTCATAACTGCACAGATGAGGAAGAACAGACAGACGGAGGGAACCTGGCAGTGACTCGTCCGTTTCGTTGTCGGGGCCGCTGCTCATGCTGGCCGAGTCGAGGGAGTGCACGTTGAGGGAGTTCAAGAGGCCGCGGAGCGTTCATGTCGCTAGTCCTACTGTCCAGAGCCATTTGCAGCTCCACACGCAGCCCAGACTCGTCCGCCAGTTGCTGCAAAAAAGGACGAGAGTCGATTTTACTCAAGAGGACCCACAGCAGGGCCAGGAACACAGCATTCCCAACGATTCTCCATTTTACACCAGACGCACTTCAAACACAGAACACTGCATCTGTCACACTCATAAAGAGGCGTGTAGTGATCCGTGAGAGTGTGCAGATCCAGGTGTAGTGATGGGGGAGTGTGAGGTGCAGGACTGTGAGTGATCAGTGTGAGTGTGCAGTGATCAGTGTGTAGTGGTCAGTGTGAGGTGCAGTGGTCAGTGCGAGTGGTATGGTCAAAAGTGAAATGTGTAGGTTTAAAGCAGTGTGTAGTGGCCAAAAGCAGTGTACAGTGATCAGTGTGAGGTGCAGTGATCCAGAAGACTGTATGTGTAGTGGTCAGTGTGGAGTGTGTCAGTGATCAGTGTGGAGTGTGCAGTGATCCCCAGAGTGACTCAGTGTGAGGTAGTGATCAGTGTGAGTGTGCAGGGTCAGTGTGGAGTGTGCAGTGATCTGTAGTGATCAGTGTGGAGTGTGTAGTGACTGTGTGTGTGTGTGTGAGGCAGTGATCAGTGTGTAGTGGTCAGTGTGAGGTGGCACTGTGTGGAGTGTGCAGTGGTCAAAAGAGTGTGCAGTGGTCAAAGCAGTGCAGTGATCAGTGAGTGTGCAGGATCCATAGTGATCAGTGTGAGGTAGTGGCCAGTGTGGAGGTAAGCAGGATCAGTGTGGGAGGTGCAGTGATCCAGAGGATCAGTGTGGAGTGTGTAGTGATCAGTGTAGTGATCAGTGTGGAGTGTGTAGTGATCAGTGTGATGCAGTGGCTGGGTGTGTGGAGTTTGCAGTGATCCGTGAGGATCAGCAGGAGTGTAGTGATCAGTGCGAGTGTACAGTGATCAGTGTGAGTGTACAGTGATCAGTGTGAGTGTGTAGTGATCAGTGTGTAGTGGTCAGTGTGAGTGTGCAGTGATCAGTGTGTAGTGGCTGTGGCGTGCAGTGATCAGGTGAGGTGTGTAGTGGCTGGGGTGATCAGTGAGGTGTAGTGGTCAGTGTGAGTGGAGTGGTCAGCGAGTGTGTAGGAACAGTGAGGTACAGTGATCAGTGTGAGTGTACAGCATTGTGCAGAGATCTAGCAGAGGTGCAGTGATCCATAGTGATCAGTGTGAGTGTGTAGTGGTCAGTGTGAGTGTACAGTGATCAGTGTGCAGAGATCAGTGTGAGTGTGCAGTGATCAGTGAGTAGAGATCAGTGATCAGTGTGATGCAGTAGTGCAGGAGTGTGTAGTGGCTGCGTGGAGTGTGTGTGATCAGTGTCAGTGCGAGTGTGTAGTGGTCGTGTGTAATGGTCAGTGTCAGTGTGGTGGCTGCAGAGTGTAATGGCCAAAAGTGGTGTGAGGTGTAGTGGTCAGTGGTAGTGTGTAGTGGTCAGTGGAAGAGAGTGTGTAGTGGCTGGGGTGTGTAGTGGTCAGTGTGAGGCAGGGCTGTGTGAGGTGGTGACAGTGCGTAGTGCAGAGTGGCTGTGTGCGAGTGTACAGTGATCAGTGTGAGTGCAGTGATCCAGCAGTGATCAGTGTGAGTGTGTAGTGGCTGGCAGGAGGTACAGTGACTGGGGGTGTGAGTGTACAGATCAGTGAGGTGTAGTGATCAGTGTAGTGGTCAGTGTGAGTGTGCAGTGATCAGTGTGTAGGCTGTGTGTGGTGTGCAGTGACCAGTGTGAGGTAGTGGCTGATCATGTGGAGTGTGAGTAATAAAAGTGCAGTGTGTAGTGGCTGTGCAGTGTGTAGTGGCTGCAGGAGTGTACAGTGATCAGTGTGCAGTGATCCATAGTGACTGTGTGTGAGGTAGTAATAGTGTGGAGTGTACAGTGATCAGTGTGTGCAGAGATTGGGTGTGAGTGCAGATCAGAGTAGAGATCAGTGTGGAGGCAGTGATCAGTGAGTAGAGATCAGTGATCAGTGTGAGCTGGTAGTGATGTGTAGTGATCAGTGTCAGTGCGAGTGTGTAGGGTCTGTGTACTGGTCAGTGTGGAGTGTGTGGTGTCAGTGTCAGTGTGGTGGTCAGTGAGTGCAATGGTCAGTGCGAGGTGTAGTGGTCAGTGCGAGTGTGTAGTGGTCAGTGTGTAGTGGTCAGTGTGAGTGTGTAGTGGTCAGTGCGAGCGTGGAGTGTGTAGTGGTGAGCGTGAGTGTGTAGTGGTCAGCGTGAGTGTGTAGTGGTGAGCGTGAGTGTGTGTGTAGTGGTGAGCGTGAGTGTGTGTGTAGTGGTCAGTGTGAGTGTGTAGTGGTGAGTGTGAGTGTGTAGTGGTGAGTGTGAGTGGTCAGCGTGAATGCGTAGTGGTCAGCGTGAATGTGTAGTGGTGAGCGTGAGTGTGTAGTGGTGAGCGTGAGTGTGAGTGTGTAGTGGTCAGTGTGAGCATGTAGTGGTCAGTGTGAGGAGTGTGTAGTGGTCAGTGTGAGGGTGAGTGTGTAGTGGTCAGTGTGAGGGTGAGTGTGTAGTGGTCAGTGTGTGGGTGAGTGTGTAGTGGTCAGTGTGAGTGTGTAGTGGTGAGTGAGTGTGAGTGTGTAGTGGTCAGTGTGTACTGGTCAGTGTCAGTGTGGTGGCTGGGTGTCAGTGTGTAGCGTGAGTGTGTAGTGGTGAGCGTGAGTGTGTAGTGGTCAGCGTGAGTGTGTAGTGGTCAGCGTGAATGTGTAGTGGTCAGCGTGAGCGTGTAGTGGTCAGTGTGAGCGTATAGTGGTCAGTGTGAGCGTGAGTGTGAGTGTGTAGTGGCCAGTGTGAGTGTGTAGGCAGTGTGAGTGTGTAGTGGTGAGGACTGTGTAGTGTCAGGAGTGTGACTGTGTAGTGGTCAGTGTGAGTGTGAGTGTGTAGTGGTCAGTGTGAGTGTGAGTGTGTAGTGGTCAGTGAGAGTGTGTAGTGGCTGTGTGAGTGTGGAAGTGGTGGGGAGGTGTAGTGGTCAGTGTGAGGCATGAGGTGTAGGGAGGAGTGAGATATGTGAGCGTGAGTGTGTAGTGGTGAGAGTGAGTGTGAGTGTGTAGTGGTCAGTGTGAGTGTAGTGGTGAGTGTAGTGGTCAGTGTGAGCGTGAGTGTGTAGTGGTCAGTGTGAGCGTGAGTGTGTAGTGGTCAGTGTGAGCTGAGTGTGAGTGTGTAGTGGTCAGTGTGTAGTAATATGTGAGTGTGAGTGTCAGTGTGAGCGTGAGGTGTAGTGTGGTCAGCGTGAGTGTGTAGTGACACGTGAGTGTGTGTGGTGAGCGTGAGTGTGTGTGTGTGTAGTGGTCAGCGTGAGTGTGTGTGTAGTGGTGAGCGTGAGTGTGTGTGTAGCGGTCAGTGTGAGTGTGTAGTGGTGAGTGTGAGTGGTCAGTGTGAGTGTGAGTGGTCAGTGTGTAGTGGTCAGTGTGAGTGTGCAGTGGTGAGTGTGAGTGTGTAGTGGACAGTGTGTAGTGGTCAGTGTGAGGGTGCAGTGGTGAGTGTGAGTGTGTAGTGGTGAGTGTGTAGTGGTGAGTGTGTACTGGTCAGTGTGAGGGTGTAGTGGTGAGTGTGTAGTGGTGAGTGTGAGTGTGTAGTGGTGAGTGTGTACTGGTCAGTGTGAGGGTGTAGGAGTGTGTGAGGGTGAGGTGAGGTAGTGGAGGAGGCAGTGGTCAGTGCGAGTGTGTAGTGGTCAGTGCGAGTGTGTAGTGGTCAGTGCGAGTGTACAGTGATCAGTGTGAGTGTGCAGTGATCCATAGTGATCAGTGTGAGTGTGTAGTGGTCAGTGTGAGTGTACAGTGATCAGTGTGAGTGTACAGTGATCAGTGTGAGTGTGTAGTGATCAGTGTGTAGTGGTCAGTGTGAGTGTGCAGTGATCAGTGTGTAGTGGTCAGTGTGAGTGTGCAGTGATCAGTGTGAGTGTGTAGTGGTCAGTGATCAGTGTGAGTGTGTAGTGGTCAGTGTGAGTGTGTAGTGGTCAGTGCGAGTGTGTAAGTGTGCAGTGATCCATAGTGATCAGTGTGAGTGTGTAGTGGTCAGTGTGAGTGTACAGTGATCAGTGTGCAGAGATCAGTGTGAGTGTGCAGTGATCAGTGAGTAGAGATCAGTGATCAGTGTGAGCGTGTAGTGGTGAGTGTGTAGTGATCAGTGTCAGTGCGAGTGTGTAGTGGTCAGTGTGTACTGGTCAGTGTGAGTGTGTGGTGGTCAGTGTCAGTGTGGTGGTCAGTGTGAGTGTGTAATGGTCAGTGCGGGTGTGAGTGTGTAGTGGTCAGTGCGAGTGTGTAGTGGTCAGTGCGAGTGTGTAGTGGTCAGTGCGAGTGTGAGTGTATAGTGGTGAGCGTGAGTGTGTAGTGGTGAGCGTGAGTGTGTGTGTAGTGGTGAGCGTGAGTGTGTGTGTAGTGGTCAGTGTGAGTGTGTAGTGGTGAGTGTGAGTGTGTAGTGGTGAGTGTGAGTGGTCAGCGTGAATGTGTAGTGGTCAGCGTGAATGTGTAGTGGTGAGCGTGAGTGTGTAGTGGTGAGCGTGAGTGTGAGTGTGTAGTGGTCAGTGTGAGCATGTAGTGGTCAGTGTGAGTGTGAGTGTGTAGTGGTCAGTGTGAGGGTGAGTGTGTAGTGGTCAGTGTGAGGGTGAGTGTGTAGTGGTCAGTGTGTGGGTGAGTGTGTAGTGGTCAGTGTGAGTGTGTAGTGGTGAGTGAGTGTGAGTGTGTAGTGGTCAGTGTGTACTGGTCAGTGTCAGTGTGGTGGTCAGTGTCAGTGTGTAGCGTGAGTGTGTAGTGGTGAGCGTGAGTGTGTAGTGGTCAGCGTGAGTGTGTAGTGGTCAGCGTGAATGTGTAGTGGTCAGCGTGAGCGTGTAGTGGTCAGTGTGAGCGTATAGTGGTCAGTGTGAGCGTGAGTGTGAGTGTGTAGTGGCCAGTGTGAGTGTGTAGTGGCCAGTGTGAGTGTGAGTGTGTAGTGGTGAGTGTGACTGTGTAGTGGTCAGTGTGAGTGTGAGTGTGTAGTGGTCAGTGTGAGTGTGAGTGTGTAGTGGTCAGTGAGAGTGTGTAGTGGTCAGTGAGTGTGAAGTGGTGAGTGTGTAGTGGTCAGTGTGAGCATGAGTGTGTAGTGGTCAGTGTGAGCATGAGTGTGTAGTGGTGAGTGAGTGTGTAGTGATAAGTGTGAGCGTGAGTGTGTAGTGGTGAGTGAGTGTGAGTGTGTAGTGGTCAGTGTGAGTGTGTAGTGGTGAGTGTGTAGTGGTCAGTGTGAGCGTGAGTGTGTAGTGGTCAGTGTGAGCGTGAGTGTGAGTGTGTAGTGGTCAGTGTGTAGTGGTCAGTGTGAGTGTGTAGTGGTCAGTGTGAGCGTGAGTGTGTAGTGGTCAGCGTGAGTGTGTAGTGGTGAGCGTGAGTGTGTGTGTAGTGGTCAGCGTGAGTGTGTGTGTAGTGGTCAGTGTGAGTGTGTAGTGGTGAGTGTGAGTGGTCAGTGTGAGTGTGAGTGGTCAGTGTGTAGTGGTCAGTGTGAGTGTGCAGTGGTGAGTGTGAGTGTGAGCGTGTAGTGGACAGTGTGTAGTGGTCAGTGTGAGTGTGCAGTGGTGAGTGTGAGTGTGTAGTGGTGAGTGTGTAGTGGTGAGTGTGTACTGGTCAGTGTGAGGGTGTAGTGGTGAGTGTGTAGTGGTGAGTGTGAGTGTGTAGTGGTGAGTGTGAGTGTGTAGTGGTGAGTGTGTAGTGGTGAGTGTGTACTGGTCAGTGTGAGGGTGTAGTGGTGAGTGTGAGTGTGTAGTGGTGAGTGTGTACTGGTCAGTGTGAGGGTGTAGTGGTGAGTGTGTAGTGGTCAGTGTGTAGTGGTGAGTGTGAGTGTGTAGTGGTGAGTGTGAGTGTGTAGTGTGAGTGTGAGTGTGTAGTGGTGAGTGTGAGTGTGTAGTGGTGAGTGTGAGTGTGTAGTGTGAGTGTGTAGTGGTGAGTGTGAGTGTGTAGTGGTGAGTGTGTAGTGGTGAGTGTGTAGTGGTGAGTGTGTAGTGGTGAGTGTGTAGTGGTGAGTGTGAGTGTGTAGTGTGAGTGTGTAGTGTGAGTGTGAATGAGTGTGAGTGAGTGTGAGTTAGAGGCTCTGGTTGTACCGCCTGCATGTCGTTGATCTCTCGCTGGTATTTGATGATGCTGCTGTTGAGCTTTTCCTTTTCTGAACGCAGCTCCAGCTGCAGCTTCCTGTTCTCTTTCTCCTTCCTCTTCACATCCGTGTCGTTTCCACGCCGACTGCCGCCGCCGCGCACCTCCTTCCTGTTCATGATCTCGGCCAGCTTATTCACAGCCTGATTAAACACGCGCGCACACACACACACACGCACACACACACGCAGGTGAACAGGTGAGTCGCACTGCTAGTTTTCCTCCCGAGAACGTGCCTGAGCTCAAACCAGCGCTGGACATTAAAGAGACCGAGTCAGAAAGACCGACTACACTGTTATTACAGGATTACTCAAACATGATTCTTTAAATCTAAATGCGGGAAAAATCCCGAGGGATTTTTGTAAAGTTGTCTGAACTCTTTCCTGAAATATTCTGAAGGTTTTTTTTAAATACATTTTTAAACGGAGCGAGTCGGAAGCCTGTTCTGCAATCAGAAGACCGGAGGCAGAGGTGGCCTAAAGTTTAGGGACTAGGCCCCAGGAACAGCTGTTAAAATAAAATAAAAGTATGCAGAGACAAGTTTTTCCCAGCGTTATAATGGAGGATTCCCCAGAGGAGACGTGTTCAGGCTGATGAAAGGGTTTGACTTGAATGGATACGAGAACCGAAGCAGCGCGGGTTCCTCACCTGTGTTTTGAGGGTTCTCTCCGACTGCAGCTGCTTCTCATAGGCCAGCTTCATCTGAGTGATGGACTGCTCGTCATCCTTCACCTTCTGCAGCTCTAAAAGAAAAAGACGTGGAAATTGAGAGGAAATCAAAGAGAACATTCAGCCGAGCAGCGAGAAGAGCCGAACCGTCTCACCATCATGCGCCGCCTTCAGCTTGTTGTTCAGTTCTTCCTTCTCATTGGCCAAGTTCGCCACATCACTCGTTAGCGTGCGGTTCGCTTCCTCTAACTGCGCGCGCGCACACACACACACACACACACACACACACACACACACACACACACACACACACACACACACACACACACACACACACACACACACACACCATAATTAATGAGATCAGTGCACGCATGGCTGATATGATTTTTTATGGGGGGGAAAAAAAAACTCCCAAAAAAAAAAAACTCCCAAAAAAAAAAAAAAAAAAAAGAAAAAAGAAAAACTGCTTAAAAAGTTTGGAATCCCTGTTTTAAATGAAATTAAAGCAGGTTAAATAAAAAAAAATATTTACTGATTTATTTATCTATTCAAACTGCTTTAATCTTATTTTAAAAATCTATTTTATTTACTATTTATTTCTTTATCCAACCTGTTGCTGTACCGGGACACCGTTCACACTTCCCGGGTCGGACAAGTGGGGGGAAAAAAACTGCTCTGCTCACCGAGCCGATGGTAGTGTCCTTCTCAGCAAGTTCCTGCCGGTGTCTGGCCATCATCTCCTTGATCTCCAACTCCTTCATGATCTTCTCCTTCTCCAGATCCGAGTACTGCTCCTCGGCGATGGAGCGAGCCAGCTGCTCCGAGTCCGCCTTCGTCAGAGTGATCTCCAACTGAGCGGCGAGAGAGTCCCTGCGAGAGACAAGAGGAATCACTCCCTGGTGCGCATGACTGACCTGGGATCAGACTCAGGACGTCCTCTCCCTGAACAGGAGCCCAAATCTACAGCCTCAGAAGCTTGGGCTGACTCGAGAGCTTCAGCTTTGCCCTGGAGATCTTCAGCGAAAAATCTTTTCACGTCCTCGACGGTTCCTGTTTTAACAGATTCAGTGAAAACTCTAAAGAACATGGCTCACCTCTCTTCTTGAAGCTCCTGAAGATTCTGCTGCATGTCTTTATAGAGCTTATTCCTCTCCTCACACTCCTCCTTCAGCTCCCGCACCTGGGTCTTGTAAAGCGTCTGAGCAAAACACACAAAAAGAGCCGAGAAGTTGGAGACAAGGAGAGGACGGTGAATAAACTCTGAAAGAGCCGGAGACACGAAATACTCACTGAGAAATACTGTTCCGCCTCCAGCTGATCCTGCAGCTCCTTCATCTGTCCATCAGAATCCTGACGCTCCCTGCAGAGGACGAGAAATTGAGGTAGGAGATGGAAAGAGAGAGGAATAAGGAAAGGCTAAAGGAGGACAAGAGAGAGGAGAGAAAGCAGGCCTGTGGTGCATTGTGGGATTTCATACTTGCGGAGCTCGGAGTTCTGCTTCTCGAGGCTGCGCTTGATGTCCAGCAGGTGGTTGATCTCCTGCTTGAGCTGCTTCTCCGACGTCCGCAGGGTGCTGAGCTGCTGGTTCTGGACCTTCAGGTCGTTCTGGGTCAGGCTGCGCTTCTGCATCTCCTGCTCGATCCTAAGAGACAGGTTCTTCACCTGGGACAGGAAGACATCACCACATCAACCAACTTTGAAATGTCTCAAAAACGGTTACAGGCGAGGAAAAGAACTGTAACGTCAGCTCTTGTTTTTTATGTGTCCTTTCCTCCTGATCAGTCAGTGGAGGGACAGGATCAGGGATGAATATATTAGAGGCTGGACAGTTTGGGGACAAAGTGAGAGAACTGAGACTGCGTTGGTTTGGACAGGAGGAGTATATCTGGAGGAGGATGTTGAGGATGGAGCTGCCGGAATAGAGGAGAAGAAGAAGGACAAAGAGGAGGTTAATGGATGTGGTGAAAGGGGACATGCGGGTGGTCAGTGTGAAAGAAGAGGACATGGGGACAAGTGATCCATTGTAGAGCCTCCTAACAGAAGCACCTTAAAGAAGAAGAAGAGACGCACCTCTTCGGTGAGACGGTCCTTGTGTCTCCGCAGCTCGTCCAGTTTCTGCAGGGCCTGCTTGTAGTCACAGTCCAGCATGGAGTTCTGCCTCTCCAGCTCCAGCAGACGGTTCTCCACACGCAGCTTAGAGGAACGTTCCTCTTGCATCTTCTGCTCCAGTTCTGATCATGGACGACAACAACACAGCAGTTACGCACCGATTTGTGTTTGGGATCATTTTTCAAAATCATCCACTTGAGTCCATCACACGTCTTCTCTCCACACAGAAAAGACCCGGGCCGTCCCACCTGGGAATCAAACCCGGAACCTTCTCACTGTGAGGCGACAGCACCATGCCTGGAGTCTGTGGATCACGTTTATTTCTCCAGAGAGCAGGGCGTTACAGTCGTCCAGTCGAGACATTAATCCCTTTACAGTCTCCATAACAAAGGTGGACACTCATACACACACACCCGAGACACACTCGTACAGACGTTGTGTTTGGAGTGTGCATTGTGTGTACTGGTTCTCTGTCTGATGTCCTCGTACCTTTCATGGCCTCAGATTTGGCCCCCTCGATGGACTCGCTGATTTTGCTCTTGTCCGCCAAACGGGCTTTGGTGGCCTTATGCGCCGCCTCCTCCTGCTCCAGGTTCTGCTGCAGAACCTTCAGCTTATACGTCATATCGATCTCCTTATTGCTCTTCTCCTGTTGGACACGATCCGCAAAAACGTCTTTACGGCAGACGATCGAGTAGCGACGGACCACTTTTGATTAAAATGCCAAATAAACGGAATATTCTCTTTGACTGGGCTGGTGTTCAGAACGTGGGAAATAAACAACTTACCTTCTCCAGGTCGGTGAGTTTCTCCTGGAGCTGCCTCTTTTCACTCTCCACTTTGGACAGAGCTTGCCTCGCCTGCCTCACTTCGTCCTCCAGGTTAGAGAGACGTCCTAGAAAAAGGCAGTAAGGAGGAAAGAGAGAAATAAAGAGCGCAGCAGCTACAAATGTCCTCACGTTCACATCCTGAGGGTTTTCGCTCTCCTAAAGTGAAAGTCATCGTGAAGCACAACCAAACACGTCCTCTGTAGTTAACACACACCGCCCAGCAGGGGGCAGACGTATCCAGCACCCGGAGAGCAGCGATGGGGACAGTACCTTGATCAAGGGAACCTCAGGGCAAACTACGTGTCTAGAATTCAAACCTACGACCCTCTGATCCTGAGACTTCCTCCTTCAACACTAGGACACGGCTGCCCCAGTAGGAGGAACGCAGGGGACTCTTCTCTCTGTGGACATTTTCACCCTTTTCTGAATGTGTGGACGCTGATTTTGAACCCCAGTGAAAACAATATTCTCCCCATAAAGGTCTTTGTGGAATCAAGTATTTCATCAGACTCTATGGATCTCGAGTGTGAGAATGTTCTGGATACATTTCTTCCTGCTAGGCACCAAAAAGGAACCCAAAAAGACGTATTAATGAAGAAGGCAAAGCACAAAATCAGTATGTGTAGCATTTCTAACGTTCAGCCCTGAGTGTCTCCTGATCTGTGCTCTGCAGGATGACGTACCCTGCAGGTCGGAGATGGTCTCGGAGCGCTGGGTGTGTTCGCGCGTCTCGGTGTCCAGCGCCGCCTGCAGGCTGATGAAGTCTTTCTCCAGCGCCAGTTTGCTGCTCTCCAGCAAGCAGCACTTGTCCTGCAGTTCCCTCACGTGGGTCTCCAGCTGCTGCAGCTGTTTGCTGGAGTCCGTCTGCGCCTTCCGGAGACGCGTCGCCGCGTCCGACTCGGCCCGCAGCAGGGCGTTCGCCTCGTCCAGCTGCGAGGGACAGCAGGGACATGATGAGTGAGGAGCCGATATGGGGACGGAGTCAGCCGGATGGTGGACTGGACAGGTTTGACTCTAAACTGCTTGTTTTCTCTTCATGAAAAACACAGCAATTACCAAAACGTAGAAAGTTTGGGACAGAGGTGTGGAGTGGTTTGGTGTTAGGGAGGGATGTGTGTGTGTGTGTGTGTGTGTGTGTGTGAAGGTCCACTCAGGTGTGCTCTTACCTGCCGCTGCAGGTGGATGTTTTTCTCGTTGGAAATGTGAGAATTCTGGTTTTTCTTCTTCATCTCTTCCAGCTGGTCCCTCAGACTGTTCACTGAAACAAGAGCAAAGGCGTGTGTTGGTGTGTGTGTGTGTGTGTGTTTGAGAGAGAGAGTGTGTGAGAGTGTGTAAAACAGTTACCTTCATTTTCGAGGCAGCGCTTCCGATCTGCCTCGCTCTCTGCCTTCCTGTGACTCTCCACACTCTTGTGCTGCAGGAGAGCCTTTTCTCGCTCCAGCTGCCTCAGAGACGACTCCAGAGCTTTCCTACTGCTTATCTACACACACACACACACACACACACACACACACACACACACACTATTGTGACTGTATTTTAATCAAGCACAAAAAAAAAAAAAAACCCCAACAGGAAGCTGTCTTTAGTTTTTAGCACCAAAACTCTGGAACACTTTATTCAGATGTTCACCAGATATACCAGCCACACCCTACGGCCATTATTCAAAACAAAAAAAAAAAAAAAAAACACAGCTTAAAACGTTTCTATTTTAAAGAGCTTTCTGCTAAATGCATAACTGGACAGGTTTTATATTTCTGCATTTACAAAATCTTTCATATCGATCACATTTAGATATTTATTTTTATTTTATTTATTTAATACATCTTTTTTCCACATTTTCGTTATTTTATAAATATATTTTATATCGTTACCGTTGCATTTTATGGTTATTTTTAGGTAACGATGATCTTCTGTTAGAACATTGAGCTGCATTAAACCGTATCAAAAGTGCTCTATAAATAATAATAATTATTATTTTCTCCATATAAATAATGTAAACGGTCAATATCAAAATAATAATAATAATAATAGTAATGCAGGATTCTAAAAAATAATTATTGACATATCCAGTTCCCGGGGAGCAGTGATGGAGACGGTACCTTGCTCGAGGGTACCTCGGGGCAACTTACTGGTCTGGGATTTGAACCCACAACCTTCCGATCCTGGAGCCTCGTCCCTAAACACTAGACCACCGCTGCCCCGAGTGCATACGTATATTTACATACTTGTACCAAAAGCTTTGATAAAAAATACTTTTAGAAATGTTTTAAGAAGCACTTCACAGACATTTTATTGATCCTGTAGATAAGAGCACGCGCACACACACACACACACACACACACACACACACACACACACACACACACACACACACACACACACACACACACACCTCTTCCTCGAGCTCTTTGGTGATCTTGTCCAGTCGTCCACTGGTCACCCTGTACTTGTGCTCCAGCTCGTCTTTGGCCTGCATCTCGTTATTGAGCTGCTCCTCCAGGCAGTGGAGCTTCTTCTGGATCTGCAGCAAATGATCACTCCATCACTCATCACCTCCTCCTGCACATCTCACACTTTTCCTCACCTAATTCTCCCACACTACACACAAGGTCTCAGCTAACCAATTCTTCCAGCATTCTAGACCTTCGATGTGTTCTCCAGAAGATCTAGCCCTGTTCAAAAGTCTTCAGCCCCTCATTTCTGTACTCTTTGCTGGGAAGCACCTTGTTTCTGTCTTATCTTTATCAAGCTGAGGATTAAATGAAAGAAACTGGAACGAATGTTTTAGTGCTCCAGGCTGCAAAGTGGTTCTAGATAAAGGGATTCCTCCCACTCAGCGTTCAGCAGTAAACTGATCACCTGATCATCTGGAATCATCTGCACCTGGTTCATCACTGCATCGTGTCTTCAGTTAGACACTTTGTTCTGCTTGAAGGTTCAGATGTAGATCACTGTGTGGATTAACCAACACAGAACTATCAAACTGCTCAGGTACAGAGACTGGACTGAACATGAGAGACAACAACACTGTCCTTCAGGAAGATCTGGAGAACTGCTCAGGTACAGAGACTGGACTGAAAATGAGAGACAACAACACTGTCCTTCAGGAAGATCTGGAGAACCGCTCAGGTACAGAGACTGGACTGAACATGAGAGACAACAACACTGTCCTTCAGGAAGATCTGGAGAACTGCTCCTCAAGGTTAAAAGCACAAGAAAGCTTCTTTGGAAGTGAAAACTTCTCTGCGTGTTCAGATCAGAACAGCAGATGATCAACAAGCAAAACAGCACAAACGGATTTTCTCCAGGAAGGAAGTGGAAGAGGAGAAGTGAATACTCACTGCGACGCTGTCCTGAAAGACAAGACAGACAGAAGGAAATGGTTAGAATACCTTGCTGTTTTATTAACACTGGAATGACATCTGTATCGTCTTAAATCTTTCTCTTATTTATTTTATTTTAATTTATTCCAGCTCTTTGCACTCAGACCCTAAACTTATAATCCATCCGACTTCTTCTCTTTCGGCTGCTCCTGTTCGGCGTCTTCACGGCGGATCATCCGTCTCCATTTCTAACGGTCCTCTGCATCTTCCTCCTTCAAGCTGACCACCTGCATGTCCTCTCTCACCACGTCCATAAACCTCCTCTCTCTCCTCTTTCCTGGCAGCTCCATCTTCAACATCCTCCTTCTCCTCATCCCTCCTCTGGACATGCCTTTGTCTCCAAAACATCTAACCTGATCTGTCCCTCTAATATACTCATTTCTAATCCTGTCCATCCTCGTCACACCCAACGAACATCTCAGCATCTTTAACTCCGACACCTCCTTTCTTTATTTCCCATCACCGCCTTCAACCTGTATAACACAGCTGGTCTCACTACCATCTTGTAAAAACCTTCCCTTTCACTCTCGCTGGTCCCCGTCTGTCACAGATCACCCCAGCCACTCTTCTCCACCCATTCCGACCTGCCTGCACTCTCTTCTTCTCCTCTCTTCCACACTCACCGTTACTCTGAACTGTTGATCTAAGTATTTAAACTCCTCCACCTTCACCTCCTCTACTCCCTCCATCCTCACCACTCCACTTTCCTCCTTTTCATTCACACTCATGTATTCTCAGACCAACTGATCTGAACTCCTCTCCAGGCTCTGCTCAAGCTTGCCGCTACTCTGCAATGACAGATTTGCCGTAAAAGGGAAATAATTGCATGAAAAGGCCTCTATTTCCAAAACGAGTCTTCTCACCTCTCCTTTCGTGGGAAGGTCTGCAGAACAGTTGGAGGCGCTCAACAACCTGGAGAAGAGAAGAACCAACATTAGGGCTGACTTCAAACGGTCATAGACATGCTGTGGGTTTAAAATAATCTAACGAAAACTATTATTTAAGCTAGCTCTGCAAACTGGTTTGTGCTGCTGTGAGACATGAGCCAGACGACTTCTTCATCTATCTGGCTAGAGAAGAACGCTGTCTATCAAAAGGGTTCAAAATCTCATCCTGAGCTGCAGATTTTGGAAGGCGAATCCTTCGACAGCATCTCCAGCGTTTGTGTGGGATTTCACCCAGGACCTGGTAAAAGCTCAGCTTGTCTTCTTACTGGTCTTCCTTGAAGTAGGTGAAGCCCACAAAGGGCAGCTGGTTCCCTGTGAAAGCTTTGGGCGTGGGAAACGTCTCAACGTCGCCTTTATATTCTTCGATCTCATCGAAGTTGCTGGTGTCGATGTCGCTGCTCAGCTCTGGCACCACCGGAGCCGCCGCTGCAGAGAAACAAAGCCCAACATGTGCAAACTTTAAAACTAAAAAAATGGTAATAAAGTGGAATTTGGTGGTTGCTGCTCACTGTCTCGAATTGTGTCAAACGTCCACTGGTCGTTTTTGAAGAAAGGGTGGCTCTTAATCTCTTCCACACCATTACGGCCCAAACGAACCTCCCTGTGGATACACAGGGACAGACAGGGACACACAGGGACAGACAGGGACAGACAGGGACGCACAGGGACAGACAAAATGTTACTACTCTGGTGGAGAGTTGCTGCTCTCACAGAGCTGCTTCATCATCAACGACTACTGATAAAGAACATCTTTACTGCACAATCAGAACTCTGGAGAACCGGGAATAATGAAAGAGAATGAGTTCACTAAGAACGATCAACTTGGAGGAAAAGAAGAATGAGAAGAAGGAGAAAAAGAGGTGGAGCAATAGGAGCAGAAAAAGAAAGTAATGAAAGGAGCAGGAGACAACGTCGACGAAGAAGAGGAAGAAGAATAATATGAAGAACACAAAGAAGAAAAATAAGGAGGAATAGGAGAAGAGAATAAAGGATGAACATGAAGAAAGAGAGGGGCAGAAGAAGAAAAAGAAAGACGACGAAGGAGGAGAAGACAACAATGAAGGAGAAGATGAATAAGAAGACGACAAAGGAGGAGGAGGAAGAGAAGGCAGAGCAGAAGAAGGAGAGGACGAAGAAGGAAAAGAAGAAAAAGACAAAGAGGTAGAAGACAGATGTCTTCCAGAAGTCGTGGTTGATCTGGTGTTAAACTCTGTCCCGCTGGTGGGAGGAGCCGACCTGTCCGTCAGGAAGGCGCAGATGATGTTTTTGGCATCTTTGGAGATCTCCACGTCATCCGGGAAGTTGAGGGAGTTTTTATGGTCCATGATTTTACTGTAGGTTCCCACCAGAGAGTCGGCGTAGAACGGAGTGTCACCTGATCAAAAACACAACTTTATCAAAAACACTTCGTTAACACACCTTCACCTGCACACGTCATCAGAAAGCCCCACTCACCCACAAGCATCTCGAAGATAAACACTCCTACAGACCACCAGTCACACTCTCGGCCATAGTATCCATCTCCGCCCTGGGACTTCAATACCTCGGGGGAGATGTAGTCCGGCGTCCCCACCGCCGTGTCGCAGTGCACCATGCCCGTCTGCAATCAAACAACACTCACTAACAGCGGCTCACGTTCACAAGGAAAAACAATCAAACTGCTCAAGGACAGAGACTGGACTGAACATGAGAGACGACAACACTGTCCATCAGGAAGATCTGGAGAACTGCTCAGGTACAGAGACTGGACTGAACATGAGAGACAACAACACTGTCCTTCAGGAAGATCTGGAGAAATGTCCCTCAACAACACAATAAAATACAAGAAAGCCTGGAAGAGAGACATGAAGAAATGTTGAGAGATGAAGTGCAGTGTTTTAGAGTGTGTGCTGCTAGTTCTGCCCACTAGGTGGCAACAGTGTGCAGAATTAATCCCACTCGTGGCCTTGGAGAAAACTACACTCCCTCCAGTCTCTAGTGCTGATCATCTGGATGGATATTGATAAGGGTGTGAGTGTGTGTGTGTGTACACACGCACAAACTCACACCAGCAGCAATGACGGGGCGGGACCATGATCAGGGGTTCTTCAGGGCAACCTACTGGTCTGGGTTTCGAACCCATGACCGATCCTGGGACCTAAACACTAGACCATCACTTACTTCAGTACTGTAAACAACAACAATATTATTATTATTGTTGTTAAAAATAACTCCCTACATGATTTTAGAATTATTAATGGGGAGATCTTAACAAGAACAAAGAGAACAAGGAGAAGGAGAAGAAGAACAACAACAACGATGAGGCAGAGGAGAAGAAGAAAAAGAATGAGGAAAAGGACGTTTAGATGATGTTTGTTGAGACAGTAAGTCCTACTGAGTCCTAAACCACACCCACAAGTCTGACCCAGGGGTCTTCATGAAGATCTGGAGGAGGTCTGAGGGGGTTGGGGACAAGTCTGTAGGATTTGGGTGACTACTGTCTTGTAGCGTTGGGGACGTTTATGTTGCAGCTCCAGCTTGAAACTGAAGAAAGTGACATTTGCACTTTTCTGACGGATCAGATCAGGGGTGAGTGGAGAATTAGATTTTTTTGCCAAACCCTACACGCCTTTAATCCGCTTTTAATCCTCAGCGATCAATCGGCGACTTGTATCGAGACTCGTAACCGGTGATCAGCTTCACTCGTCCAAACAGAAACTTCTGCTGCGGCTCAAACTCCTGCAGGAACGAGGTCGCTCGAGGTCAGCCTCGGCTAAACCCGGTGACCCTCCGGCCGGCTCGCTCAGCGCCGACGCAGAGAAAACAAGAGTGGAAGGAATAATCCGGAAGCGTTTGGTGATGCCTGCACGCTATTTCGGGTGCATGTTCAGGAATGCGGCCTTTGGGAGAGCTGGGAATGATCTTTCTAGCGGCCCTTTTTTTTTTCTGGTGCTTCATGACTTTAATCACTTCCATATCAAAGAGGGGGACGAGCGAGACGTATCGATCGTCCAATTAAAGACGGAGAGTCCAAACCGCAGGAGGTGCAAGTGCAAACCGAAGCGTGCAAGCAAGACTTTTTGCAAAATCCGCCTTTAAAATGTAGATTTTGAATGCGGAAGGAAAAGTAGGATATTCTAAACAGGACCAGAAGATCATGGGATGTAATATTTCTTCATGCAGGTTTGCGGTTGTGACATTTCCGTGCACCAAAAACACTCGTGATCCACTTTCACACACACATTTCACGTCCTCCCTTAATCTCTCGGGATTAAACAGGCCGTTTTTGGGATTCTGGCGAATGTTAGCGCGCCCGATGGGGGCCCTGTGTTCTTCGGGATGGCTCTCTAACGCTGGGGCTCTTCGGCCTGCTGTAGGTGAACCCATATAAATACGAGTCGGTTTCCGTGACATCACATAACAACCCATTCAAAACAGGCTGCTTTTGGACTCCAGTGTCCATATATGGACTGTATGGATCGAGCAATGGAGCTGTTAAACTGCAGCCGTTCCCATACACTGATTTTCAGAGCTGTGCAAACGGCTCGAGCCCCTCGTTTCTGTATAGTTTGCCGGGAATCACCTTATTGGTGCAGAAATGCTGGAGAGATTCTGTGAAACTGTCTCGTCTTCGGCTAATTGAGTAGATTTAACGAGGAAGAAATGCCTTAGTGGATAACGAGTTAAAGATGCTGAGGGACAAGGATGGACAGGATTAGGAATGAGGGACAGCTCAGGTTGGACGCTTTGGAGAAAAAGTGAGAGAAGCGAGACGCTGGTTTGAACATCTCCAGGGGAGAGTCAAAGAGAGGGATGTTGAGGATGGAGCTGCCAAGGAAGTGGAGAAGAGGAAGAACGAAGAGGAGGTTTACGGATGTGGGGAGAGAGGACATGCAGGGGGACGATGTGAAAGAGAGAGATGCAGAGGACAGGAAGACATGGAGACGGGTGATCCGCTGTTATGCAGTGGAGCTCAAAAAAAAAAAAAAAAAAAAAAAATTGTTCTGTTTTATCTTTGCAGCCTGGAGAACGAAAACATTTCAAATTAATCACGAGTTTCTTTCATTAAATCCACTGAACATGTTAAAGTGTCTAAAGGTTCTAGATAAAGTGGTTCCTCAGCGCTCAGCAGCAGCTGTAAACAAATGACCTGGAATCCTGGACCAGTAGGTCATCCTGAGATTCCCTTGATCAAGGTACTGTCCCCCATCACTGCTCCCCGGGTGCTGGATATGTCTGCCCCCTGCTGGACGGTGTGTGTTAAATACAGAGGATGTGTTTGGTTGTGGTTCACTGTTCACAATGACCGTCACTTTCACTTGCACTTAATTCTTTCGACTGTATGTTCGAAACCGCTGCGGTTTTCGCTCCGAGTGTCCCGGTGGAACGACAAAGTTTTTGGAAGTAGGACGGAATTAATATCTTTCCGACGCTTTATGGCTGCATTACTTACACAGATGTCCTTAAATCCCCACGCCCGGATCCGGCTTATTTTGTCTTCTTCTGCACCGTTTAACTGGGCTAAAAAAAAAAAAAAAAAAAAAAAATTTAAAAAAGGGCCTGTTCCCTAAAAACTGTGCCACCATCTGATTTGGAACACAGCCCATGTGAAGCCGCTGCAGAAGATTCGGGTCACGGGATTGATACTCTCACCGAACACAGGCAGCACTGGTGCAAAATAAAGTGCTCCATGATGCTGCATCATCCTCAAAATAACCCACATGATGGTTCTGACAGACTGCAGTGCCTGACGGTACGCGCAGGGGGCGACGCGACCTTCAGAACGATGGGAAATGAGCAGTGAAGGAAAGTGAGGTGAAAGAGACTATTTGTCTTTGTGAAAAGCACAGCACAGCACACACACACACACACACACACACACAGTACAGCAGGTGGCAGACATATCCAGCACCCAGGGAGCAGTGATGGGGACGGTATCTCAGGGCAACCTATTGGTCTGGGAATGATGGCAAAATGAGGGAAACCGCCAGGATTTATTAATGTAGCATCTGATCAGAAAAGCCGTACCGAGTCCATCTTCATGCAGGTGCCGAAGTCGGCGAGTTTGAGGTGGCCGTTGTGGTCCAGCAGCATGTTGTCAGGTTTGACGTCACGGTGGATGAAGCCCATGGAGTGGATGGCGTCCAGGGCCATGACCACCTCGGCCGTGTAGAACTTGGCCCACTTCTCCGGGACGTCGTACGTGCTGGTCAAGTTCACCAGATCTCCTCCCGGCATGTACTCCATCACCATGTACAGATAACGGTCATCCTGAAAGGCACAGCACAGCTGGGGGGGGTTGAGGAGAGAGGGAGAGAGAGAGAGAGAGAGAGAGAGAGATTGTTAATCTTATTATAACACAATCCATTTTTCTCATGGGGCCAAAACTTCTGCACAGCACCAAACATGTCCGACTCACCTGGACGACCCAGGGACTGTCTGCGAAGGCCATGATGTCCCTCTCCTCCCAGAAGAAAGCAGAGTCCGAGCGCTTGATCATCTCAAATTTACTCAACACCTTCATGGCATAAACCTTCTGGGAGGCTTTGTGTCTCACCTACACACACACACACACACACACACACATGAACCCATGTACACACACACTCACTCCTGCACGGTCAGGGACACTCAGTGTGTGAGCTCCCCCACCCTGATTTCAGAGAAACCTTCTCTCGTTCTATTCTTCTCTGTTGGAGTTGTAGAAGTTACGTGGTCTTCAAAGCGTAGCTCCATCAATCCCGCTTCATTTGAACCCGCCTGCTTCCTTCACTCCATCACAATAAAGACTTTCTGTTACTGTACCTTTAAGAGAGATACCTTAACCACCTCTGCTCTGATTGGCTGCTCTGTGTTGTGCTTTAAGCTGTCTGGGCCAAAATGCTACTTACAGTCACAAATATTATATAACTAACTAACACACACACACACACACACACACACACACACACACACACACACACTAACACACACACACTGCGCTCACCAGTTGCACTTCTCCAAATGCTCCTCGGCCAATCACCTTCACTCGGTCAAAATCTTCTGGTTTCATCTGCAGCTCTCGAGCGTGGCACATCACTTTCTCATCTACACACACACACACACACACACACACACACACACACACACACACACACACACATTATTGGCACCTTTATAAAACATGAGATTAAAAATATGGTTAATTAGCTCACATCGAAATTTTTAAAAATCAGACCCTTAATTGAAGTCGATTGTAAAAAGGCTGCTGGAGCCCGTCCCAGCTCTCACAGCGTGAAAGGCAGGGACACCCTGGACAGGCCGCCAGTCCATCGCAGGACAGACACACACACTCACACCTAGGGGACAATGGATCATCTCCAGTCCACCTGACGTGCAGGTCTTTGGACGGTGGGAGGAAATCGGAGGTCCCTGAGAAAACACACCCAGACACGGGACAACATGTCCACCCCACACAGAAGGGACCCGGGTGTGAGCAACTCTGCGAGTGAAACTCGACCACCTGGTCTTTGTCCGGAGGATTCTATCTAACAGCTTCACGGACGTTTATTTCTCGCTCTGTTCTCAGAGCTCGCCGGCTGGATGAGACCCACTCACCGCCCGAGCGCTGAGTCATCCGCCCGACTCTCTACCACGCAGCTCTGTGCGCTATGGTCGCCATGGCAACCGGGGAAAATTAGGATGCAGCGGCAGGACAGAGGGAGATAGTTTGTCAGAAGCGGCAAAGCGTTTACAGTCCAGTGACGAGGACGGTACCGTGATGGTATCCTTGATAAAGGGGGTATCCTTTATCAAGGTACCGTCCACATCACTGTTCCCCGGGTGCTGGATATGGCTGTCCCCTGCTGGACGGTGAGTGTGGGTTAAACACAAAGGCGTGCAGCCTGGTTGGTTGTCGTTCATTGTGTGCTCCCAAAGACAAATAGTCACTTTCACTTTCTCTGTGTGTTTCCTCCCACCGTCCAAACCCTGGACATGTTGAACTGCCTTGTCCAGGGTGGTTCTCCAGCTTCCACCCCGTGAGTGCTTAGATACGGTGCAGAGATAACCATCCCACCCAACGTCTTCCTGTCCACTGTATCCTCCTTCACACCGACCACATGTCCTCTCTCACCACGTCCATAAACCTCCTCTTTGTCCTTCCTCTTCTCCTCTTTCCTGGCAGCTCCATCCTCAACATCCTTCTCCTCGTCTCTCCTCGTCTCCAACCCATACAACACAGCTGGCCTCACTACCTTCTCCAACCTGTGTAGCATAGCTGGTCTCACTACCATCCTGTAAACCTTCCCTTTCACTCTTGTTGGTACCCATCTGTCACAGGTCACTCCTGTCACTCTTCCCCACCCATTCCTGCACTCTCGTCTTCTCCTCTCTTCTACTCTGAACTGTTAAGAAGTTTTAACAGGAGTCCTTTATAATTTGGCAGCACAAATTACTCCTGGTTTTGATCCCCAGGTGGGACGGTCCATGTCCTTTCTCTCTGGACATGTTGTCCCTGTGTCTGTGTGGGTTTCCTTTAGGAGCTCCGGTTTCCTCCCATCATCCAAAGACCTGCGCGTCAGGTGGACTGGAGATGCTAAATTGTCCCCTAGTTGTGAGTGTCTGTCCTGCGATGGACTGGCGACCTGTCCAGGCCGTGTCCCCACATTACTCCCTGCGAGAGCCGGGACAGACTCCAGCGCCGCCCCAGACACATCAGGACAAGCAGCTTAGAAAATGAGTGAATTTAAAATTTGCAACTCTTATTTTTATCTTAAGAAACATTGTTTAAAAAAATGCAACGATGAAGAGCACAAATGAAAACGGATTGCTCTCGATGTTCCCAACACTGATCTAAAATCGCACTGAAGGAACGAAGGCGGTGAGACGCAAACTCCACCAACCCGTAACCCTCTGATCTTCATACTCACATCTGTTCAGGAACGTTTCGATGTTCTTGTTTTTACGCAAGGCTGGGAAGTCCAGATCCAGGACCAGGGCGTTCATGGCGTCCTGAAAGAGAAAAGCGCAGGATTGAACTTTTAAAAAGATCAAAGAAACAGAACACGCGTTTCAGTGAACGTGAGCTTCACCGCTTCGCTTTCATCCATGTCTCTACTAGTTCTGCCATCACACTCTCCCTGCCCTGGGGCAGCGGTGGCCCAGTGGTGAGGGAGTCGCCCGGATCGGAAGATTGTTTGATTCCCTCACCAGTAGGTTGCCCTGAGGTACCCTTGAGCAAGGTACCATCCCCATCACTGCTCCCCGGGCCCCCTGCTGCACATGTGTGTATGGGTGAAACACAGAGGTTGAATTTTGTTGTGTTGCGGAACTGCGCTGCGTTTCACAATGACAGGGGTAGTCACTTTCACTTTCCACCCCCTTTCTCTCTTGCCTCTCCTTCTGTCTGTCCTGCACCGATGGACACACGGATTATTTGGGCCGTCTCTTTTTCTCTTTTCCTCTCAAATCACCTTCACCCTTCTTCTACCCCTTTTCACCTCCCCGCCTCATCTCTTGCTGCCTTTTCTGCTCTCCTTTCGTGACCTCACCCTTTCATGACCCTTCTCTCTTTTCTGTCTCTCCGTCTCTCGCTCATTCAGATCAGAATGAACTGAGTTTAGTTTGTGTTTCTAACGGACGCTTCATTCGTCTAATTCACCGTTCATAGCCTGCTGCATATTTAAAATGCTTTCTCACACACACACACACACACACACACACACACGCGCGCACACAGGAAATGACACATTCCACTCGAGGCTCCAGAGATGTGCCACAGTGTTGTGAAGGGGTGACATCACTTCCTCTTCTGCTGTCCTTTCTCAAAGTGAGCACACTGTTCACACACACACACACACACACACACTTCGAAAAAGTAAACGTCATTGCAAAAACCTCTACCAGATCGCATAACGTGTCCAAAAGTTTGTAGACGCCCATTTCTTCTGCAATCAGCCCTTTAAACTTGGGCATTTGTCCCACCTCTGCAGTAACAGCTTCAGCTGGCTGTGAGGGTTTGATTGCATTAGTGAATTGAGCTATCGATGCTGAATCAGTTCTGGATGTGCTCCAGTTCGTCCCAGCGGCGCTCCATCACTATTTAGTGCGCAGTGTGCAGTTTGGGACGCAGCCACAGTTTCGATCAGGGTGATCTCCAGTTCTCCAGAAGGTCTCCAGTTAGAGGGAAGGCTTCAGCTAATAAAATCGCTCATCTTTCCTTAAATCCTGAAGAATCTGTGGTGCTTTATTGACCCGTCTGCACACGCAGCTCTTAGTATTTTGGGTAAACGAGTGCTGCAGAGGGGTCGAAAGTGTGGAAAACCTGCAGTTTGTTCTCCGTCTTGGCTTTTCTTTGGCTGATCATTGATGTAAAGACTTAGTTGCTTGGAAAAGAAAGAAAGTATCCCAGTCCTGTGGACACTTTTCAGCACTGGGTGCACTTTAGTGGCGTTTGGCCTTAAAACCAGCATTTAATGGCATTTGTGATGCACAGCACTGTAGACTCCCATTCACTCGTTTTCTGAGCCGCTTGTCTTGATTAGGGTCGCGGGTGGTGCTGGAGTCTATCCCAACTCTCACAGGGTGAAAGGCAGGGACACCCTTGACAGGTTGTCAGTCCATCGCAGGACACACACACACACACACACACACACACACACACTCACACACTCACACACTCACACACTCAAACCAAGGGGATAATTTAGCATCTCTAGTCCACCCGACATGGATGGTGGGAGGAAACCGGAGCTCCCGAAGGAAACACACACAGACACAGAACGGACCCGGACCGTCCCACCTGGGAATCAAACACAGGACCTTCTCGCTGAGAGGTGACCATCCATGACGTGCAAATAGACCAAGAATCCTTTCCCGGCGTTAACAACGCTCTGTATATAAAAATGAAAAAGAGAATTCATGCAGTTATAGGGTTCCTCCCGTCTTCAGAAAGGGGCTGTCCTCGTCCTTAAAGCAGGAAACCTCCCAGCACAGACACCGCAGCACTGACGTAAACTGCTGTGAATTAATTATGAGGGGTGTCAGGATACTAAACACGGCACAAAGTTTACGTCCAGAGTGTGGCACATCATGCCTACGGTTTTACCTTCTTTGAAAAAGGTCAAAGTAGATCACAGTCCTGGCAGCAACCAGGGAACTAAAATATGGACCATCGCCTTCTGATCAACCTCTTCGGAGGACAACAAACGGGTTCATGTCATTTTTCGACCAAACTCCTCTCCAAAAGTGGAATCTAAATGCGTGACAGGAAGAAAAATAATCCCATACCGACTCCTGGCCGCCGGAAACCTTCGCGGGTAGAAACATCCGCAGCGGTGAACCTTCTCTAAAGGTTCAGAAAGCAGGATGAGCCGTAATTCTGGGGAAAGAGACCCGACCCTGTCCACTGAGTCCCCTCCACGTGGTGTCCCAAGTGTTTAGGCACTAGGCTCCAGGATCAGAAGGTTGTGGGTTTGAATCCCAGACCGGCAGGTCGCGGCGAGGTATCCTTGAGCGCGGGGAAATTGGGTAACCAGTTGGGCAATGCATGATGGGTATTGTAGTCCAAAAAACTGTGTTATGCAATTTAGTTACAGGCCCCGCCCCCGGAATCCAAGGCTGCTTGGAGTTTTCCTTCGGTTTTGCTGTTCTGTAGGAGCTGCAATGAGTGACTCGCCTCCGAACAACTCGACCCCTTCACCTCGCCAGTTGGCATGGCAACACTTCTTATCCAAGTCCTGTAATGTCGTTATTTAATGGATCTGGCAGAGGGAGCCACGGAGATGCTGCTTTAGGGCGGATTAAGACACACACACACTCTTAAACAGGCACTTCTGAGTTAGCACGGCTGAGTTCATGTGAAAACTGCCAAAAGATCCAAAATATCTCCAGCTGAATTCCCCCGCGGTGAAGTCGACGGTAACTCGTTTCAAAGCCACACTCAAACGGGCCAGTTTTACTGAAGAGGGCACCTCACCGCTTTTTATAGGTCAAATATTTCACCCCTACATATTAAAACGGGCTGCAAATAAACCCACTTTCAGTGGACACGCAGAGCGGCATCCTCGGCTGAAGAGCTTCAGAACCTAAAAGGATCTCTTAAGGAACCTTTTCTGAGCCCTTTTGAAACAAGAGCTTAAGAGCTTATGGACAGGATACATTAGAGGGACAACTCCGACTGGACGGCTCGCAGACAAAGTGAGAAGAGCAAGACTTGGTCTGGACATGTCCAGAGCAGAGCAGGAGAAGGACGTTGAGGGCGGAGCAGCCAGGAAAGAGGAGAAGAGGAAGGACAAGGAGGAGTTTTATGGATGTTAAAGAGCACATCACACTGAAATGAAACAAGCTTGACGTGTGAAACTGTACTTTTTTTTTTATTTCCACTCTCACGCCCGCACGGGTCACACAGGGGACGTCATCTTCTGGCAGTCCGTTTTCAAGTCAGATTTGTTGTGATGTCACAAAAAAATATTTCCTCATTCAGCAGAGCCGCGACAAACAGGCCGGAAAAGGTTCAGGCAGCGGCGGTCTAGTGTTTAGGGACGAGGTCCCAGGATCGGAAGGTCGTCGGTTTGAATCCTAGACTAGTAGGTTGCCCTGAAGTTCCCTTGATAAAAGGAACCGTCCCCACCGCTGCTCCCCGGGTGCTGGATATGTCTGCCCCCTGCTGGACGGTGTGTGTGGGTTAAACACGGAGGATGCGTTTTGGTTTTGCTTCACAGTCTTGACGATGACTGAGTCACTTTCACTTTCAGGTTCGCTTGAACACCCCAGCCGATACGGACGAACAGGTGACGCGTCGTGCGGTCCTGAGAAACAACCGCCAAGAGAAACAAACAAAAAACAGTTTGAAGAATAAACCGGAATGCTGCGTTTCTGTGAGTGTAGGACGTGAAGAGACAGAGAAAGAAAGGATGATGGGCAGAAGGACTGACAAGTGAAGGGATGATGCTGGTGCTCCAGTGCGTTCAGTCAACAGCACACACACTTAGACATATTTCTGAGTCACTCACACACACACACACACACACACACACACACACACACACACACGGGGGTGTAATTACTATGGATGCGTCTCACAGCCGTCATCTCTCTCTCTTTCACACCCTCCACCATCACGCCGGTTCTCAGCTGCTGTTGGACTCACAGTCGCAGAGTTTCCCGAAAGAAACGTTTTGTCAAATCAGAACCGGTCTGATCCGCGAAGCCGAGCCGATTTAATATCGAAATCAATCAATCAATCAATCAATCGATCAGGACCACAAGCCTCTCCGTCGGTGAATCGGTGCAGGTGACCCCACCACCCAGACCCCGCTGCAGAACAGAGCCCACTAAAGTGAAAGTGACTATTAGTCACTGTGAACACACAGTGAACCACGACTGAACACACCCTCTGTATGTGAGCACACACACACACACACACACACACCGTCCAGCAGGGGGCAGACATATCCAGCACCTGGGGGCAGCGGTGGTCTAGTGGTTCGGGCGTTGGCTGCATGATCGGAGGATCGGGGGTTCGAACCCCTTCCCAATAGGTTGCCCTGAGGTACCCTTGAGAAAGGTACCGTCCCCATCACTGCTCCCCGGGCGCTTTCAATAGCTGCCCCCTGCTGCACGGTGTTTGAGTGTGCATGGGTTAAATGCAGAGGTCCAATTTCGTTGTGGTTCACTGTCTGCTGTCCTGTGACCTCGCAATGACGAGGGTTGTCACTTTCACTTTCTTTCACCTGGGGAACAATAATGGGGACGGTACCTTGCTCAAGGGAACCTCAGGGCGACCTACTGATCCGGGATTAGAACCCACGACCTTCCAGTCCTGGGGCAGAGTCCTTAAATGCTAGGCCACTGGTGCCTGTACTGGGATTCGAACCCAGTATCTCCCGATTACTAGACAGGTGCTGTAACCAACTAAGCACTCAGCAGTATCTCAATATAGAAGCAATTATTATTCTTCTTTTTTGTTCTTCAGTCTGGGTTGACAGCCCCGGTTCCTGTCCAATCAGAGTTCTTTGTGCAGACGTTCAATCCAATATTTAAATTTTAGTTCACAATTAAAGGACCCTTATTTTCCACATCTTTATTTTCACTCTTCGTGTTGCTTTAAAGCCCACTGAACCATCCGGATGCTTTTGGAGGAGATCGTTTCTTTGTTTTTTTATTGGCCTTTAAGCCGGATTCCGCAGCCAATCAGAATGTAGAACAGTTCTAGAGTGCCCCGAACACGCGACTGTGTCCAAACATTTGTTCCAAACACAATAAATGGAGTGAAACATCGCTACATTTAGTTTTCCAAGTTTTCAAGCCAATCGATTTGAAAACATCTAATAATTATGTAAACGAAGGCCACGCTGGCGGCGGATCCCCGATACTTTGGCTGCTTGTTTTATTTTTAATTCATGTTTTGTTTATTAATATTATTACCGATAATTTGGGTGGGTTGGACGACCTGTAGGGAGATCCTGCTGAAGGTTTCCTCCCTTTCAATGGCAAACACAAAAAAAAGCGACCCTAGTGCCCCCTGGTGGACAATCATCGAATGGCTAAAAACAAAGCAATGAACAACCGCAGATCAAATTGCGTTTCTTAATGACTTTTATTAAATCGCGTGCTAACATTTCTTCATGCTTAAATGTTTCGGTAAGAAAAGACACTGTGCTGTCCTTGGCGTCCTCTTACAGGACGCTGCCCAACTCTGTTTCAGCCCCAATGAAAAACTCAAAGTGGAGAAAGCCTGAGAGAAAGTGAAAAGACGAGATGTTTTACATGATGTCCACACCCTAAAAACATGTCCACAGAGAAGCGGCGCGGACGGGGACTTCTACGCAACAGCTGAACGTTTTGAGGATGTTTCTCATGTGGTTTCTCCCTGAAGACGTCACGGAGCCGGAGTGTTCCTGAACGTTTCGGGGACACTTCGGAAACAACGTCAGCCGTTTTCTCACAGCAGGACACCCGGAGGGACGTCGGCGCACCATGAGGGGAGGGTTGGATGTTGCTTTTCGGCGAGGAGCGGGCCGAGGGGGCGAAAGTGGCGGGACGGGCCAACAGGCAGCGGCTGCTTTCTGTGTAAAAATGGACAAGGCCACTATCACACCACCTTATAAGGCAGTGTTTCTACTTACTGCTCGGAGAGAGAGAGAAAGGGGGGAGAGGGAGAGAGAGAGGTGGAGGGGCAGAGAGAGAGGGAGAGAAGGAGGAGGAGGGAGAGAGAGAGAGAGAGAGAGGGGAAGAGTGGGAGGTGGGTGGGAATGAACGCGGTGAAGTTTGGAGGAAGTAATTATTAGGATTTTAAAGTCACTTCAGTATCTTTTTCACTCTTTCTCTGCCCCCCCCCTCTCCATCCCTCTCTCTTTCATTCTGCTATGAAAAGGTTTGAGGAATTCTCAACACTTAGTGTGTGTGTGATGCACCACTCCCATTTTCTCTCCAACTGCAACTCTTTTGCTTTTAAAAAAAAAAAAAAAAAAAAAAAAACACTTAAACGATCACATTATTTTTTTGTTTTTTTTAAATGAAAAAGATCCAAAAATCCAAAAATGAGGGGATTGTTTTTTTTATTCCGGATTTATTATTATTATATATAATAATTATATATATTCTTTATTGTTAATTTATCTCTTTATTCATTATATTAACAAAATAAATAACATTATTTCTTATTATTCTGCTGTACCGTCATAACATAATTCATAGTTTTTAAATCTCCTCATTTTTCATGTATTATTTCTTCTCTTTTCCCCATGCAGATTCCCAAAGTTCAGTATTAAAAAGAACACTGCAGTGGAAACAGAGCGCCGTCATCTATCGATCTGATCATCAATCTCGCCGTCCACCCCTCCATCCATCCTTCTAATGGATTAAACGGAGAGGCAGCCAAATTCCGAGATTCGCTCAGAGTTCAGACTCCGCCGAGCGTTTCTGATTCCTGATTTATTATTTATTTCCCGTTTTATTCTCATTTTTTCAGCGTACTTTTTAAAATTAATTTAATAATTGAATATTTTTATTATTCTACTAATAAAATTAACATATTTCCAATTAATACGTTTTTCTTTTTTTTTGCACCTCAAGTCCCCTTTATTGCACGTGCACACACACACAGCACTAGGTGACATTTAACACACTCCATCATCATTACGAGTGTGTCTGTTCACGTTCTGCACCTGCTGGAGCTCCGTTTGAGACACAGATGATCTCCTGATCTCCGTCATCCATCATTAATGTCCCAAAGTCCCGCAACTTTACAGCGTTCAGGAGCAGGACAGGCCCCAATTTAATTAGTCTGAGACTCTAATGAATCTAATTTACCGATGCAGCAACTGCTCTCTGGATTATCCTCCAAAATACACACGTGCACACACACACACACACACACACACACACACACACAGGGGCAGACAGACACATTGATTTTGGGAGGATTAAAGTAATCCCGGTGGACAGAAGGCGAGGGCCACCCGTTTTCGGCACCAGAGTTGCGCTTGCTGGATTTTGCTCTTTACGTTCCTCTCAAGGTTGGTGCTTGTTCCAACATGTTTTGAGGAATGGTCTTCTCCGTCAGTGGACTATATTTTCTCTTTTTACTGCTTCATGGGGACGTGAAATCAGTGTTTATGGAGAAGGTCCCAGGATCTGAAGGTCATGGGTTCGAATCCGAGACCAGTAGGTCGTCCTGAGGTTCCCTTGAGCAAGGTACCATCCCCATCACTGCTCCCCAGGTGCTGGATATGTCTGCCCCCGCTGGTCGGTGTGTGTGTGTGTTAAATACAGAGGATGTCTTCGGTTGTGTTTCAATGAAGTAGTCACTTTCACTTGATCTGTTCGTTTTCTACTTCGAGGTCTTTACTGTTTTTGTTTATTAGTTACTTATAAACAGGGAATCGAACCCACCTTCTCGAACCTTCTGATGGGGAGGAGACAGCAGTAACCACTGAGTGGACCCGAAAGGGCTGCAATCAAATCCCAGCCTTGACTGAGCCCTACGCATTTCGGCACTTGTCCCAGGACGGTGGAACGGGGCATTGGGAACGTCGGAGCTGTTCAGATTTATCCAGAAATGTTATGTTTTATTCTTTAAACAACCGCTAGAAACCCCATTAGCACCTTGGTACCTATCTAAACCACAGTCCCCTCAAGTGTGTTCCACAGTCTGTCACTGTTACTTGTGTGGTTTCTGACACAGAAACTCAAGTACTCAAGTACTCCGGGGGACTGAAGTCTGCCGCCTCAAAGGTCCCCACTGAACCGTGGACACTAAAAAAACAGGTCGTTTTGATTTCTTTAAATCCAAAGTCCTTCCAAGACCCAAGAGCAGCAGGAATGACGCCGTCCCCGTGGAGACGACTGGAAAGTCACAAGCTGGATCTTCTCCAGACGGGACCTGCGGTTTGGAGGCTAAAATAAGCCCCAGTGAGATAAGATCACACAATCAGGAAAAATTACAATAAACGGCATCAGCGTCCGGCCGGGCTTTTCCCCAAAGCCGAGGGGTGGAAAGATGATCCGACTGTGGGAACTCGCGCAGGTGCTGGTTTGGGAAAACCCGGAAGCCTCCGCCGAAGAGCGTGTGTGTGCGTTTTGTGGATTCGGCATCGTAGACGGGCAGGAAGGAAGAATGTCCAATAAAGCAGATGGAGTTGCATTAAGTGACGAAAGGAAAGCTGGGGGAACGTTCTGTGTTTAACTCGCACATCCCGTGCAGCAGTGAGCAGCCATATCCAGCACCCAGGAGCAGTGATGGGGACGGTACCTTGCTCAAGGATGCCTCAGGGCACCTCGGCGAGCCCCAGGATTTCACTTTAACGGACTTGGGTTCAATCCTGAGAACATTCATAGACCACGTTCAGTGGAGCCAGAAGCGTCCCGGTGCAAGAAAATTCCCCAAATTCTAACATGGACATTTCCCCCGTCTGGGCCAAGCCCAGGATCAGCCGTCCATTTCGTCCACTTTAACAGAGAGCAGAACGGCAGAAACCTCTTAAGAGTGTCTATTTAGGATTACTTGGGTAGCTGGAGATAAGACAGACCAAAGCAGCGTGTGGGACGGCAGGCGCGGACTTGCCCAGCCCGTTCAGGGTTGAAGGGTCTGAGCGAGTGGGATTGGGGTTCTGGAGCCCTTGGAGGGGAGATGTTTTTGAGTTTCGGCTCCTTTTGCGTAAAACGATGGAAGAATCTGAGCCGGTGTTGGGCCACCCGCTTTGTTCCAGGCACAGGAGCGCTTCCCCCCGCGCGCACACACACACACACACACACACACACACACACCTCGAGGGAAGATGGGAGCAGAGTGAGGGAATAGAGATAAGAAGCCATCAACATTCCAGCAGCAGCGTGACCGCCTGTTATCTCAGACAGTCCAGTTAAGGCTCCCAGACCGACAACACCTCAGAAAGACCTCGAGGAATGCCGTTCCAACCAGGCCCGGGCAAGAGGCCGAGAGAAAACCTCCCTGAAATCGTCGACAACATCTGGAACGTAATAAAAGACTATAATCGACTATAATGAGCATCAATTCTAAATAAACTCATCTCCTCTCTGACTGACCTGCTTCACAGACCACTTTCACCCAATAATTGACCTCCGAAGCAAATCACTTGATGGTTTTCACGTGACATCACACTCAAAGCCCCTCCCACCTGGAAGGCGAGGCGAATCATCCCTCCAGATGTTGTCAGGTTTCTTTCTCCAAAACGCTGGAGGCAGGCCGAAGGTCCTGTGCGAGCCCTCTCGTCCATAAACCTCCTCATCGCAAACACGAGTGCGGTCGTTATTAATTCCCGTTATTTATTCCCGGTCCGCACGACCGAGCCCGGAGCGCCGGCGTCTCTGCGTTTTTGATCTTCGCGCTGCAGGACGGCTCAGGGAAGTGGTTTGCGGTGTTTTTCACTCGTGTTCTTTGAGGGAACAACCCGTCGGTACGTTATCTGCCTCTTGATAAATGACAGACAGGCCGATTACTCATTCACTCCCTTCCCAGCTTGACCTTTGCCCCCCGAGCGAGCCTGCCTCGAGGTCACCTGCTGTCCAACGGCGAGCGCGTTCAGAAGACCGGGGGGAATGCTGTCGGCCTCGCTGGCCTGTGAGCTCTGGTGCAGAACTCCAAAAAAAAGCGTCCTATTCCGAACACTCTGTGGCTGCTGATTTCGAATAAGAGGGATAAATTTCATTAAGCAGAAATATAATCCACCGACACCGTCCAGCGAATAATCCTCTTTCGCTGCACTTAAAACATCGTGACACTTTAAAATCAGATTCGTTTGGAGCTCACAACGGTTTTTTGGGACGCCGGCGCTTGAGGCAGGAACGTCCGCCGCGAGTCGTGCCTTGATTGACGCCACTTCTGAGCGAGGACGTCCCACTTCAGGAAAAGAGCATCAATTAATGCAGCAAACGAAAGGCCAGTGGCACCGAATGAGCCGCTGGGACGTCCCAAACCGCAAGCTCTGTAGGGCCCCACAGGGAGGGACAGGTGGGACACAGTCAGATTCATGTCTAAATCTCCCGTTTGGTGTATTCACAGCAGATCATCTGTCTCCATGTCTACTGTCCTCAGAGTCCTCTTTCACAGTAACCACCTTCATGTCCTCTCTCACCACGTCCATAAACCTCCTCTCTGTCCTTCCTCTTCTCCTCTGTCCTGGCAGCTCCTTCCTCAACACCCTTCTCCTGATATACTCCTCGTCTCTCCTCTGGACACGTCCAAACCAACACAGTCCCACTTCTTTCACTTTGTCTCAAAACCATTCAACCTGAGCGGTCTCTCTAATATACTTGTTCCTAAACCTGTCCACCCTCGTCCCACCCAACAAAAATCTCAGCATCTTCAACTTTAATCTTTGGTCTCCAACCCATATAACATAGCTGGTCTCACTACCATCCTGTAAACCTTCCCTTTTACTCTCGCAGGTACTCGTCCCAGATCACTACTGTCACTCTTCTCCACCCTTTCCAACCTGCCTGCACTCTCTTCTTCTCTTCACAAAGTCGGCCAAAAAGGTCTCAACGAGCAGCGACTGAAGCAGGTGAGCGAAACATACGGCTTGAAAGATCTACGTGGGCTTTTGCAGGCCTCGGGGAGCAGAGTGAGAAACACATTGATCCATCGATCTATCCTTATCAATAACGTTTATGGGGGTTTTGGTGGAGGACGAGGGAACCGATCGCTGTAATGGTTCGAACAAAACTTCACGACGGCCTATAGTCAAGGTGACCTCCCCATATCGAGACGCTACAATCGCAGCTTCTACAGAAACATACGGTGCGGGAGCAGCAGGGCTTCAGCTTTTAACATCCAGCTGCCTGAAACAGGATCTTCTCAATCTGAAGATACGAAACACTACAAACGGAGAGTCGGTCCCAGGATCAGAAGATCGTGGGTTGGAATCCCTCACCAGTAGGTCGCCCTGAGGTACCCTTGAGCAAGGTACCGTCCTCATCACTGCTCCCACGCTTTCAATAGCGGCCCCTGCTGCACGTGAGTGTGGTTGACATGCAGAGGTGTAATGTCGTTGTCTCGCTGTGTGATCGTATAGAATTGCATAGAACTATTGTAAAGAATAGTCACTTTCACTTTTCCCCTTTCAATGTATAAACACTTTCACTCACTCTCTCTCTCTCACCCCCAAACACACACACACACAGGCTAAACCCGTTTAGCCTAATGGTCTGCAAACAAGCGCTTTACGCCAACTATAATCAGCTTGAGCTCGAGTTAATGACAAACTAAACAAGTGGACCTTAAAGAGTGTGTGTGTGTGTGTGTGTGTGTGTGTGTGTGTGTGTTGCAGATATTGAGTACTGAGTTGATCTCTAATCATTGATTACCTTCTTACAGATTTTGGGAATGTAACACACACACACACACACTCTCTCTCTCTCTCTCTCTCTCTCTCCATTTCTCTTTCAGGGTGCTCCATACATCTCTGCACACTAAGAAAAGAAAAATGTGACAAAAAAATCAAGAAATATGCACAAATCTCTCACACACACACACACACACACACACACACACACACACACACAGCAATCTTCTGCCCTGAGTTAAAGCAGAATGGTACAAAAGGCTATAAATGGCACAGAGGAGGGGGATGGAGGGAGAGCTGAAGAGTGATAGAGAAAGAGCAGGAGGGAAGAGGACTTTGTGAAAGAGAAATGACAGAAGACAGAAAAAGAGGGAGAGAGAAAGGAAGAGAGAGAGATAGATGGGGAGGGAGGAAATGAAAAATAAGCGAGACAGAAGAAGGAGAGAGAGAGAGAGATTTTACTCCCACACACTGTTTCTCATTTGTTGTCTCCTCCTCTCCACATCTCTCTCTCTTCAGGAAGCAAAACACGCATCATTCTCTCCACACACACACACACACACACACACACACACACACACACTTAAAGGTCGACTGTCACTATTAATCAATTAAACTCAAAAGAACAGAGCTCATCTCTTCTATAAACCCTTAATGATCTTGTTCGTTTGTTTATATTGATTTAGATTTCGGGGTGTGTGTGTGTGTGTGTGTGTGAGTG